>ML133458.1:600000-1151729 GCA_003864495.1 Nemopilema nomurai | reverse complement strand
GGCTATAGCCTTACAAAAATGACCGATTCTGAGTGAAAATATTTTTAAAAATAAATGCTTCTAATGCCATTAATTGATAGAATAATGCATTAGAACATGGCTAAAATGATCTCTATGATCATATCAGAGCCGTTTTCAAAAACGGAGACGTTGCGTTTTTGGGAAAAAAGGCAAGGCTATAGCCTTACAAAAATGACCGATTCTGAGTGAAAATTTTTTTTAAAAATAAATGCTTCTAATGCCATTAATAGATAGAATAATGCATTAGAACATGGCTAAAACCATCTCTATGATCATATCAAGAGCCGTTTTCAAAACGGAGACGTTGCGTTTTTGGGAAAAAAGGCAAGGCTATAGCCTTACAAAAATGACCGATTCTGAGTGAAAATTTTTTTTAAAAATAAATGCTTCTAATGCCATTAATAGATAGAATAATGCATTAGAACATGGCTAAAATGATCCTCTATGATCATATCAGGAGCCGTTTTCAAAACGGAGACGTTGCGTTTTTGGGAAAAAAGGCAAGGCTATAGCCTTACAAAAATGACCGATTCTGAGTGAAAATTTTTTTTAAAAAATAAATGCTTCTAATGCCATTAATAGATAGAATAATGCATTAGAACATGGCTAAAACCATCTCTATGATCATATCAAGAGCCGTTTTCAAAAACGGAGACGTTGCGTTTTTGGGAAAAAAGGCAAGGCTATAGCCTTACAAAAATGACCGATTCTGAGTGAAAATTTTTTTAAAAATAAATGCTTCTAATGCCATTAATAGATAGAATAATGCATTAGAACATGGCTAAAATGATCCCTATGATCATATCAGGAGCCGTTTTCAAAACGGAGACGTTGCGTTTTTGGGAAAAAAGGCAAGGCTATAGCCTTACAAAAATGACCGATTCTGAGTGAAAATTTTTTTAAAAATAAATGCTTCTAATGCCATTAATAGATAGAATAATGCATTAGAACATGGCTAAAAATCTCTATGATCATATCAGACCGTTTTCAAAAACGGAGACGTTGCGTTTTTGGGAAAAAAGGCAAGGCTATAGCCTTACAAAAATGACCGATTCTGAGTGAAAATTTTTTTAAAAATAAATGCTTCTAATGCCATTAATAGATAGAATAATGCATTAGAACATGGCTAAAACCATCTCTATGATCATATCAAGACCGTTTTCAAAAACGGAGACGTTGCGTTTTTGGGAAAAAAGGCAAGGCTATAGCCTTACAAAAATGACCGATTCTGAGTGAAAATTTTTTTAAAAATAAATGCTTCTAATGCCATTAATAGATAGAATAATGCATTAGAACATGGCTAAAACCATCTCTATGATCATATCAGACCGTTTTCAACAACGGAGACTTTGCTTTTTGGGAAAAAAGGCAAGGCTATAGCCTTACAAAAATGACCGATTCTGTGAAAATTTTTTTAAAAATAAATGCTTCTAATGCCATTAATAGATAGAATAATGCATTAGAACATGGCTAAAATGATCCTATGATCATAAGAGCCGTTTTCAACAACGGAGACGTTGCTTTTTTGGGAAAAAAGGCAAGGCTATAGCCTTACAAAAATGACCGATTCTGAGTGAAAATTTTTTTAAAAATAAATGCTTCTAATGCCATTAATAGATAGAATAATGCATTAGAACATGGCTAAAATGATCCCTATGATCATATCAGAGCCGTTTTCAAAAACGGAGACTTTGCGTTTTTGGGAAAAAAGGCAAGGCTATAGCCTTACAAAAATGACCGATTCTGAGTGAAAATTTTTTTAAAAATAAATGCTTCTAATGCCATTAATAGATAGAATAATGCATTAGAACATGGCTAAAATGATCCTATGATCATATCAGGACCGTTTTCAAAACGGAGACTTTGTTTTTGGGAAAAAAGGCAAGGCTATAGCCTTACAAAAATGACCGATTCTGAGTGAAAATTTTTTTAAAAATAAATGCTTCTAATGCCATTAATAGATAGAATAATGCATTAGAACATGGCTAAAATGATCTCTATGATCATATCAAGAGCCGTTTTCAAAAACGGAGACGTTGCGTTTTTGGGAAAAAAGGCAAGGCTATAGCCTTAAAAATGACCGATTCTGAGTGAAAATTTTTTTTAAAAATAAATGCTTCTAATGCCATTAATAGATAGAATAATGCATTAGAACATGGCTAAAATGCATCCTATGATCATATCAGAAGCCGTTTTCAAAACGGAGACGTTGCGTTTTTGGGAAAAAAGGCAAGGCTATAGCCTTACAAAAATGACCGGTTCTGAGTAAAAATTTTTTTTAAAAATAAATGCTTCTAATGCCATTAATAGATAGAATAATGCATTAGAACATGGCTAAAATCCTATGATCATATCAGGCCGTTTTCAAAACGGAGACGTTGCGTTTTTGGGAAAAAAGGCAAGGCTATGCCTTAAAAATGACCGATTCTGAGTGAAAAATTTTTTTTAAAAATAAATGCTTCTAATGCCATTAATAGATAGAATAATGCATTAGAACATGGCTAAAATGATCCCTATGATCATATCAGAGCCGTTTTCAAAAACGGAGACGTTGCGTTTTTGGGAAAAAGGCAAGGCTATAGCCTTACAAAAATGACCGATTCTGAGTAAAAATTTTTTTTAAAAATAAATGCTTCTAATGCCATTAATAGATAGAATAATGCATTAGAACATGGCTAAAACCATCTCTATGATCATATCAAGAGCCGTTTTCAAAACGGAGACGTTGCGTTTTTGGGAAAAAGGCAAGGCTATAGCCTTACAAAAATGACCGATTCTGATGAAAATTTTTTTAAAAAATAAATGCTTCTAATGCCATTAATAGATAGAATAATGCATTAAAACATGGCTAAAACCATCTCTATGATCATATCAAGAGCCGTTTTCAAAAACGGAGACGTTGCGTTTTTGGGGAAAAAGGCAAGGCTATAGCCTTACAAAAATGACTGATTCTGTGTGAAAATTTTTTTAAAAAATAAATGCTTCTAATGCCATTAATAGAAGAATAATGCATTAGAACATGGCTAAAATGATCTCTATGATCATATCAGGATCCGTTTTCAACAACAAAGGCTTTGCTTTTTTGGGAAAAAAGGCAAGGCTATAGCCTTACAAAAATGACCGATTCTGGGTGAAGATTTATTTAAAAAATAAATGCTTCTAAAGCAATTAATTGAGGAATAATGCATTAGAACATGGCTAAAACCATCTCTATGATCATATCAAGAGACGTTTTCAAAAACGGAGACGTTGCGTTTTTGGGAAAAAAGGCAAGGCTATAGCCTTACAAAAATGACCGATTCTGAGTGAAAATTTTTTTTAAAAATAAATGCTTCTAATGCCATTAATAGATAGATTAATGCTTTAGAACATGGCTAAAACGCATCCTATGATCATATCAGAAGCCGTTTTCAAGAACGGAGACTTTGTGTTTTTCGGAAAAAAGGCAAGGCTTTATAGCCTTATAAAAATGATCAATTCTGAGTAATTTTTCGTTTATCGAAATAACTGCTTGTAATGCAATTAACGTACAGAATAATGCCTAAGAGCATGGTAAAAGTGATTCCAATCATCATGTGACAAACCGTTTTGAAGAACGGAGATTTCATGTCTTTGGGTAAAAAGGCAAGGGAAGTGAATTTTTGTTTCAAAATAAGAGCTTTTAATGCCATTAAGGAATAAAACAGTGACTCGCTCCCAGAAAACAAGGGTTTTCTAAGTTAACCGTCACGTCTTAAATTACTTATTGAAATTCAATTGATTATAACGGTCATAGGCATTAAGGTGAATTGCGAGCAGCAGACCTTATCAGCTAAATAAAAGTGCTAAATAAAAGTGCTAATTAATTTGGGCCTAATCCACTTAGCATGCAAAGCAAAGAAAATAATTCTTTGCTCATTAGGAGGTCAACTACCTTGTTTTTGTGGACAGAATTTCTCTCTCAATGGCGTCTAGGTCCTGTTCTCGCGTTTGCTCGTACGCCAGTTCCAGCGGCTTGCCCCTCAACATATTCATCCGGATGAACCTATTAGCGTCGTCTAAGGACAAAAAAGTTCCGATTAGATTTTGCCAGAAAACAGTGGGTCATGGGGCACCAGAGACATGACACTCAACTGCGGAGCACTAGGGGTGCCAGCCAGCGCCTACCCCTTCCTGTTAGTGACAAGAGGAATAGTCTGACGTCATTATCCTCTTGTTATGCCATTTTCTAACAGCACGAAGATTTCTAACCGACAGACGGGTCAAGTGGCTAAGGAACAGTACTGGCGCCTGCAGGTTGGTCTACCCGGGAACATGCAGCCATGGAGAAGGGCAACCGCTTCTTCGAAAGCCCGTACAACAACACATTTGCGAGTAAAATGCACTGAGGCAATGCACTGACTTCGAATACTGCAGGAATGGGAGTGCACGTGATCTGAACAGCAGTTCCAACTGTATCATCTTTCCGTAAATTGCAGCAGAGTTTCATAAATGTTTTACTGGGAATATACTCGTTCCTAAATTTACAAAACATATGCGTTTTTACAGCCAAACAACAAGATACTGGACTTTTTTGCCAACGCTCTGGAATCTCATCAAAAATAAGCCTGCAATGAATTCTTTTAATTCCTGGCTCAGGCTAGGGATATTTGTGTAATGCTATGAAAAACTTGATCAGTCCCAAAGTTACACTTCGAATGAGCATCAATAACAGCGAGTGTAGTTGGCACAAAAGCGTCCGGTTAAAATATGGTGGCTTTAACTCTGAGTTTTAGTCCACGTAACCATATTTATATGTCTCTGCATTTACCATTATTTGCTCAAACAAAAACAAAACCAATTGCGACTGTAGACCCAAAGAAAAGGCAAAATGGTCACAGAAGAGAATTTTCTATTGCTGCACTTTTAAAGGCATCGACTTAAAAGCATGACCCGATAGTTGGTAGAACACTGACGTACAAAATCAGGGTAGTGAGAGTAGTGGGTCTGTTATCTTCCCGCATTCTCTACTTTATCTACTTTTCAGCCTACATTGTACTCAGGTCAGCTTAGGCCCTACACGATGGCGTGGTCAAAGCACGTGGTCTATATTCGCGCGTCATTCTGTCCCGAAGGCAGCCACGCTCCATAGAATTGCTTTCCTCATTCCTGGCATGGTTGCCAGACGGGGAGACAAATCTGCGGCCCCTGAGGGTGGCAGTGAAATGCTACAGCGGATGCCAACAACTTACAAGTTTCGGCTAAGGAAATTGGACGACAACCCAGGAAGTCTCATTCGTGCCACGAAAGGATATCACATGCTCTTTTAGGAAAACTAGTCAGGTTACCATGGAATAGAAATACTTACTTATGGTTGTATTGATAATCTGATCATTTATACGGTTTTAAATTTACCTGTTTATCTAATGGGAGTTTTAGCCGAGTATGATTGTTTATAAACTCAATTATAGGCTCACAAAATTCTGTCATTTTCCCTACGTTTAGCGCAACAAAAATTGTGCGGTGCGTGGATGTTGATTACCGAAGCTAATCTGCCTAATTTTATATGGGGTAGTTTTAAGAGGCAATTCTCTTTCCGCAGAAGGGGTAAAGCCCACGTAGCAGGGTTTTGGGGGCTAGTTAATCTATTCTTTTTAAAACGTGTAACTGTTTCGGCTAATTTTGCTTTGTTTTCTTCGCCTCTTTTGCATTGCTATCAAAACCTCCAAAGAATACTGCTAACTCTGCCCTTCATCTAATTTTCATAAAACGTACTATGTGTGACCTTCAGGGTATCTAGTGCGAATGCTAGTAGAACCGTAGCCCTTTTGTTCATGAGCACGTAGAGGCCTAACAATCAGTTACAAATTAACAGTAGGCTAACCTCAATTCGATGTTGGAATAAATTTCTCCAATTGACAATTATTTCATGCTCCAACTAGGTTTTTTAATCTAATAAACAGGCAAATTGGTGAAACGCGGAATGGTACGGCAAAACACAGATAAAATGTTTTACTTGGAAAGAAAAGGAACATGAAAGGCCATACAGCGAAACGCTGAATTTTCTTTAAATGAGAGCGATAATGATGCAAGTTTCAGTTTGAAATGTTTGACTGGGGTTTCGGGTGGAATGAGGGTAGCGTGCCAGTCAAAGACATCTGTGTCTCTGTGTTGTAAGCTGATTAATGCATAATTTAGGGCGTCCACGTTTAGAAGAAAGCGCTAAACCAGTTAACGGGAATCGGAAAAAGTAATTGCTGCCAAGAGGCAGGGCCTTTGTACTTTGTACATCAGAAAGGGAGAATGTAAATAAAGAAGTTCTCACTTGATCTTATCGCCGCATTGAAAAGCCTGGTCAACGGAAACTCTTTCAGAGGTGCTTCATTTCTGTGTCGCCCTGTCTTCCCACCGACAACCAAAAGGCATTGTGCGGACAACAAGAGACCGACCAGCCATAATGGGTGGCAGGAAGCGATCATTTCGTTCTTTGTTTGAGGACCTAGAAATAAGACCGAACGTGCTTAATTGATGAAACGGAAAAGATTAGGCTTTGTATAGCATAGGTAACTGTAAAATGTACAAAAGATAACGGACTGATTACAGATTAGCGCTTTGTTTTCGCATGAAAAAATCAAGGAAGAAAGGCGATGTGGAAAATAAATGTTTGCGCGGTCCGGAACTGCCAGCTTTCAAAAGAAGACCGGTCGGCCGGGCACCGTGATTTCATGTACATTCGTGTTGGCCTACTCATCTCTTTACCGACTCAGGAAGCATTTCCTTGAAAACGACTTAACTACAAATCTTCGTCCTTTGCAATATGTTCACTTTGGTCCAATGTGCCGCCTTTACTTTCGGCTTTTGCCTAATAACACCAAAGCACCAAAATATGCCTTGGGCAAGTCCAACCCAAGGAACTACAAAAGCTAGAACGATTATTCGCCTTGAAGTAGGAAGGCATCCGTAACTTATGCTACACAAAGCATAGTTACACCCCTAAAAGTGTGTTCAAAAGTGGCCATTCGATAATTTCGGTAAATGCATAACTAAAATTGAATATCCATCTTTTAGTTTAGACTTTTGCTCTGAAATATTGTTGTGAAATTCGTTAAATGGCAATGTCCTTGGTGGTCCGTGATAGAGACCACCCCTACTACCCTTGGGCTTGGGTTTCATGTAAGGGGACCACGCCCTCTTCGCCACATCGTTGGTTCCGAAGATGTCTAATGTCCACGCCTGAGGGATGAAGGGTAGCAGGTGGTGGGCTAATTTCTACAATTGGAATGAGAATGAGACTTGAGAGGAAATCATAATATTCCAAGTTCCTGTTTTTGTTGCGAGCAAGTGCCAGAATCCTGACTGCCTGGAGTGAATATCATGGAAAGCTTTGCACTCTATTTCATCGTAAAACATTTGATTTCTTAACATTTTTAATCAACGTAAAGAAACATTACAGGCTATTGAAATATAGACTTCTGCCTTTGTTAATTGCGGAGGAGAATTGGGCCTCATTTTCATACTGCCTGCGCTGACGTCAGTGAGTTTCTTTTCGGAAGCGAGGCAAAATGGATTATTATGCGAGCGGCCGAGGGGGCGACAGGCCATTTCCATGCTCGGCTAGTCCTTGCCAAGGAGGCAACAAAATAGTGAATCGCGAGAATAGCATCGTCGTCCCTTTGAAACTGCTTGAAAACCGTCACAGAAACAACAACAAAGTCTGGCAGAGAGAAAGAGAAAGCCTACAGTCGTCCAGTCCTAGGCACCTCGCGCTTAAATGCGTAGACAAAACAAGTTTGTTTTGTTTAGAAAGATACATCAAGATAAAAAGTGCCCTGAGACATGATGTTGCGATTTAATGCAGGGAAAACCGGCAAGCCAGATGATAACATCAAAGCCAGAAGGAGCGTGTTGAAATAAACGGGTTTGATCCCTGATTAGAAGTACCCATTGCCAATCTAAGCCGGCGCTAAAACGCGGGCCGGACGGCTTAACGAGGCACACAATGGGGATGAGAGGGGACCAGCGTTCTGGCATTGAAATTTTGGCGCCAGTCTAACAGTATCACCCAAAGGAGGCTGATATAATAGCCAATTTAGAAGCGATATAGACAGTCTAAACTGGTTATTGTAACCTCAAGGACAGGAAATGCTTGAGACACTACACGGCACAAAAGAAAAACGTTATATTTGAGTGCTATTTGCAGAATAAGGCGATCAAAGGAGCAACACATTTTGAGACGCAAAATAAAGTCAAAAACACATTAAAGTCATATTTCCCCTTGCCAAACTGCTTCATCGACTCCACACTCGAACTCAAGGGGGTAGCCCTGTACATTTTATCTATTCATGATTGCTGTCTTTGCTTTGTTTTTCTTTAGGCCGTTTTCAGTGTTACAATGTAACTTTTTAGTGTGCTATTCTGCTGGTAGTCCTGTACAAGGTGGTAGCCATATACAAGGTGATAGCCATGTACAAGGTGGTAGCCATGTAAAAGGTGATAGCCATGTACAAGGTGGTGGCCATGTACAAGGTGGTGGCCCTGCAAATGGTGGTAGCCACGTACAAGGTGTTGGCTCTGTGCTTATGCCTGCCAGTATGCCTGACGAATGTTGGACTACAGGTGGGCAAATGAATGTGAAGCGGTATGGCGGTAGGTTTAAATCAATACCACCAATTAAAGCTAACTAGCAGACAAGCTATATCTTTGCTTTGCTATACATCGGGTTTCACTATTTTCAGTACTTCAGTACGGCACAGCACTGGAAAAAAATCATAGACAATACTTAAAATGTCATGAAACAGGAATATATCTCGAGAATATCATGAAACAGGAATATAGCGTCCAGGAGTGCTATATCGACAGACTTGGTTCAAGTGCCCATATTTGCACAATATCTAACAATAAGTCTCATCATAAGACAAGGTTTCCTAGGAGGAGAATTCAAATCAAAGATGCTCACGCCTCAAGAACTAGCAACTTAGGACTCGTACTAGAAGCCAATTCACACGAGCCCTGATTGGCTCAGGTCACGCTGTACTCATTTCCATTGGTTGCTCGCTGGCTTGCTTGCTTTGTACATTTCCAAGGATTTAGGTCAAAATTTGTGGTCCTCATGCATGATTTCGAAGGAGAAATGATAGAACAACAAATCCAACATTGATTCGGGGGGAAAGGGGGGATATGAATTTATCGGGCCGACATAAAGTAGAAAATTGTAGAAATTGCATTTGTCCGAGATCGGGCCTACATTAACTGTCGATAATACTTAAACAACTGAACGAATGAATGCATTATTTTCTGGCTCATCACTTTTGAACATCACCACACACAACTTCCCTTTCGTTAAGGACAAAAATGTCAACATGACATTCTAGTCACATGTTTCATAAACTAATTCGTTCATTTTGCTACAAAATGTCATTTCTGTATGACTGTGAATGATGCTGTACAAAACTATCGCTGTGTGTGATGACATACTACGCGTGAGCATCTGCGATGGGATTATTTGTCTTTGGGAATAAAGTTTTGCAACGAAATGAAACTTCAAGGGCCGACTCAAATTATTTACTGTATAGTCCTTCAGGACTCTTACCACACATGGCAGGTAGCCCAAACTGGTTGGAAATTGGGAAAATATGCAAACAAATATTGGAAGAACCTCTCTCAATGTATTCCACAAAGAATGCCATCATGTTTACATTCGAAACTATCCAATACTGCAGTGCATTCTCTATTAAAACAAACCTATAACTGCTTTATTATGCAGGGCAACTTTTCCCTGACAAGCGACTGAACTTTCAAAGCCTGGAAGGAACATTTCTAAGAAGCAACTGAATCTTACCTTGGAGAAACGCCCTCAACTAACAAACAACTGGAACTGCCCGGGTTCCAAAAGCGCATCCCCTAGTGTGCCCATTCATTCAAAATACATATCAAAACAGATATCTCTAAAAATCTACCTTGCCTCTTATCAGTTTAATTATTGGGCAGGTTGAGAGGATTCAATCGACGACATTTGTCATACGAGTTTCTTAGGAGGATAAATGTTAACTTAGAATGCTGCATATCTCAAACACCGGTGCAAAATGAAGCATGTTCACATTACTGGAATGGAGGTTTAAGATGTTATCCGACTTGATTGCGAATCCTGGAAGCTAAACCAAGCAAATCCAATAACTTTTCAAGTAGATCATATCATGTTATGCCAACCCAAGAAGACGATACGGGTTTAAGCTGAGATTAATCCTGTTTGGGTTTCTCAGCCACCTAATCTCCCTTCCTGCTGTTGATTACCAATAAAAATTTTTTTCACATATCCCATGGTCACATGATGGAAGTTGCATACAAATATTCTCACGCGACAACACAAAATGGATTCATTAAACACAAACACCAGACATCATGCATCGGGGTCGGAAAACGGTTTGCGCCTTACCTAATAGGTTAACTTTATAGGAGATCTGGGAACGATTCAGGCTGTGTGACGTCATTTAAGTGGATGAACTGACGATTAGGTAATAATCATTAGAAAGGTTCATTTTATTCACCATCCTATTCGGATATGTCACTTTTTCCCTCCTAGCCAAAGCTGCTAAAAATTTATAGAATTTCCTCCCACAGCTCAAACGTCAATAAGCAAGTAATCGATCGAAATGTTTACGGCAAAAATGAAACTTGCAAAATGATTAAAAACATTGACTGCAGGATACTAAAGAGACCCTATTATTACTGCTCTGTTGCTTCTAGCAGTTTTACCAAAGAACCAACTAGCAGAATATTTTAGTGACCACACACTTGCTTAATGACCAATTGCTCACTTAGGGTTCAATGTGAGGCTATAGAAAGTGAAGGAAATAGAGAATCCAATGTATAAAGATCTGAAGAAAGCATGACGAACTGCGACCAAACTGATAGGGCAAGAGCTGCCAGGCTAGATATGATGTCGGTAAACAATCAAGGTTCATTCACAATCAAGGTTGAGCCATTCGTGAACGTGTAACTCTTATACTAAAGTGTGCCCAAAGTGACATCTCCCGTCGGGTAATTGCTTGAAATTTGAACTTCTCTTTGCAGTTAGAGAGGCCAACGCATCATTAACCAGCGGTTCACATTTTCAATGGTGTGCCAACCTTGGACTTTCTGCACCCTTGACACAAGATAGAATGCTAAAAATTTAGGCCAAATTACTTAGACAAACCAGAATTTAATGTATTGAGGGTTCACAGAATTCAAATTGACTATTCCAACTACAAATATAAATGGATGGGGGTAACCCAAACTAAAGGGGCGAACCTAATTCAACAAAATATGGTAATCAAAATTTTCCCAAACAAAACTTCAAAGAAAATTCAAAGGAAAGGAAAATCTAAAACTGGCCCAATTAAGCCCAAGAGTTAGGGGATGCGGATAAAACGACATTCCAGCAATTGGTAGAATCAAGGCAGAAGGTAGTTATGGATTTTCGTGAGCACCATGGCGTTTTCACACGACTTTCCATGAGCATGCAATAAATGAGCAATTAGACACGAACGAGGATCGCATGCACAAGCTTAACATTAAAATGCACGATCTTCCGGGTTATAGGGACACGAGTACAGCATAGGGTGGTAACACAAAACGCTTTATAAATAAACCTTCCTTATTGGTTGGATTTGAAGCTGCCCAGAATCACGACAACATCCAGCAGGCCATTGGAGATTATCAAAACATGGCGAACGGATAACATGGAATGATGAACATTTCGTGGCATTGAACATGATGAATTATTGGCCAATTCACACCCTCTAAATGACATTGATATTTTACAAGCATGAGCATGCACAAAGTAAGGATCCTCAGAGTTTCACACACGAAGAACGCACGAATGAGGATGGGCCGGAAAAGAGAGGCTGAGGCAAGAAAAGAGGAAGATTCAATGTCATAACAAGGCCGGCCTGGTTATTGTTCTTTTTCCTTGCCATTATCCAAACCAGTCTTAAAAAACTCCGTGTTATGCTTTTCTCTGTTAAGAAGTTTATGGTTAGGGCGGGAATGCTATAAAACAGCAAACAATTAATCCGAAAGACAAGTGTAGAATGACATGCCTATCAAATGTATGTAAGATGGTAACGTCTTCATAAATATGACACTGAACGGTTAACGATTGGCGTTTACGTGGACTGTGATGCGCCGATAGTTGAAATCTGTAACAAGCTCGATACCAGAGCAAGATAACGAATGCTGCAAACCGTTCAACAAGATGGATTGATCAAGCGTTGCCTTCAATGAACATCTACTACAAACGAGACGTTCATAAAATTACAGTGCTAACACTGATAAAACGCGTTTAAAAGATATTAAATACACGCTTTTTTATAAGGAACCACTTTATAAGGAACCTACATGTAGAAGGCCGAAATATATATAAAGAACTTATACTACTAAAAACGAAATCCCTAAGGAACTTTTCGATTAGAAATTTTTTATAACTGAAAGCATCGAGAGCTAAAAAGCCCGTTCCATTCATTTGCAGCCAATACTCACATAGATTGTTTGCTATTCGTGTGTCAAGTCCTTTATTGAGTAGTTTCCGCATAGTCTATCTCGCCCCTCTCTCTATTAAGTGTTAAGGCTTATTGATATGCAATGAAAATTAAGGAACTTTTAAGGAACTTTTGGTACTAAAATCTGATGAATTGAGGTCTACGAATAAGAAACTTTTGGAACTAGGCCCTGTCGTTGGTTCCTTATAAAAAGCGTGTAATCCCTTTAAAGAAACCTTCTAAACAGTGCTGTTTGGCTTAATGTTTATACTTATACATTTTCTAGAGGACTGCAATCAAGCATGATTTAGGAAAGTGGAATACTTAAAAATTGCGAATGACGCAATTTGGGAAGAATACAAAGCATGGACCAGCAAAAATCAATTGTTGGCGGCTTGACTCTTTTTATGATTGAGTCAATCCCCATTTCCTCCTTTGATTCCATCTAAAGAGGGTTAATACGTATCATATTGAAGAGGCTACAGAAAAACGATATTTAGTATCCGGGTTGTAGGGTGCGTTGAAAATGTATCAAAAGAAATAAAGGAAATCCTTAACCAATACAGCAAGACTTTGTTTTCTCGAAACGTATAAACACTGTTCAGCAGTGGTAGTGATAGCTAATTAATCAATGTAGAAGCATTGAATGTGTGCAGATGAATTTTTAGCATTGAAGCCAAACTTTACGAGAAATGTAAACATTTTTTAATTCTTAAAGGATGTGGCTTAATTCCTGTCCATCTATTTTGCAATGAAGCCTTTCGGGCTCTATTAAAATTCTCATTGCGAAGTGGAAATGTGGGATTGTTTTTTCCTGTTCTTAGAGAGCCAACATTGAAAAAATTCTTTCTAACGTGGGTGAAGAATAATTCAGAAGTAGTTTTGTGGATACGTTTCCGTCTTTTATAGCATTTTCCATTTTCATGCAACGCCTATCTTCAGCAATCTCCAACAATATGCCAAATGCTATGAAAGTTTTGGAACCAAGATGTCCAAAAATGGCGCGAAACGGTACTGGGTTGGACCTAGATTTCTACATCAAGTTTGGAACGGTTCCAGATCCATTGGTCTTCAGGGTATTTTGTCCCAATTGAATGGGAAACATAGGTTATCGCTTGGTTTCATTTTCATTGGACGGAAACGTACAACAAAAACAGTAGCTCTACGGCAGATAACTAACCACTTTTTCTTCTGTGTTGCTGTTTAAACCGTATATTCCAACTTGTTCTAATATTTTCTTTCTTGAAAATTTGTTTTAATGTTTTATATTTTGCAATATGAAGTTAGTCTTTCACTGGGAATGGTTTCTTTTACAAAATAATTATCAAGCCACTCTCTCAATCTAGCTCAATTTTCAATAAGCCCTCATACAAAGTGCTGAAAAACAACGGACCTACCCCAGGGGGTTTTGCAGAGGATTAACGATGGAATGGAACTGAAAGCGCGTCTTCTATTCCGTAAATGCCCCAATGTCCCATTATGCAGCTACCTTAGAAACCGACGGCATGTTCAAATGAAAAGGAGGCAGCCTAAAAATGGAGGCCACGCGCTCTGACGCATGAATACAAACCTCTAAGTCCAGGAGAGATGAGGCAAAGCAAAAATTCAACTTTCGATTTGCAAGGTAATTGAAGTGTGATCCAATGTCAAATGATGGGACGGGGGCACCTTTGTGTTGGACAAGAGCGAAAAGGCTTTTCACAAAAGCTGTTTGTACCAAAGGATTAAGAAACTTGGACGCTAACATTGCAATGGAAGTATATGACTGCAGGGCTTGTGCAATTTACATTGATGCAAATGATTATGGTGATTCATTGACGAATGCGATGCAGCTAAGTGCGGGAGTCCTTCACAATAAGAAGAGTGTCGTTGGATTAAGAGGTGTCTTTGGAAGCGACTGTCTCTGTTTGAATGAGTCTTCGTCTATGCTCTATGATCTAAAATTAATCCAACCATATTTCACTCTTTACTTCCTCGACGTGGGACCGTTTGGAGAGCTGGAAAAGATTATAAGCCAATGTAATGTTATGGTAGCGGAAAGGGTTGGCGCAAGATCAGAGAGTGACACAAAGCTGTAAACCATGTTGACACAACCGCAAGAAAAAATCTATCAAGCATGCCCGTTTGTCAATAGCCGGGTCATCCAATCATCTTCTGTCCTACCTACAGAGTAAACTGAAGCTATAATGAGTGCCATAGAAACAAGACACTGCATCACGTCAAAGAGGAGCTGCAAGACGACTCCCCCAATGCGAGATTCCTCAGTCACCTTACGCTGACCAACGAATAAACATGAAAGAATGCTGAGTTGGTAGCTGTGATGGCGCAACTAAAACTAAACCGAGGTTAGGGCTGCGGGGCTCCGGGACTGCTGAGGGGGAGCTGTGGTCTGGCGCAGGGCTCTGCTTGTTGCGATTTAACGTTGCGGCGTTTCTCGTTGAAACGCCCAGGCAGAAAACGTTTCTCCAAGAAAAGAACCTACACAACAGTACAACAGAACTATCGCAATCTGTTAAGTTATAAAAATTGGAAATAAAGGTCAAAAGTTACCGAACTCATATTTACGTGGTAGAGCAAGGGCTGACAATAATAGCCAGCAACAGATTTAATTTAGAAATTGGCCCCCGAGTGAATCTTTGAGCGGGAATATCATTGGTGAAGTGTTTACTTGGAATGAGAGAAAATTTACATGTCATACTCCCATTTTAGTATACATGGTTGTTTAATGTTAAATATGTGACGTTCAGGTCTAAGAAGACTGTCAATATCCCAATTTGTAGCTCTTTTAATTAAGATAGGTTTGCATATTGAGATTCGAAAAATTGGGCCTAACATATCTCAAAACGTATAGGACGAGCGCTATTTACCATAAAAATAATGGTTAAGGAAAGGGTTGAGTGACCCTTCGGAGCAAGTTTCGCCTGACAATTGCGCCAAGAAGTCTGGCGTGGAACAACAAATAGACCTTAGTGGACAGAAATCGAGGGAAAGAAAGGATTTCCTGGTTTTAAAAATTCAATTGCCCTGAATAATGAAGCGGAAATCTGAAGGTTTACGGATCATATCCATATTTAATTCTAAGCACTGAACAAATTTAAATTTTTGGCTGCAATGATTTGCGCATCCTTTTCCCTTTCTATTCACCTAGATTTAAACTGCAATACGATGATCCTAAAAATGGAATCTTGTGATGAAAACATCCTAAGTTCTCATCTTCTAGTGACCTAAAACAAAGCTTAAAACAAAAAGTTTATTTCGTAGCATTATTTGGAAAAATAGGGTGAACGTCTAGGACGTTAAGCGGAGTACGACGCGAAAACTTACAATTGCAAAATACTAGACCTTAATTTCAATCCGTTTCATTGCAAAAAGAAGCTCCCGTTTTTCCCTTTCCGGAGGCCCAAATCTGGCTAAACAAAAGCACCGAAGAACAGGGCTGGAACGGCCCAGTAACGGTCAAGATAGGAGAATGAGAGGAATAAAAATAGATATTGCACGTAAACATTGAAATAGTATCTCTTTCGAGCTACAGTGGAATGAAAGAAGACTAATCTAACAGGAAAACAGAGATTTCCTAATTTTCTTTGGTGTGTAAACACAATAGGCTAGGCCTGATCCCTTTACACCACAAACGGTATTAATGTACAGACAAGCTCTACTAGCCAAAGACTGATGCGCCCATGGGAAAGTTCTGCTTTCGTTCAAGAATGGCTGAATTGGTAAATTAAACAATAAGTCCATTTTCGGCCTTTCCGATCGCCTTCATTCATGGGCTAACGTTTGCTCAGTGAGTACAAATGTGGAATGTTGAAGCTTCTTCCAATTTCCTCAAAATGTCACCGACTCATCGTGCAATCATGCACTTGTAATATAGTCTATTCTGAAAATCAGGGAGGAACCCTGACCAATAAGGCTTCTCGACTATGCGCGATTGAGTGCTTCGTGATGCGAAAGAATTCAGAAATAATAATGTATCTAAACGCTGTAAAGTTGCATAAAAATACAAATTTTTTGCAAAAGTGCATCAGCCTTTAAAAGCACCAGCCTATAGGCACATCAGCAAGCTGTTAGCACTGGCATGTAACGAAAGTGGCGTCATCAGAAATACTGGAAAGAGGCTGTCAGTTCGAGGCTATTGAAACTGCCACTAAATGTTAATTCATGAATAATTCAACGCAAGCCTTCAGCATCCCTACCAAAAGCACAAAAACATCTTGAACTATTTTATCATCCAATTGGTGAGAATTATGTTACAATAATTTTGATTCTGATGATTAAAGCCTTTGAAAGGCCTGCTGGTGGAATAGAGGGGCATTTGTCGAAAGAAAATAAGCGTGACACACGGATTCAGCATCACGTGGTGTTTTGTTTGTTTTTCGCATCAATCATCTAGCAGCAAAGCTCCACCCAGGAAGATGCCTTCAAACTAAGACGGGCATCGATGACATTTCTTCAAAACTTGTCGAAAAGGAGCTCTTGATACTAAAAGGGACACATCTCCAAACATCAAAGATAGAAATGTCACTCATAATAACAAGCTCAAAAATTCCCCGAGTGGAAGAGACCTGAGAAGTACCCAAAAGCTGTAGGATTTAACACTTTGAGATTTACAATAAATCAAAATCACAGTACCAGATGTACTTTAAAACGAATTTCACTTGACTTCTTATACTTCTCACATCCTTTACTTTATATGGATTTTGCTTATACATTCTTGATCATACTCTAATAACATTTGTTATCTATCACAAGGCCATCTTATCAATATAATTCGAGAAGGACAAATAATAAAAATCCTATCTTAAAAGATAAGGGTGCGATCTGTGTGACAAAATCAAGCCATTAGTTTTCATGAAAACTTATGCATAACTGAATCTTACTAAACAGAAAGGATAGAGTTTTAAAATGATGATCTCACAAAAATTTTTTTAGGAATCTTTGAATTTGGATCCCATCATGAAATACCTCTAAAGAGATGAAATAAGTCACTGGAGTTAAAAATTGGCAAAGATATGGCCACATTTGCATTGGCTCTTTCCCCACCAAACCTTTGTATTCTGGTCTCTGTTCATAACTCTACAAACAGAGCCGAAATAACAGTGACTCCTTAGCAAACTTCATTTCCCTTATTGGCTTATCTCAACCGATTATAGACACATTTGGCCAATTTCGCATATTTGGAAGTATTTCATGATGATCTTTTATGTCATTTGATTAAAATTAAAAAAATTCTAAAAATAGGTTTCTGGTGACGTCACATTTAAGAACTCTATTCTATAAATGTCATTAGTTCTGTGTTTTCAGGAGGCAATAGAACATAAAATTTTTTTGGAGTAACCTTCAAAAGGGTTCCAATTGATCACACTAAGTAGATTTATACCCCCCTTAGGAGAGAGGAATTGACAAATACATAATACTCCAAGAAACAGTCCGAAATGAGGTGCTTAAAAAGGAGACAGAGCCAAGAGATTTAGTCAAAAACAAAAAGCCCCAAGGGCCTAGATTACAGTATGCACAGCTACAAAATTAAATCCTTTGACAAGAAAGATTCAAAGCTGGCAGACACTCCATTGTTTAATAAGGCGTCTATAAAACAGCAAAATAATGAAGGGCTTTGAGGGTTTACCCGTTATTAGAATCCAAACATTGCTAATGAATTCATTTTTGTCACGGTCTTTCTTATAGCGAGGGGCAACCATTGCCGAATCGGTAACTCTGTTGCAACATAATCTCAAAAAGATGATTTTGTCGCAGAGAACAGTATTGACGTGTTTATGATATATTATGCCCTTCTTGCTACGACCAACATCGTTTTTTTGGTCAAAACATCAAACCAGATATTGTTGAGTTATGCACTATAACCGTGTCCTTTGCGATGTCTGGGCTCGTCTCATTGAACTTTGCCCCAACAAGCCGTTGCTTTCCATCATTTGAAAATCCTTGGACTATCGCATTTTTATTTTAAAAACTATATGATCATGACCTGTTTAACAAATTCTGGAGTAAACATGTTTGGAAAACTGTAAGCATGTTAAGGGTCATAGATCATTTACTTTGTACAGAAATGAATTGGATTTTCAAGAACTAAAGACGGGGAAATTAAATAATGGGATTTCTTTACTCTCCCTTTTTCTCTCGACCAAGCTCTTTGACTTTTTCATTTCGCTACTTGCGCTTCCAGACATAAGATAATTGACAGAAACGAGCAATCCAAGAAAATGATATCTTCCAAAATGATGGCTTTATAGAGACAGAGAACTTACCGGGGACGAAGTTTTTGAACAAATTCAACTGATTTCTGGTGGTTACGGTTGAATAATACTGTTATTGAGGAAATTGGATTCATAGCTGCATTTCAAGCGAAAGAAGAATCCGCCTTATGAAGTCTGACGTAGACTCACAGTTTAAGATAGGAATATGTAGGGACGGTTATTAGAGTTTCCAGAAGCATCTCAAACAGCCACGGCCAGGAGAAGACATGGAAAGGGTACTTTCAGCATGCTGCTACCTAATATCGTTCCTTCGATAAAAAGCAATTGTTTAGCGCAACAACTATACTTTAAGGCCCAAGCTAGATGGCGATACGTGGTAGCAACAATACAAACTAGCTGATCACTAGCATGGGTTAATCTGGAGAAGTCTGGAGCCTCTATTGTCAACGGTTGGTGTCGCGAAAAGGAGGCTACCAAGTAGATACACAACATTGCATTGATAGATCTATGTTTTTACAAGGGTAAACAGAGTACTGTTTCCAATAATAACCTTTTTCATTTGTCCACCCTGTTGACGGCAAACTGCAAAGGTGACGTTGTGTGAGGTCAGGTCACACAGCAATGTCTTGAATCATACATATATTAATGGACAATATAATGTTTATGGTTTAATTGCATCTCTTTATTGCTGGGTAAATGGTTTCCGATTTGCCAACTACTTTAGAGTAATAAGTAACTTCCTGCCGAAACATTTATGAGCTTTATTAAATTATTAATGCGATACGAATCGGAACTGCAGAGGTTCTAGCACTAATTGATGGCTTCTTTTCGCGTAAATTGGCATTAGGCCAAAAAATGACCATCATTGTATAGAAGTATGCATATTGCGCAGCAAGGATAAACATGGGGTTAACTGGAGCCGAGGAATCCTAAACAAGGGCAGCCTGCGGCATAATGACAGCGAGCAAGCTACGCACAAACACGACAGGGGTTATTTTTCAATCTAAGAAGCAGACAGGATCATCTATTTCATCAACAAATACGTCACCTTCCTCATATATTGATGATTAGCAATCTATTAGAGGGGTGGTTACACCAAGACCTGGGTTGCCAAATTTAAAGCCACTGGGAGCAATGGGGGTGGTCATCCGTGAAAGGGGGCATAAAGGCGTCGCAACAACTTCTGTATCCCGAATGACAATGACGATCTGACCTGCCCAAAGATATTTCAGCTCAGAAAGCCATGTCAAATGACGTAGGAAAGAGGTCAGGTGGCTAGGAGTGGAGGAGAATGACCGAGGAAGAACGATTTCAGATTGCTTCATTGTCAAGCTTACACTTACAGGCGATTCGTATTCAAAAGTTAGGGGAAGGAAGGTGCAAAATGTGAAGATTATTTAATAAGGCAGTCACCCCTTGATATTTCAATATTAAATTATAGTCAGGGCCCAACAAAACAAAATAAATTAGAGAATGTTTGACCTTCTTTCTTTTTGTATTTCAAACCTCTTTGTACTTCTTTCCATATGGCATTAAAAATTATTTTGCTCTACAAAAACGTTGATGATGACCCCCGGTTTTGCCGGCCCTGACGTATGAAAGGAGATATCACAGTGAAATTTCCTTTCAAACAAATAAGGTATCAGGGCTAATTGCGTCATGAACTCGTTCGAATATTAGGTGAAACGAGCAAACGATTGAGCCCAGGTAGCCGAGATTTGAACTGTTAATAGCACACGAACATGAAACTCCACAACATGGTATGAATTCATATTGCTTAAACGGCGAGATGGCCGCTACATACAAATTGTAAGATTGTCAGCTGACAAGTGAAGAAGATGCAGCTCTCCAACTAGGCCAGAGTCGTCATAAGTGCATTGCACAAGAATAATCGTCATTATACGACTACGTAAAACCTTGATATCCGCTTTACAGAGAGAGAGAGCATTATCATTTGTGAAAATAAATCTTTGTCCTCTCGCCAGGATGACCTTCAAATTGCTTAGAATCACTCATTGAATTATTTCTTGAATCGGCAAACAGGTATTTTTCGGTTCTCTCCGAAAAGGTGTTATCAAATGTATCAAGAACGTCTAAATTCTGAATGCCCAACGGCAAAATGCTCTTAAACTTCGCCCGTTGCATCCGCTGTTAATGACCGACCTTTCTCTATTTTTACCATGACTTCTGCGGCTGCAACAAGGGGCGTTTATTCACTGCGCAAAGGAATGAGTCCGGGTCGAGGCGATAAGCTGCATGGGCATGATTGACAAAATCATTTGCTGGTACTGTTCCAGACAACGTCATAAGCTCGAAACCAATTGACAACTTCTGAAACGCACTGAACAGGAAAAAAGGTGTTGGCAATGTATGCCATTTTTTTCATTGCTAAATCTGGAGCATTCTTCAAGGTACCAGTATGTTTGTGTTTAAGAAATCAAAAGACAAAATATTTTCTCAATGTAAAACGTTCATCTACTTACAGCACCATCCCTCGATGTTCTCTCGCTGAACCGACAAACACTCATTTAAATCGGAACCTGCAAGAAAATTTCTGATTACTAATAAATTCAGGTTTATTCAGATGCTCGTGTGGCAATAGATGAGTTGACGCATTTGCTTGCAGTATTTGCCAACTAAAACAAAGCCATAAACACAGGGCCTAATCTAAATTCGTTTTAGCCGCTCAACTTCACACCATACAAGCAAGAAGTCTGCAAGAAATTTGGTTAAGCAGGACATGTAGCCAGCCACCAACCCCGTGTTTTGGATTTAATAAGTGATATCGACTCCATAGTTGTTTGCCTCCGTCATCGTAAACATTAAAAAGCATCAAAGCCATTGAAGATCAAAGTACATATGGTATAGGATGTGACAAATGAGGTTTCAAGAAGAAGAAAGAAAGTTCACATGAATATCGTCACTTGATAGGCGATGATTCATTGGCCACAACAGAGCCATAACCAGTTTCAGAATGAAGAGCTTGGGCCTCATTTTGCACTTTCGTCTTGACTGTAAAAAGCACCTTCCCCCTCTTAGACACAATGCTGCCGTGTTCTTTGGATGTACACCTTCTTATTCAATGAAGGAAGGCCCAGATTAAAAAGAATTTCAGGCTTAGAAGTTTTCGAAAGACTTCCTCACATCGTTTAAAATCCTCCAGGAAAAATAACTGATCAGAACGTAACACAAAAAATACTGTCACGTATTTAGCCTCCCAAACGTTGTTAAACCTGTCCACCAAATTACATATCAGATTGGTTTAGAATTTAACAGTGACCATTTTAATTTTGGGAGACAAAGGTGTGTTTATTCCGAATCAGTGTTAGTGAAGACGCAATTGGTTCGCAGGCACCATTCTGAAAGAAATCAAGCCCCAACTGATTAGTCAAAGAAACCGATAGGAGTTGCCAAACGGTGTGTTCCTTCTACCTTCGTACATCCGCAATGTTTTTCCTTTTAACTTTCTCACAAATGACGGAGCATTCTCCAAATTACAATGGAAAAGGGTTCGGTTTCCTTTAAAAAGAATCGTGCGGAACACGCGTTCGTAGTTTCCACATTGAAGAAAGATCTTTTGTTTAGAAAACATTTTAATCGATTAGAAATTCACTTGGATTATGGTAATGACGTAAAAGCCTTGTGACGTAGTTCATGTCAGATTGGCGGCGCTCCTCCACACAAAGCCGATCAAAACAGAGGATTATTACGAAATGGTCTACGCTTTGACAATAACCCTCGCCTGCTGAGAAGCCAATGATCAGTCCCTAATCATGCTCACAATCATTCAACAAACTTCGCGCAGATTCTGAATTCCTGCGTGGAAAGGATCATGTCCAATGATCGTAGTGGGAACAAAGTTTTTCAATTCCTCGAAGCCAGTTTTCAATTGTTCATTTTCAAAAATATCAAACCTTGCATAATTGCCCAGAGCAGTGTATTTCGTTTGTTCAAGGTACTCTTTCGTCCGACAAAACATCTATTGACAAGATCCATTAATAAATCATTTCAAGATGGATATTTTTAAACCATATCGTAAATCGAAAATATATAAAAAATATACCAATAGGTTAGGAAATAAAAAACCAGTAAAGTGGACGCCAAGTTGCGAAACTGTTTTAGAAGTAGACTGTTCGAATATCTCTGTCAGCATAGTTCAAAGTGGAATTTTCTCTTCAACTTTATTATACTTCTAATCAAAGCCTTTCCATGATCAAATTATTTAACCCTAAAATATCTAGTTAACGGCCAGTCAATCAAAAGAACCGTTAAGCGCGTGCAGTACTTGACATCAAGGCATCAAATAGTAGTACGTTTATATGATCTGAAAATACATGCTTAGATTTAATATCCATTAGCATCTAGAGCTGTTAAAATATTAAAAATGATTGGTTTTTTATCATAGCATAACACTAGGAAGTCGTTGGTAGGTATGCCTTTTTGGCCACTAAGTAAACAGTTTTTGGCGATATGTGGTCATGTCATCATTTTACCAAAAGCCGGACATAGCTTAGATTTAACGTGAAATGGTGAGAACTTGTAAACAAAATAAAGTCAATTTGAAAATTTTTGGAAAAGGTTAATGAAGAAAAATCACAACGAGATTGCTTTGAAGAAATAATGCAGACTTGTCGTTGTAGGAACAAGAGGCTGGCTCAACATGGCTTATCATATAAATTATGCTCTCCTTTCCTTCATTCGTTTCGTAAATTTTGATGATTATTAATTCTACATCTGTCCAACAAAACAAAAATTTACGACTGAACATACAAAACTCACTAAAAGATATCATAAAGTATGCTTTCAATAAAATTAAATTCAGCAGGTTCTTAACTTTTTTCTGTGAGTTGACCAATGTTGAGGGAAAAGGGGCAGTTTTGTGAAAAAACCAACTTAAAGAGGCAAAGGTAATGCAACTTTGAAAATTATTTATTTACATTATTGCAAATAAAGATTATATCTGTTGGTGTTCCTCACAGGATTCTTTAAGCGTTTTGAAAAACAGAAAGAAGTTTAATGTACTCTGCGTACCTAACCACGTGTTTTGTACAAATGTCTCTTTCTTAGTTTACTGTAAATATGATCTACTCTCTTGATTTCAGCCCAAATAAAACCTGCAGAATTTTACATTCATACGTTCGCAAAAAAACACCACCATTTCAAAATCAAACTGAATTGGCTTGCTTTAACCAGTAGAAACGTTAGAAGAAAGCCACCACAAGTCAAAAACTTTCCTCGAAATTCAATTCAGTTGCACATCATGCAAGCGGAAAAACATAGAAACCCGGGGAGTAGGGCTTTAACACAGCAAATGGAGTGAGCCATAAAGTCTATAACAAGAGGTTTTATAACGAAACCTCTTTCCGAAAATCTAAACCTTCAGTTTATCTTAACACTAAACATAGTTTAACTGCTCAGGGCATTTGTCTGATAGTAAATTTGGAATCCTGATAATGTTTTGATAAATGCAGCAGACACCACTGGAAAGTGCTTTAACAATTTTGACAGTCGCATGCAAAATACATTGCAAAGGAAAACGGATCTTACTGGCTTATGTAGCCTCTCTTTCCTTCCGCTGCTACAGACTTACCATTTGGATTTCCTGCTGCACGTCAGGTAATTGGACATATATTGAAAGCGACATGTCTAAATATTAAAAAATGCCCATCTTTAATTGTATTGACGTTATATTAATGAAACTTTCATCAGATAATGCAGTTGTTCGAATGCTTTGCAATGTCACTGAACAATTCGACATTGGCAGAATATAAAGAAAGGCCTATCGTGAAATCTAGCCTCAACTTATAAACGTGGATTGAAATAAACTGACAGCTTCGCGCTAAACAATGATCCTGTTATGTAAGAAGCACGTGATTTCTACCTAGCAAAGAAGAAAATCCTACCTGCGATGTGATTTTAGACGAAACGCCGAATGCTGCATTAAGGTGTTTTCGTTTAATCATTTCTCCAGCTCGAACACAACTCTTCCCAAAGACCCCTGCAACCGAAAAGGGGTATATTGTGACTAAATCGTCATAAACATAAAGCATGCTTGGAAATAAAAATTTTGTCAGTATTACCCTTAGTTGTTTGATTGGAAATAGACCCCTTTCCGGTTAGAAGAAGCTTCCAAAGAGCCCCTTGCGAATGTTGAGAGACTGGAAACAAGTTACGTATTCCTACATGAAGAATGATGACATGGAGAGTGGGGACACGTTGTATTTAGATTGCGTGCTATTTAGTTGGTCTTTAATTTGTTTCATTTTTGAAGAAAATATGCAGCAGTAGGCCCCTTGGCGAAGTTCTCCTTAGAACAAAAATTCTAAGATGAAGCCATAGCAAGCGGCTTCACGAGCCTTTGAAAGTAGAAACTCTTCAAAGAACGCAAGTTGATGAGTCTAAGCGTGTTCGAGCACGAAGTTATCTGTTAACAACACATTTGTAGACACAGGTCTCCCTGCACTAAAATTATAAATTTCGGTTAGAACCTGAACGGTAGTAAAAGGGAGAAGAAGTTGACACGACAGGAGCTCGAAAGCATAGGCCCCTTCAAAGCAGAAAGTTCAACAAGACAAGTGTTTAATGTCCTTTTTGCATCGATTGTCGTTTTAGCCTTGTTAACCCAACCCTTGGGCTCTGAAGCCAGGAGGAGACTACGAAGAAGAATGGCAAGCAGTGTCCCTTTTCCTTTATGTGAGTTACACAAAATTCACACGACCATTCTTGAAATGCACTTTTTTACTTTGTGCAAACAGGGCACCAGTGGCTACAGATAAATCAGGAACATCAAAGACATTTCCAGCTGACTGATTAACAGATGACAAACTACCGATGCGGCTGCATTGAGAACACAGGCGCTGGGCATTGACCGACTCCACGGTCCTTCGGCACTTCACGTTCCTCTTTTCGTCTAATCGATGAATGACCGAGAAATTCGCTGTGAACATAACGGATTTGATTAAGATGGAATTCAAATATAGACACAAGCCAACTGGGATGTCCTGCAGTGCAGACAATACGGAAAATCCGGGGATCGGTTTTGATTCAATAATTGGTTTAGAACGGTCTCAGAGTCGATTCGTAACCGGATTTGTTTACCTTCGCTGGACACTTCGGCTCAGAGCCATCTGCCGCTCGCCTTGTGTGTGTTTGGCAATGCCTCCACCCGTTCTGTTCAAGATTCAGTCATTTGTGTATTGGAGACAGTTACTTTGCTCCAGACCCGTCAAAAGCTTACGATGCCTTTACGAGCCTGGTAATATGCCGTCTCGCAGTAAAGGCAATTGATATGAAACGAAATTGAAAAATGACCACACTGATTAGCGTGGAGTCTAGGGACTGTCAAAGGGGGATAAACAGCGGACCATTTGGCTGGGAGACAGCTTTACCAACCCTTTGTGACGGTAAATTCGGCCGAAAGAAGCCAAAGATTTAGCCTGCCAGACGCTGCCATCTAAAAAACAAGGCGGCATGCTATGACTATTCCACTGATATGCTTGTTTTTATCATTATGCCACGTAGAAGTATCATTAAAGATTTTACTGTTCACGAATGACAGTTATCAGTCGCCTTACCTCAAAACAAAATGGAGAAAACCTGTTTTCGCTTCGGGAAATCTCTTCGAAAAACAACATGACCACGCCCATACGGACCACGCCCACATGAACCACACCCTAGCTGGCTGCCACCTTGAGCACCGTAAATGCAATTGATTTCAAAGGAGATGTTTTTACGTGCTGGGACAGCTGAACTACTTGGCAACTTTGTATTTCATAATCGGACATTTCAACAGGACCAGCGACTTATTTGAAGGGGGATGTGAAAATGAAGGGGTTTAGTGAAGGCTGTCTCATTGAAAATACTTTGTTCTACAAGTAAAAAGAGGCTCAACACTCCTCCACTACTCTGCTTGGTCTTCCATTTCAGCTCGAAATTGTGTGGCCCTTGTACTGCGGATAGGTCTCAGCAGAAGACGCTGCGCAGCCGATGCCAATCTGTGGACCTTGCCCTACTAGTTTACTGTAGGTCGGCAAGCCTGGTTATGACGTCATTGGCGGAGACGCTAATTCAATGCGCAACACAAAAGGACTTGTCGTTTACCAAATCTCTAACAACCAACTAGGGCCTTACGTAGTACTGTAATTTTCACCGCATTTATTCATTGCTAACAATCAGGTCATACTGCCTTGTTTCTCCCTTCAAATGTCTTGCTTACAATTGACGCCTCCAATTTCCATTTCAGAAAGACATTAAACACCTAATATCGCTAAAAGCCCCGCGCAAGGCTTCCCTAATTAACGCCCTGGTTCTTTACCAAACGAGGGCCACGTTGAATCTCGTTCTTAGGAAGTACAATTGACGTGAGTAACAAATACAATTGACGTGCGTAAAGTTAGGAAGATTTGCGGGGGTGGGAGATGGAGATGAAAACTGTATTGAAAGAGCTTGCGAAGATGATTCCCATTATACACTAAAAATTGTCATATAATTGGGGGTTCTGGCCCATATGATGCTGCTCCTGATTGCCCCTGTTGGAAGGATCGCAATTAGAGCAGATAAACGAGTTCTCCACATTAGCCTTAGGCCGTAAAAGGATTATCACGCAGGCGTCGTAATGTACAGAAAAACTTGCACGGAAAGCTAAACAGTGAAAAATTGTTTACCCATTTCCTTAGAAAAACGGGCAGACAAGGAGAAATTAAGGCTTGACAGGAATCCTCTCCAAACAAGTCGCGCCTCTTGCACTCCAAAATCGAAAGCTAAGTAAACGAAGTGAAATATAAACATGCCCTAGAGTATGGCGTGTTCTGCATGACTTTTCCTTTAGGCTTCCGGAATGATGGTGGCCCTCCAAAGTGAATCTATCCCGAACAGAACAAACGCTGGTTCCAGCGGATACACCGTTACAATGGCGAATTATCATATTCGAATAACATGTATCTTCGTACGTCAGCTTATATGCAATATGCAATGAAAGAGCTTGGCATTGATAACAAAACTTAAAAACGGTTTCTGACTTTTGGAATTAAAATAATCTGAGTCAGTGGGTTCTCGTGTTATTTCCAGTGACTCTTTCAGCAAAGGTTCCTTAGAAACTGTGAACACTAAATAAGGTTTCGTGGTATCCGCAAAATCATATTCTTATCAATGGGTTGGATAAAGGGATCCTGCCTTTGAATTGGGTTCGTCCAAGGCACGTGGTTCAATAAAAAGCATTTATTATTAACATACAATGTGAAGTGACCGACTTTATCTAAGCAAGACTTTTATTATCAAAATTCGTACATTCTTCATTTTTCAAATGTTCCAAAAAATGCTCACTTTTGTTAACAACATTCTATGCTACAGAGTTTGGATTATCTTCTTATTTAGCCAGAGCGATTGCCATCAAGCCATACAGACTTCTGAGACTTGTAGAACAAAGGTTTTAGAAGCTCAAGAGGAGTGAGATGTTGACAGTGTCGACACGACAAAATTTTACTTCTGAGTGTCCAATGTGAAAAACCAATATCTTAGAAGGAAAAATTGTTGTTATGACAGGATATGTTTATCAGAATGAATTGCACTTCTCATCAAACGGTTACAAAGACGATATTCTAAATTTCTGAATAAAACATATATCAGATGGTGCTTAAGTTTGAATTGCTTTCTTGTCGAAAGAAAAATCAAACCATTCAACTTTTCGTCACGTCTGCTGCTAAAGCCAAATGATTAAATTTATTGATATTTATTCGATGAGCCATTTGGCAAGAGAAGGGGATGCTTGAGAGAAAACCGGCCTGTAAGAGCAGAGATGTCCTAAGAGACAGCGAAAAGAAGCACGAGGAAAGACAACATAAATGAAATGGATCCAAAACGAGGCGACATAATGGCGGATGGGCGATGACATGGGAGAAGGGAACAAATTAACCCACCCCAGTTAAGGCTGAATCAACGCAAATGATGGTTCAACAAAAGGAGAGGAAGAAATTCTGTCGTGGTTTCACTTTTATTTGCTGATCGATTTGCTCCTTAGAGCAGACTTAGTTTCAAATACCATCAAATACCATCCTTTCGTAGCATCCTCTCTCTACGGAAGAATACGATGCATAGGTAACTGCTCTGTAAAAGCTTCACACTATGCACTCCCGTAAAGTGTTCTGCTATCCAAGAATTGTGCGAAGGCAGCAAATGGAGACTACATGGTGAGTAGAGGCCGGGAGCGTTTGACTGGAATACAACCTAGCATCCAATCGCCCCCTTATCACACGGCAAAAAAAAGCACATTATCTAAGAACTTGAGGAAAAAAGTCATTTCAGCTGAGCAATACCGTTTTTAAAGCAGAACTGTCAGTTTAAAAGGTCTTGGTTTTTTCATAATCCATCGACATATCAGGATAATATGTTGGGCGACTTTTTAACACAGGGCAATCCTAAAGAAAGCTTTCTTTCTCCAAAGGTTGATCCAGGGAAACAAAGACGAGGCAAAACTGCCAGAAATCGATACTAAAATGGTCAAATTCTTTTATCTTTTGCTGCCTCAAGTCAACAAAATTGAAAAATCAGGTTATAAAAAGACATGGAGGGATGATAGTGGGTTAAATGTCTTCAAGACGAAGGCCATGTGTCGAAGTGTGACGAGAAAATTTCATATTGGATAAACACAATTTTTTACTTGGCTTTGTAGAGTGAGCATGACTTTAACTAGAACACTTGAAATATAGAATAAACTTAGGTGCAGTGATAGGCAGGGGTGCTGTTAATCATTTTGAGCCAATGAATTGGAAGACAACAACTTGATCTGTTGCCATGCAGAAACCGAAATGAAACTTCAAAGAAGGAAGTTCAATTTCATGTAGCTAAGTGGCTTGAGACTTCACTCCCTCCTGAAAGGCGTAGAAAATACGGAGAGAATACAGCTTTTCATAAGGCATTAGAGAAGAGGGTCAATTTAAAGTGTATCTTACAGCAACGGATTGGTTTAAGGTTACGCGTTTACAGCGTTAATAAGGTATCCTACCGAAAGCCAGCTTTTTGGTCTTGAAGCTGTTGTGATCGTTAGTTGAGCTTTGAAAGGAGGGCACAAGGTAGCCAGAAATGGAAGCAAGGGTGTTGTGGAAGCAAGTCTTTTGAAAAGGCCTCTTTTCAACAGTGGCGCTTATTGGAAAAAAGATCACCTGACGCTCCAATTCATCAGGAGTACATTCTTTGTGTCCAGAATTAGGCCCATTTTGGTTTGATCAGGCTGAGCTTTACCTCCAAATTACAAAACTGCGTCCAAATTCGCGGACAATTCTAGATCTAAGTTCTGAAATACAGGATGGCGAGTCAATACACTCCATAGATGTTCACTTAAGTTCTTAAAAACTTTTGGCAAGCAATTTTCTGTTTGTGATTAGCAAAAATCAACAACGAGATTCGTCTATTCACTTATATTTGCTTCAACTGTTTCTCAGAGGAGTCAGGGAGTAAGATTCCCATGAAATTACTGTAGACTAGCAAATTTTGCCGATTTCATCTACATATTATTTCTTCTAATGTTGCCAATGTTTTTATCATCGGCTTTTTAAAAATTAGTGCATCACATTAATTAGTGTATTTTCAAAGTAAAACATACCCCAGGTAAGAATTTCAGTAGCAACACAGACGATGCGAATTTGCCATAGGCTGTACGATGATAGCTAAAGAGAGTAGGCGCCTCCAAATCGTTAAGAAGTACTAACGCCCATTGACTAAGTCAAACAAATAATATAGTCAACGGCTCCATCAATATTTACAGTTCTACTGTATGTGTTCATTTACGACAGTACTCGTGTAGCAAACAATCAGACCTCAACACATCAAGATCAGAAGCGCATTAACAAAAAGGAACAAATAACCTTTCAATACAATTTAGATTTCGAATTCGGCCAAAATACCTTTCAATTCTGAAGGCAGCAAGTAGAGACTCAATTTTTAAATTCTTTAAGACATAAATAATTTCCGCATATATAAATAAAGGCTTTGAGAGGTATGTTAATTGCATGAAAGTTTCATCACATGGCAACGTGAATAATATCCTCTGGAAACTAGCCCTAAAAAAGTCGCAGAAACTCTGTAGGAATAATGGTGGAGTTAACTTTGTGTTTGCCATTTAGGCATGTGTTCAATGAGGTCTGGAACCTAATGGCCAAACTCCAGGTCTGATAACGGCCCTGTGTCAATGGGCACCTGGGCAGTATCAATGGCTTTTCGGCGTTCTCTATTTCCAAAGTACTTGTTGTTATCGAAATAAAGCTACATTGTTATTCATCAGTATTTCTAGTTAAATAGCTTGGTCAATTTGTATAATGTTTCTAATTTTAGTTTAGTTTAGTTTAGCTAGGGTCAGATTATAACAGTTATTTTTAGTTGACACAAAGTTATTTTAGTTTCCGGTTGTGTTGTGATAATACGCGGATTTGTCCTTCAAAATGCATTCACATGTCATTCGTACGACGGGCTTGTAGGAAACGAATAGCAGGGGCAAGGCATGGGGTGGCCCTACTGACCTACCATGGTGCCCGGAATCTGCAAAATCCGGTGCAAAATAATGCAGACAAATAGACCCCGGTACAAAAATTTCAATAAACGCTACTTCCGTAGAAAACCAAATTTATTGAGAATTCTATGAGACTTTCCTTCTAACATCGCCTTAATGATCATCAACGCGCGCAGTCCATCTCCTCGTAATGTAATAAGAGATGGCTGTCATGAAATCAATGAACACCCAATGTAACCAATAACTGTATCTATGATCACGTGCTTTGTGCCTATCATTTATAAATGCTGTTTATAGCGGGGTTGTATTAATGAATGGATCTGAAATTTAACGAAAGCGTTTTCTCGCCTCTCGCTTGAAACCTGACTATGATGCAGAGGGCTTCTCACAGTAACTCGAGCAGCGACCCACTCGATCCAAAATTGTTGCGTGAAGCTGGGCCAAAACCCAATTTGGTCAGCATTCTCAATATTATACAGAAGCACTTTCTGCTCTTGTTTGCTCTGCTACCCGCGATCAAAGTAAATTAATTAAAAAACGAATGAAATATGAAGCAGTAACTGAAATTTTTTGGACACGAATGCCAGGTTGGCCATCACAAAGACTAAATGTAGAATTAGCTAGGGAAATAACGGAGAAAAATTTGTAACTTACTATTCTAGAGCTTTCAAAATACTGCACGAATCAGTTTTACCTGAAACAAGACGCCATAAATAAATCTTCTTGAAAAATCAAAGCAACGGAGCAATTTTAACACTTCAAAACAGATTTAAATATAAAGATATCAATAATAGAAATTGTAAAAATATATTTCTAGTATATAAAGCATCCTTAATGACGTTAAAAATCTTCCGTTTACACAAATAATATTTCTTGAGGATGAATAGAGTTAATATATCAAAGTTGATTTTATTATTATTGATTTATAATTGCGAAACCTCACTTTACGTCTGGATATTTAGCAATAATTTCTCGGCAATGCTTTCGTTGCATGTTTACAGCACAACCACAAATATCCAGCGACTTGAAGGCCCATTACAACTCAAAACGAACATGCTGAATTAATTATGCATTTAGGCCCTTTTTCAAACGAGAGAAAATGGATCAGTTCCAAACTGCTCCAGCGTAGGGGAGGAATATGCGCAGCAGTTGGCTTCAGTTACAATTGGCGCCAAAATCAGGTCAATCTATTTTACGAAAAGTCGATTCAGTTTGGCAGGAAAAAATGCTACGTTCCCTTTGTTTGGTCCAATGTTAAATGTGAAATTCATTGCCAACAAGTAAGTTTCTTCAGCATTTGGCGCCCGGCGATAAAGCAAGCAATGGAAACAACCTTAAGGCAGGGCCTCGGTAGACCAAAATAGTACGGGGGTGAGGATAAACGTAGGTTAAAAATATAAAGAAAGGAAACTTAAAATTTATAATAAATTTTAAAAAGGTGCAATATGCACAGCATGCCCTACTCGATTCCATTATTCTCGCCGTTCACTCGGAAGCCAAACAGAACGGTGCCTGCAGTTTTCCTGTAAACGCAAGGCCTATCTGCAGCAGTTGTTGAAAGGTTCCGCTTGGCCCCCGTTTTGTTAACAAATTTAGCCGATAGCCACGGAGTCGCGCTGTATGACGCAGTTGGAAGTTCCATTCATTCAGTTTTCCTCCTCCGGAATTTTCCTTCACATCAACAGCTGTTGCAAAATTCTGAAGACACACAAAAGGATCATCGGCTTCGTTTATAAATACAATTTGAATGACAGCACTTGTAGTATTCGCCAGACCATTTACTTGTATTGTCACACCTTTGTATGAACTCCAATGGCAACCTTGCTGAAATTTCCAGGGGTTCCTCGTTCGTCGACTTTTTCCACTTCTATGAATGGGCCGAATACACTGGACATTGTTTGCAAACTTTGACAAAGCCGCCTTGAATATTGCACATATGTATTGTTTTCCAATTATTCGATTTCTTTTAGTATTCAAGTCCTCTCAATTTGCCTACAAATCACAGAACAGCACCGAATCAATTTTTTAAATCAATTATAAATCAATATTTCAAATGTACGAAACCCCTAAGAAAAGTGATAAATGCCAGGGCACACGCAATTGCAATTCTTTGCACGCGGAGGTTGCATTAAAAAACCCCTCGATTTCCAACCTCGATTTCCAAACCTCGATTTCCAAACCTCGATTTCCAAACCTCGATTTCCAAACCTGGTTAAGGCCTGACACAAATTCTGTTGCCGAATGGCTGAATCAATAACAGTTGTTGAGAGTGCTAAAACTATATTTGCTCTGTAAAAACTCCATAAATGTTCCCATCGAGAAAAAAGTAATTCGACTCCTTGCTTGGGTCAAATATTAAGCTGAGATGACAACCAAATACTAGACTACAGCTCTAAACAAGTCACACGGGGCAAGGCTACAAAGTAAGGAGGCTTAAGGTGGCTCAATCCCTGCAGTTATGTCAAAGCTTAGTCTTGCAAAGTTAAATTTTTCCTATACTCAAATTCGGTTTAGGAGAATAGTCCAATACAACAATTTTAAATGATCAAACATTTGGGGGGATCGATCGTAGGCCACTTCTACAACCCTCTCATATCACATCAAACTACCCTCTATTCCGCCGCGAGTTGTGAATAAAAAGGAATTTCCTGGCAAGAACACGCTACATAAAAAGTTATTAATCTGTTTAAAGGGGAACTCCCATTTACGGGGGCAGCAAAGCGCTTTTACAACACGCATTCAAAAATAAAAAAGCAGCTAGGTCTCTAACTGAAAAGGGCATATCCACGTTGGTGGATTAAATCAATATGAATTAAGTTTTTCATACATGTGTGGCATGGTAAGGCAGAGCCTAGCAGTAACAGGGAACTGAGCATCCCCTCGCTCTTTTGATAAGTTAGCCCTTACTGAACATTATGTGTTGGATTCAAATATTATCAAAGGTTTTAGAAACCTCGAAAGCATTAAAATGAAAATCTTTCTGGATGTAGTCAAAATGACAGTTTCAATGACTCGCTATATAAGGTACTGTCGAGCGGTCAAGGGAATAAGTTGCAGACATGCAGCACTGTCATCGCCCTTGTGATCAGTGTATTGTATTAAAGCAATACTTTTCCAACTATCATGTGGCTATTATAACTACCAGGTATTGTAGCCAATGAATGGTGAATTTTCTCAAAAAGGGCCCGCTACTTTGTGCTGGGGTAATAGAGCACTGTCTTTATCCTACAACCCCAAAACAATGGTTTTGACTGGTAAAAATCTGATTCAAAGTACAAATCACAGCAGTTAGGAAATATTTCTCTTTACGAGAAGTTCATAGGAATCTCATACTCCAAAAGTGTTGATTGCCCAAAATTTCCTTAGTTTTTAGCTCTTGGAGAACTAGCTTGAATGTCACATTATGTTCCTAACCAGTGTCTATCCTCTTACATGGATAACGACTGTGGGTAAGCTCAAGAGTTTTTGAAAAGCACAGGGGTTAATTGGGTTAAGATATCTAGCATTTTTGCTAAAAAACCACTGAAAAACATCCAAAAGCCTCTATAACTTGAATCCACTTGACGTTAAACAGGATGAATTCTCCTTCCAGATTAAATGATATGGCGAGGATAATGTTTAGCAGACCAAATATAAACTGGAGACAATTTTACTGGCGGCTCACCATAACAGGGCAGCTCTGTCTACAATGCGATAGTCAGAGCAGCCAAGAACTGTACAAAAGATAGAAACTGAAAACTACCTGTAAAAAAGTAATCTTTGGTTACAGGATACACACAAGTGGTATGATTCTGTTAGGCCACTGTTTAACATTTAGAATTCTTGGCACCAGCTCAGGACAAAAATTATACTTGGGATTTTGATCCTCTGGAGTTATTGATTTTCCCTTGAGTGACTTGGAGAACGGCACTGTGATATATGTTCAGAATCTTGAGAAGTGTGGGCTGATAGAAGGTTGGGAAAGAAAGCAACATGACGTTATGTATGAATATATCTATCATTCAGTCTATATATAAATATGGTTTATCAGTAGAACTGTCAACAAAATCTTCTTTTCAACATTGTACTTTGCAGAATTACAAATTTCTTTACAATACGTAATAATTTTGTGTGCTTACAAATGGTTCTGGAATGGATATTTACAAACATATACAAAAATGCTTAACTGAAACGAACATATAAACTTGGGTATTGAAAAACGTTTGTTTTCTGAGAACATCATGGAACATTAGGCTACATACTGTGGATGGTAAGGACGTTCAATCAACCGTTGCACAATCAAATTAAATAGGGGCAGAAAATTTGCCTCTGAAATGTGACAGCAAGGGAAGGAAATCTATCATTGGCCTTAAATTTATACCACATGGAAAATGGAGAGAGTGGACAGTACGTAGCGAGCAATAAATATCACGTGACACAACCAAGACAAGGCTTTGAATGAACTGTTTCAAATGGAGCTACCGTTTCCTTTCAGAGTTCCTCTGAGGAAGCACTGCGTGAAAAGAACACTGGCCCGTGCATTTTCTCCACATGAAACCAAAATAAAAGAAGTTAGGCTACAAGGAAACAAATAAGTTTCCCTTTGTTTTGATTTTGTCAGAACCGGGCCAGATAAAATGAAACAAGTGAGGTGTCAGGGCAACTCCAGGTTAACAGTTCAAAGCCGAAGCAAAGCTTGGTCCAACAGAAATTGGAGAGCTAACCTCTTACGTTCAAATGTCAGGCGTTGCGGTCAAGTAATTCTCGTTTTTCTTGTTTAATGACTTCAAGTTATAAATCTCAGATGACAAGATGGTTTCTTGAATAATTCACCTAGCTGTCTGGAAAGTTAAAATTAGGATAAATGAGGATTAACTTAGCAAAAATAAGTATTGCTTATTATTGATGTGTGCATGGGTCTGTTTGAATACCATCGCTTGGCGGGTCCGACTTCAAGAGGCTAAATACGGTTGATAAAAAGCATAGCACCAATTTTGAGCTATTAGTTGTAAAAAATTCGATCGATCCAGAGAGTTTGAGCTAATTCTTAGCGTGCTGGCGGTGACAATGAACTCACCCCCAGCGGGCATAGCCTTTAGCCCTAAGAATGGAAATCAGTGCATGAGATCAAACTGGTGCTATGCAATTCATTCGAACAGACTCTAATTGAAATATTCAGCATTGACCATTACAACAAAAATCGTCGCTATAACAGTGTAGTTGTCTCCCTCGGCCGTCGATGTTCACCTTTCCTGTACCTCACGTTCAAGTTACTGTCTCTCAGTTCTTTGTCGTTGTTATTTTTGCATTTTCGGCATAAATTCAAGCATCCCTTCGCTGGCAGATAACAAAATATACAGGGCATTAAACATGCCAAAATCGATAAGCACGTCCACCTTTTGAAGATACTGCCTCTCGTGCCGGTACAAGAACACACATTATCAACACTTTCATCGTCGTCGTCTGTACAGTGATAAAATATTCCTTTGACGCATATCATACAAGTACAATAATCGATAATTTTTTCGGGTTGTGTTCTCATAACGCGCGTTCTTGTCGTGGACTCGCTTATACCGTCTAATTCCACCCATGTGTCGAATTTTCTTTCGCCAAATGAATGAGAGCTACTTTGTGGTTTAGGGATCTCATCCCCTAGAGTTGCGAATTTCGAAGCGAACTCGCGTAACTGTTCGCTGTCGTAATGTCGATCCAACGAAATTCCAACGCTGGATCTACAAATCGAATTTTTATCCTTTCCACTCTGGTCAGAGCTTATGTAACAATACTCTCCCTGAAATCGTTTTTTATCCAAATCGCTTAACTGTGTTTGATGTCCTTTATAAAGCGGTGGATAAGTTTGATTTCTGTTTTTCCCAACCGAAGTCTCGACTTGTTTAATATCCGATGCCAGTTTGGCAATGTTCTTGAGCGATCTGCTTGATTTAACCGTCCTTCTCCACTCAGAAACCTGCAGCGAATTGCCTTGGACTTTTGGCACCAGAAAGTAGTGTTCCTCTCCTAGATCGTCATCGTACCTACTGAAAGGATCATGACTCTGATTCTGCTTCGTGTGAAGTTCATTCATTCGCGAATACTTTTTCGTCAGTGGTAGCCCGTCCGAAGACTTGGTCGAAGAGTTCACAACAGATGGGTCTATCGATCCATTTTCTCTCCGATACGGCTTCACCAGGCCTGGAAACTCCGAACTGCGCTGGTAGCAGAGGGCATTCTCTCCCATTGCCAGTCACCTTCCTGTTGAAAACATCAAAGCTAGGCCAAATGAGTGGGGCTTCGGTTCAGTTGCTTCTGACCTCAAACAATTCAGCGAGCCTTAGTAAAATTCTACGGTTAATGACTCCTTAGGGGTCGCTGTGGACAAATATAACGGCTGCGATAAATTCTCTTCGTCGACTAAAGAGCAACATAAACAAAACATGCAGGTACGACTCCAGCAATCGACTCTCAACGATCGGCCGAACGCACAACTAACTCATTCGCTTGCCAATCCGCTCGCAAAACTCCGTATTCAACGAGCGAGACGAACTAATCTCGCTTCTCCACTCGAAAGACTCTAGCTGTCTCCAGGTTTCCTTCTTTGCGAGTCAGCTACTCCTGCCGTACAATTCATGTTCAAGTCGGCGGCTGGTAATTTCTGCTCTCTTGCTCATACTAAATCAGTGCTGATCGCCCGGACGTTTTGCACGATTTGACCAATAGCCCGAGACTCAGAAATCCGGTCTGTTCACACAAACGGAAACAGTGGAATTTGCGTGTGGCTCTTCCGGTTAAATGGTTATACTTTCTTATCGAATGAAATAATTATTGTGAATCGCGTTCCTGCTCATTCTGCGAGGGTTCTATCTTTCAAATTGCATAGTTTATAAACTGTACTCTCGGGGGTTTGAAGACAATACGCGCTAGCAGCAAAGGTCAATTATTATTATATTCAGCGTGGCCTCGTTGTTCGGCTCTTCGCCCCTGTGTCATGTGGCCTCGTGCCTTTCCCGGACCGCAGAAGAATACCGGATAACCTCGACGCAAAGTCACTTCATCTTGTTTTTAACCACTCAGTCACTCGCATCCTCTAGGGGAAACCAGCTTATACTTATTGAATTGGCCTGAGCGCCGTTTCCTCCATTCCTCTGTTCATAGAACAATGGCACAATAGAAGGAAAACTTTATAGTGCTTAATGATGCTTGATTCATTTGCATGCAAAACTCCGCACAGCCAGTAATGCTTAGAAATGCTCACGTCCATCAAATTGGCATCTTTTGTTAGCCTGCGTGTGTATATTTGCTACCGGATGCAAAAAGAAAGAAAATATTTGACCGCCTTTCTATTCTGTTGTAACAGGCTTGTAAAGCGAACAGAGGGCCGTATAATACATTTTGTTTGAGATTTAAAAACAGCAAGTGGATCTCTGTTTTGCCCCTTCAGAAAGCCACAGAGATTACATCCGTTCTCTTACTGATACGGCTGTGTGATATTATGAATTCCTCTCGATTCTTAAAACCACATCAAGTTCACAATCGTTCTCGATTTGCCTAACCAACAGTTCGACCAAATGCAGTTCCGTGCAAGAAAAGTGAGTCCAAGAGCTGTTTTCAGGGTTCCCTGCAACGGGGACCGCACTTGTGTGAGAGGGAGCAAAACAGGAACACCACTCTCACTTGATACACTTTTCAGACTAACTGGCGCCTCTACAAATACGATATCCGGCCTGAACACAAGTGTTGTACATTAATATTCGCTGCGGATCGTTAACTGAGAAGACAGAACTATAACCCCTTCCGAAAAACGCTATTCCCGGCCGGAGAAAGTTTCCGTGGCTACTGTAGGAAGCCACAAGAACTTGCAAATAAAGTGATTCTCGCCAAGGTTGAACCGCAAAGTGTTCTGGGCCTCGAACGAGGATAAAAGCTACCAGAAATAGCTGGAAAGTCGACGTAACCCATGGACGTCCGGACCCTTTAATCTCCCCACCTATTTTGCATAATTGCCCTGCATAAGTGCATTACTTTTTTAGTTTAGTTTCAAAATGACCCAACTTTTCAGTGTTTACAATGCAAACCAAATGAGTTCATGGGACTCTTTGTTGTAATTAGAGAAGACCCTGTTTTAATTAGAGAAATGGTGAACATTTTCATGCCTAAAAAGTTGTTCTTATTCTGTAGTATATTTGATGGAAATTTGACTGGGTCAAAAATCTGGGGTCTAGGGTGACGCAGCAACAACACCGCACAGACTTCAAGCACCTCTCTTTAAGAGTCGAGAGACATTTAGACTAAACACGCTAACAGCAAAACGGAATGAGAGCGGAAAGAGGGCAAGGGTCGAGATCATTACAAGAACGCATCTCAGGAATTTCCATAAAACAGTTCGAAGAGGGAGGATGCGCAGATAAGGCACTAAAAAGCAAAATTTTTTACCACACACCTTACTTCTTCTCTCGTCGATTTTGCGATTTACAATAAATCCAATTGATATCATTAATTTTTTCCTAAAAATCCCCTTTTCTAGTATTAAAACAATCAGAGCTTTGTCTCGCTAAACTTTGCATAGTTAATGGAACGTTAAGTGTATATATATCAAGATTTATGCTCCCTATTGATAGAAAAGTCTGAACAGGACTGTATCAAACAGCCGTAGAATATGAAAATGAAAAAAGCCTTTATATCAGCCCCATATACAGAACTTAAAAGGAGTTTTATGGCTAGATAAAAGTTGTTTGATTCAAAATCCAAAATGAAAAAATCTTCGTTATGGCTCGTTTGCCCCTTTAGATATCGGTGTCTTTTAACAACTGCTTTAGGCCTTCATCTGCTTCAATACACGTGTAAAGGAAAAAACAGGGCGTGGTATGTAAAAGCTCAAAAGTTACTTATCAAAAAATTTGTAGCAAAACACAGAATCTAAGCCGGTTTCATATACTGAAAAGCCCGATCTTGGGTAATCATTCATAACCGTTCCTAAACTGATTCTTTAGGCCTAAATATTGCGGCTAAATGCATTCTTTACTAAACTGTGGAATCACATATTGACGTGATTATAAATTGATCTCGTCGCCAGACAGAAACTGGGAATCGCAAGCCTATTGAGCACTTAGCTTTCTAAGCACCTAAGGAAGGCCCATTGGACTCTGACGCAACAATTGGGAATGCATGATAAATCGAATGAGCTTTCTCAACAATAGAGTTAGGCAGAGACTTCGCTAGAGGCTGCAATGTGGTGGAAGGTTTCTTTACCAGCATAAGCGCTATGTTATACATTCAGTCTTTTCGTCCAAGTCCTACGGTATGTGTTATACTAAGATAATACAATCCATTAAAATATGATGGCAAACCTTAATAACAAATCATACAAAATATTTATTAAGCTAGCGATGCCTCCACTTCCACCAAGATGTTCAGTGGACTTTGACCTTAAAGACTGTCGCTCGTAGTTGGCTATGTTAAAAGGGGGCATGGTGTCACGTGGTTCTTTTGTGCATAGACACTGAGTCTTACCCTGTTGTTGTTTCTTCATAGGTTGGCGTAGGTAGCAGCAACAATAATTTTTGAGAGGGGAAAGCTAAATGTTCCTACCCTCTGATCTCAGGTCCCATTGAACCAGAGGTCTCATTCTCAACTATTGTTCTACGACTAAGAAGGCTCTTCGATTCCTCTAATGAAAATGTTTTGCTAATGAATGATAAGAAAACCAATAATGCCAGTAGAAAATCCAATGTCAGGGTAAGTACTCTTGGAATTAAGACTAAAAGTAGTAGAAAATCTGTGAGTTCAATAAGCTCAGAGTTCAAATTTCGAACAATACGAAACTTGCTTCTGAAGATAAAGCAGACAAGCTAGGTCTAATCATAAGTGAATGGGGCATACCAACCCCAAAACGGTTCCCAAACGAACAAGCTCATAAGAGAGGCTAATGCAATAGGGGAGCGACGCCCCATGATTTAATTGATTTGTTTATGTGCCATATTCTTGAGAAACTACTTTCCCTCTTTAATCCTGATGGCTAATCATGGCTTAGGCCCCCAAGCGTGGATGAAGTGCTATTTAAAATTGGAATTTGAAGTTAATGAGGAAAAGACCCTGAAAAATATATCAATGGGGAGGCCAGGCTTTTGTCCGCCATCTCATTTAGCTTCATAATTTTGTTATTTCGGTCTACATGGAATGATCAAATGACGTAGAATCGAGAAAATTGTTTTAAAGACTAATAAAATTAAAGCAAAAGAAATCTTCATCAGTCGAAGGTTAAACCTAGGGTCGCTGGAGCGCTCTGAGAATTCGAAGGCCTTGGCGATTGGCGTTCACCACATGCTGGAATAAACTCGATGTCCAAGGAAAATGCTAGCAGAAATAAAACCCGACCAATCAAGAAACCATTTGCCATTAAGTATATACTTCGTAATAGTAAGAATAAAAGAAATGTTTGTTGGGTCAATTTGCAATGACTATGAGAATCAAGTAATTAAAGGTAGGCTTCCCTTGATCCTCTACCGTAACGGTAAATCTTTTGCAACAGTTATAGCGTTCATGTCCGAAAACAAAGTAAAACAACAGTGCCCGATACATTGAAACTGTCCGATACATTGAAACTGTCCGATACATTGAAACTGTCCGATACATTGAAACTGTCCGATACATTGAAACTGTCCGATACATTGAAACTGTCCGATACATTGAAACTGTCCGATACATTGAAACTGTCCGATACATTGAAACTGTCCGATACATTGAAACTGTCAGATACATTGAAACTGTCCGATACATTGAAACTGTCCGAAACATGCAATCATCTTTAGGTTTAATTAGAACGTCCACCATTGGCAAAACAATGGAATTCTTCAAAATCTTTCACTGAATTTTGCATTCGATGGAAGCTTCACACGACGTCAAGAATAGCCACGAATTAAAAATATGCCTACTTGAAAATGGAGAAAAGTGATGAATTTTTGTGAAACGCAAAGCTCTTTGTATGGTTTGGCGGAGAGCAACTATTTATCATTATACTTTTGCTTTTATAAATACTAGAGCAGCAACAGAAAATACTTACACGACCATGCCTGACGTAGAACCTCCAGCAAACGCCATTGTGCCTGAAAGATGAGCAGAAGATTATGTTGCTGTCGCCCAGGGCCACATTAAACTCTTCGGGAAGCAAATACATGTGTATTGGCAAGGGGTTTCTGTAAAAAGACACCGAGGCCTGAAAGACACATACTCTGAAAATGTCACAAAACCTGCGAGAGGAGGGTGGAGGAGGAGGCTCTGGTTGGACAGAATATTTCGCTACTACCACGTTTGAGTCATAACGTTTCATGCACTGCAGATAAATTATCTAGAAAAGCATCCAAAATGCTGCAATAGTATCAGGGGGATGCAAAACCTGCAGGCTATATCGATTAACAAGTAAATACAAGCACATACTCTATAAGTCACAGAAAAATATGCAGAGCTGATAAAAAGTAAATCTTGAAAGAAAAAATGATGCTTTCAGTGACAACTGGGGATTGTTTGACTCACACAGTCCACGTCACTTGCCTTCCCGAAGCAGGCACGCATTGCAAAACACAAACAAGGCAGCAATGACAATCATTTCGATTTGCAAGACGCACTCACTAGCCCGACTAATTAAAGCGGGGCTGCAATTTGTAGCCGTCAAAACGAGGCCATGATATCATCCAGACCTCACAGAAGTCTAATGCATTATTATTATGCAAATTTCCATTTAAAATTATTTTATCTTACTTAATCTGATATAAGACCTGAGAATTGAGATTTTCAATAGGGGATATCTGCCAATCTACAAGAATCTGTTCACAGGATCTTACACACATTTGAATTCATTCATATTCACAAATGCAGAAAAATATCGTAGAACGGAAAGCGAAGATTGCTTGCTTGTTGCTGGCCAAGACTGGGAGTTGTCAAAAGAAATGTTCGAGAGAGAGGAAAGGAAATAATGAGCGGCCAAGGCCCCGAGCTGAAACAATACACAAGAGTGATATGGTTGAGCGCTGAACGCTGCTCACAATGGCGAACAAGACAAGGATTGCGTAAGAGGCCAGCTCAGATGTGACGTCACCGAATGTTTTTGGCTCCAAGAGTACGTCATCAAAAAATTCGGGAAACGGAAGCATGTAAATCGTTGATTACCAAAAGAAAAGAACCAAGATACCTATGCCGCCATTGATGATATATATGCACTGAAGAACATCCAGTTCATCCATTAACAAAGTATACCCTTCCTTCCCCACAGCAATAGCTTCCATTCTTTGAAGAATGTAAGAAAAGACTCTAGGCATCTTGCTGTTGCTGCTGAATATTCTAAGAGACAAACTGCCTTGCAATGATGAAACTGAAGGGAGCTGGTGTGATTGGCTCTTCCCTTGGCCAATCAGCACCAAGTAGTCAATCCCTTCTATATGCAGTGTGCATGCACAGGTATATTTTAAAATGTATCAAATGAGCGTATTGGCAAGAAAAGTTTCACTGCTTCCACTAGCATAAAGTTTAGAGTTTCGACATTCGCTTTAGCTGCAAAAATTATTGTAGCAGATCTCTCGTTCTGCGGACGTACATTAATGAACAAAATATGAACAAAAGAACCTAAATTAGTCGATCAGTTAAGGTGAACGAAGTCAGGCTCTAAATACAACTAACGAAATCTCTCGCCTCACATTAGGGCGAATGTGTTATCAAAATACCTTCATCTTACTTTAAAAACATTTCGCGAAGACCTTTTCCATGCTTCTAATCGCCAATCAGTAAATTACATTTTCTGTTTTTGTTTTGACGCCAATCGCTATTGTTTATTGACCGGAATATAAGGATAGAAATATAAATGAAATATATAGACAAATTCAAAGTAAAACATACTGAAGAATAACAAGAATTTGTCCAAGATGATAAAACACACTTTTAAATGGTTTTCTTGTCTAGTTATCCCATATACGATAAAACTGAGGTTGTTTCACATTACGCGCGTTCATTGTGTAACCTGATGCAATATCAAATGATTTTACAAGACACTAATTTTATGCGAAGACACCCTTCTTAACATCAGCATTAAAAAACCACCCCCAATACTGCTTTCAATCTTGGTCCGTGAACGCTTCGTAACCCTTCCGAAAAAGCTCACAATCTCGAAGACAAGTACCTTAACCTTAAACAAAGCAGCATGATAAAAATAAGGAGGTCAAATTTTTTAAAAAAGATTTACGATTTTCTCATCTTGAGATTTTTTGAGCCTCTAATCATGTCAAAGCAAGCACCTTCGACCTGCCATCATCTGGAAACGCTCTCAAGCGACGCACGATCTGAGAACGTAGGTCACAAGGCGGTATACAGGCAAGAAGTGTAAATTGAAAAAATATGCCCTAGAGATTTCCTGCGATCGATACACGGGAAGAGCCTAACTTAATAAAAAGGTGACGTAATACCATAAATCAAGTCAAATATGGTTGAAGATTAAATTTAGACCGTTGTCGCTCACGAGCCTGGCTTTAAAAGGCAATGATTTAATAATGTTAAAAGCCATAGAACCAGGTCAAGTAGCAGCAGCATGTTCGCCCAAGCCACCTTTGACATGGCTGACGGTGTTCTGACGTCATACCTCATTTCAGCCCTTTTCCGGTTCGACCACAATTTCTTGTTTAAAATCCTAGTCAATACACTACCCACTCTTTGCTGGGCAGAACATTTCTTAAGACAATGTAGAAAGAAACAGAAAGTGGCTTAAAAGTAAAAAGAAAGGAGGACATATTTTCCGCAATTAATTTTGGCGTTGTTTATAGGAGAATCCCTCGAACAACACAATTTCTAACTGCCAGCTTTCATATTTGAAAAGCGTGGCGAATTTAAATCAGGATGAAATTTTTATACTCAAAACAAGTAAGAAATAATTTTTATCCCAATGAATTTAAAGCAAGCACAAAGTTGTGGTTTTTTCTGACAACTATAAATATAACTTGACTTCACATCAAACAAACTCTTGTGTCTCATGAAACTGTCTAGCAAGTACTAGTGAGGCTACGGAAAAATTTTTCACCGTTTCCTATTACGTAACAAGTATTAATTCCGTATTTGCGAAGCACAATACAGGCAAGGCCGGGGTGATCAAATGGATATGAGAGTATTGTGTCGTCCCCAGATCACAGGGGAACCAAAACAGAATGGTTACTGTCACTAAACACGGTCAGTACCTGGCCAGCGTCTTAACTCACAGTTGACACAGGATCCTATAAGCCCTTGTACCTCCAAAGGTTAATACCAAGCGTAATAATTGATCGCAAAGGCATGAGCCAATCTTTAATCGTAAATCATACCACTCGGTTTACCGCAGCGTCATTCGGATTTCCAAGTGATACCAACTGCCCTTCTGCACTAATTTTTTATAAGAAACCGCTAATAAAAAACCGAAAATGGCCTTTGAAAACAAGATGGTCGTTGGGAACAATGGAACTTTCAGGTTTGACCACCTCGCTTCCTAAATTTATCTCTTTTTGATAAGGTTTATCAATACATTCTTGGATCAAATCTGTTTTGCAAAGGCGTTGCTCTTTGGATAGATGGTCTGAATTTAGACTTAATTATTCGTCTATGAAACATCGTTATTCGTCGAATATGTTATCGTCACTAAATGTTTGCCATATTCCAAAATGGAAGATAATGTGTGGCAAACAGGACAGCAAATAGTTGTCATATTGAGGGGCAGAAAAGATCCCCTTAGACGTATTTCGTTATTGGGGACGTACTGGAGCAAATAGAGCGCCAATGGGCCAAAGGGGTGCCTGTTACCTCCCAGAATTCTAAAGGCCTCGATTTGCAAACGACCAAACCATACAATCGTGGACAAAACAGTTCGAGTGGCCCATTGCTATAGAGTGGTGTGGATGTGATTTGTGGTGACTTCTAAGCAGAGAACTAACAAACGACTGTGGTAGCCCAAGATAAAGAGTTAATCGCCCTAAAAACAAACAAGCCCCGGGAAAATCAATAGCAACCACAACAAAATGCTATCCGCGTGATAATAAAGCAGACGACGAATTCAACGCACATAGACGAACGTCGTGAGAATAGAATGAGCGACATCACGTGACTCTGATTGCGCTGCAGATAAAAGGAGTTGGGTACGAATAGCCGGTAAGATGGTCTGCCGTCCTTATCTTGAAATAAACATCAAGGGATTAGGAAGGTTGAACAAGGACTTCCAAATACAAGATTACGTACATTGTGAATGGCGAGGAAGTGATGTTGAGGGAGGGAAAAAGGGGGTCTGGGGCGAGAGAAAGGAAATGGCGTAGATTTTGGAGTGAAATACTCCATTTAACTATTTGGTCTATTTGAGAATAACATGCTTCATTTATTGACTTTGGTTGCGGGATTTTATCACTTAATCTTCATAAAGAGGCTTCCCAGTCTAAATACTGCAGCTATTAAAAATTAGCAATGAATAAAAAACAATTTGAAATAAATTTAAAAATATATAAATTTCAAATAAGGTACAAAAATCAAGCGGAAATTGTCCAGTATCGTACAATAATATATGCACAGATCATGGACTAATAAATGCAAAATCATTCAAGATAAGTTGATTTAGGTAAATTCTCCAATATGGAATAACAAAAATATATATTTTAATAGAAAAGGAGAATGTATAAACACTATATGGAGTAAACCGAAAGGATTAACTAAAGCAAAAATAATCCAATATAAATTCACTCAAGCAAAATTAAATAGAATGGTATATTAATATACAATTAATTCATAGCGCATAAGTGGGGGAATCGAATACGGATCTGGAAATAAGTACCTCGACAAAGAATGCTTAGCATTTCCGATCTTCTGAAACAGTCATTTGTACATTTTCAATTGCTAAAGCACTACTTCGACAAGCTACTCATCATTGAAACAATAAATTATATCTCGCGGGGACTAGCGATAGTTCTGACATTCTTATGCCCATTTAATCATTAGATTAATACGAGGATTCAGATGGTCATAATTACGAGGACGACATTCCTATCCAAGTAAAATTCCAGATACTATTAACCAGAAGTAGCAGAGAAATAAAGCATTCTGATGAAGTTTAGCTGGTAATATCAAACAGTAATACAATTGTCCACAAATCTCCTGAACAGCATAAAAAATCATCACAGTCTCAACATCATCAATGGTCGATCAATGATGAAAAGAGGAAGGAATGAAACAGGCAAATTAGCCATGAATGATGCGGCAATGTGCTATTTTACAGCAGAACTATCCTGAAAGATCCTGCCATGGAGAAAGAGGGCAGGCGAATCGAGAAGTACTTCCTTCTCGGAAGGAACAGAAACGTTAATGGCTTTCGATCCCCTAAATGACGTCAGGTTATGAGTAATTGAGATTCCAACTACTTCTAAGTTGATTGGACACTGATTATTGCTGTTTTAATCAGGATGTATATCTTCAATGGAATATAGTTACGCTTAATGCGAAGAGATCTGTTCGGCGGAAAGAATCCGATTTGAAAAAGAAAGCCGATAGAAGATAGATACAGAGCGAACGTTGAAAAAATTCATACAACATCCGAAAAAGTGGAAATAGCTTAAGGAGGTACACAGAAGTTATAACTGGCTAAGGAATTGCGGGAGTATTTCCCTTCAACTTCTATTTGTTAAGGTTGTGCCCCAATGAACGTTTTTCTAAATAACTAAACTTCCCCTAGAACTGACCACAAAAGGAACACACTTTAGGAAGGGTATTCTTCCCAAGAATGTTCAAATTTTCAACACATCTCATGACCAACGGTCCTTCTAAAACTGAACTAAATACACCTACTTGAAATCGATTTGAAATATGAACTCATTACCCAGGGCCTGTAGAGAAGAGCCCATCAGCACACGAGAAAGCTAGATATAAGGTGAGAAAATTGAGAGAAACTGTAATGATCATTTTCAGTCAATGATTCAAAACGCGACTTGCACGACTTTCTCATTGCCGAAACCACAGCCAACGCTTAGGCCGAAACTACTGTTGGCATCTTCACAACTGCACTTGATCTCAGGATATAAATTGATATCACTCTATATCAAAATCCCCAAAGCATATAGACATACTATAAACATAAATCAGACATCCTCTGTGGGTCGAAGGGCTGTTCAGATTTGTATAATTAATTCTGATATTTAGGTACGGCGCAAAGCAAAACGTCAAGCGTCAAATGTTTGCTATGCCTAATGGAAGTAATCCCCGGAAAGTAATTGCCTTTGGAAAAGAATAAAGAACCTATTTTCATCGTCTTGGGGCATGTATCACCCAACAGGCACAAGCAAACGCAGGCGAAATACGTTCATTGTAAGTTTCTCCATGTCCCGTTTCGATTTATACTGTCCCTACAGGGATGAAGTGGAGGAGGGAGCTCAGGGGGGCGCAACGCCCCTTGTCGAAACTTTCAAAAAATCGGGGGGACTCTGGCCAACCTCATTTTTCGCGCTTTGAAGAGATTAATAGTATAAATGTTTTGAGGTTTTAGAGGAGGTCTATCCATCTCTCAGTGGCATTCCTTCCTGCTAACCCGCAAATTGCCCAATGTGTTATTGTGTACCAAGTTGTAATTATACATTAACTGAATACACAACCGGTCATTATTATTTCTATCCCTTTCTGGCCTACACTTGAGTAGCAGAAGCACCAGAGCAAATGGTTTGGTAAGTTATAAAATAGTCATAAGAGATATACCGTAGCTAAGACTCCAATAACTAAAGTCCTTAAGTCTTTCATTCAATCTGCAAAATGAAATACATGTCCTATGTCCCCATGAAGTTTCTATGTCCCCAGGAGATGCTCACGAGATGTTCCTTCTCACATACCGCAGATGCTCACGTTACAGTTTTGAGAGTTGCTTGAAAGCCTATTGTGTGAAGCTGTACACAGGAAAAAGGACAATCACGGTGTGTAAAAAGAGGTCTGAGAGGAAGGATTTGGCTTCCCCTTTGGAAATCGTCTGAAAATGCTACAGTGACTCAGTGTAAACGTAGATTGTTTACACTGAATCATTTTCGTGGAAATGATAATTCACTCTATTCAAAAAATTTACGGACTAGGTGGATGGGTAAAAGCAAACAACGAATACGCGGGGGCCCTTGACAGTATCCGATACCCAAATCTCTTTCCTTTTACTGGAAAAAATTACGGATTGGCATTATGGTCCCTATTAGAGTAGCCTTTTGATACACGCTTACAATCAAAGTAAAGTCACACGCGGACGGATGCCATTCACAGCAACGGCCTGCGCAGGCGCTTTTTAAAAGTAGAAGTCAAATTTTCCAAAAACAGCGAAATTTAAATTTGACTGCCATGCCCAGCTCTATCGTAAGCATCAAAATTGAACTCCGAGTCATTTTTCTAACCGATTTGTTCATATATTATGCTTGGATTTACAGAAACATTTGTCCTAGGTACTATTTTTGACTCGGCAACCTTCTTTGATTCGGAAACCTTCTTTGATTCGACTACCATCCAGGATTCGGCAACCATCTTTGATTCGGCTACCATCTTTGATTCGGCTACCATGTTGAAGCTCATTGTTGTATCAAAAACGATTATCGACACCTGACCTCTCCCCACTCGACATTCCTGGAGTATAGGGTTTTCACTTCCCCGAGGATTCTATTTGCTAACCCATTCGATAGCGAAACCGATTTGAAAACGAGAGGAAATGACTACAAGGAAACGAGGCGAGAGAGAACGGAAAAGATGACTGTCAAACGTCAAAAGAAACTGATACGATCGACCAGAAAAGACAACCAAAAACATTTTTAACCTGATACTTCTTCAATTTGACCAGAAAAGTATTACAAAGCTTCTCCACACGAAATCTCTCCATCAAGCTATGGATGTGTGACATGAAATGTGGTCCAAGCTGCAAAGCTTAGGTGTTTGGGCTGTAGTAGTCTTTGTTGGGTGTGTAAGATGCTTTTTTACACAGGATCATTATTCCATGCATATCAACAAATCCCCATAGCTTAGTAACGTGCTTTGATCTGTAATTTTCCCAATAAAACACCTTTGGTAGAAAAAAATTTTAGCTCCTAAGCTTAATTGGCAATTTAAATGCTAATGTCGTTTTACAACATTAATAAAAACCACAGCTCGCCAAACGCGACCATTACGGGCAGTCGAACAATACGACCCGTTCAGCCAAAAGCAAGTCTTCCAACACCATAAATACAGCTGCAGCAAGAAAATATCAGGCTTAATATTCGAAACGATGGTGTTTAGCACCTGGAGACAAAAAATTCTTTGAGGACACCCAAGCATAGCTGTGATAAAGACCAATTCTGTAGAGAAAGTTGCTAAGGAAACAACAGAAGGCTGCTCTCTAGTGTGCGTATTCTTCCTATGCTTAATTGCCTCGCCTAAGCTGCGACTGACATCAGAGCATTAACAGGACGCACTCTTTGGTCACTTTTTGCGTTGGTCGCATCCCCAAATCTGTCACCTCTAGGATAGCAGCGACTGATATTTCAGCTCACCTCAGCTTCAGGTGGAAGTTGATTATACAAGTTGCATTTCTTTCAAGAAAAAGTGCAGTAAAATGAGACCTGTTAGGTCGTGGCATTGTGGAAACACGTGGTTCGAGGTTGAGTCATGCGCAGGGCATGCACAGGCGACTCGTCTTGCCTACTTCCTTGACAGTTACGAGATACAAGCAACTGCATGGGCACCAAAAGGGTGCATAGTCCCACGGGCATTTTTATTTCGTCAGGGTGGAAGTGAGATTGGGGGTAGACAAACAAAACCTGGGGTTGAATCACATACTTAGTTGCATGAAGTAAAGACAAAACCGCAGGCTGTTTATGCACAACAGATTTAAAGCACGAGCATTGGATGTACTGAAGTTTCACTGCACTGGGTCACTGGTCCCTATTTCCTAGCAGGATGGCTTACAATGGGGCAGAACCTGTATTTCTAACAAGATTAGAAAACTAGCCCCCCGCCTCGTGGAGATTAATTGGCATTGGTCGTTGTTTGTTTCCTTTTGAGACTTCGAGCTTTGGAAAAACTAAATGGCTCTTTCATATCGGCCAACAAATATTGCCATTAAGATGGAGGGAGGTGAAATGATAATTTACTAATATGTAAGACACCAACATTGGACATTATCTGTTAATTGATTCACGAAATTTGTCAATCTGAAAAATGAAATTGAAGAAAAGCTAAAGTAGTCTGCTGTTGGGATTAGATTACGCCGAGCGGCGATCTCTCGTGCGTAAGCTAGAACGTGATCCCCTCTGCTTACCAACGAAAATGTTGACGTTTATTAAAATTGTGAATTGGATATCAAGGATCCAGAGATATCACATTATAACCGAACCATATACCTCGTCCCTTTCAAGAGTTATCCAATGACACAGGTAAATGTGAAGTGCCAATATTCGGAGCTTGTCTCAATTCCAAAGAAGCTGCAGTGTACCTATCTTTGGAGCTTGTGTCATCTTTAAAGTTTTAAACTGTACCTATACCAGTCTAAACTTTATAAAGATCGACTGCGGCTAAATTGATGTTTAGTAAAAGCAAGTAGACCCGAGAGAGCGAGTGAGACTAGCAGTTATGTTTGATTGGCCACTTTTATTGAAAGAGAAGAAAAGACTTCGGACGAAGCCATTTGAGTTATAAAGAGGATTTCATAACTAAATAAGTGTTTAAAAGAATCTTTTTTGGGTAATCCACTGTTCACTCATCGAATTTCAAATTTGATTACGGAAATAGAAAGGCAACGACAAGTCACATAGAAACTGACAATAGATCATGGGTAAAGCTGTACAATTTATTAGCCTAACATTGATTTCAATGTTTTCGAATATGGTCTTTATTCGCAACTTCGCTATTCATATATTATGCAACTCGGCGATGGTACCTCCTCCGCAATTATCTGCAATGTCTCGGCGGCTCAAAGACAGGAACATAACTTTTTGGAACTGGGACATGTATTCAGATCCTTTGGCTTTGGAAATGGAACACCTGTTATTTTATTAGTATAATGGCTTAATCGTGAAAAATTGAAACTTTTTAATTGACAATTTGAAAACAAAGATTTCTTAAGTTGCCAACAAACTCAAATAGCCCAACACGATCAAACACTGAAATATCTTTTTTAGTCTTTTGGAAGGTACACAGATTGGATCAAATGGAGCCCAGATTAGTGACGTGTTTATCCAAAAAGAACAAGGACCAGCCTCTTAAGTAGGCTTATATGAAGCAATTATCTCTAATTTAAACACCTGCACCCATTAAGCATGGAAAATTTCCCCACGAAACCCTCCTTGCTCCCTAAATCAAAATGAAAAAAAATTCAAGTAACAAAAAACGACACCAGAACAATTGCTGATTGCTCGTTTATTCTCTAATGTCACATTATGAGGCATGTCACATTATTTTTCTCTGATGTCACACCTTAAGATTTATTTTTGTGACGAATATCAACCCCTTCCCTTCATATTGGCTAGTCCTCTTGTCAATAGTCAGCTGGGAAGCCATGACCAACAAATGGCACAGAAACAGCTCTTCACACAGGGACGCTGTGTGAAGAGAAATTCGGCGTAATAAATGGCCTTGCTGCAAAATCACCTGACAAGTTGGATCTCCCGTTCCAAACACTGAAAAAAACCGAAAGAAAGAAATGGCGTTAACAGCTTTCTTCTTAAAGTGTCATAGATTTGAACGGAGCAGTGAATTTATACACGCTTTTGTATAAGGAACCACTTTATAAGGAACCTACATGTAGAAGGCCGAAATATTTAAAGAACTTATACTACTAAAAACGAAATCACTAAGGAACTTTTCGATTTGAAAATTTCTTATAACTGCAAGCATCAAGAACTAAAAAGCCGGTTCCATTCATTTGCAGCCAATACTCACATAGATTGTTTGCTATTCGTGTGTCAAGTGCTTTATTGCGTAGTTTCCGCATATAGTCTATCTCGCCCCTCTCTCTATTAAGTGTTAAGGCTTATTGATGTGCAGTGAAATTAAGGAACTTTTGGTACTAAAATCGGATGACTTGAGGTCTACGAATAAGGAACTTTTGGAACTAGGCCTTGAGGTAGGTTCCTTATAAAAAAGGGTATACTTGAAATCAAATATCTTGTACCAACGGTGGTACAGGCAGCCCTGGTGTTTCAAGTTTCATTCATTCAGGAGGACATTGTTTTTTGGCCATTTCAACTTTTCCTATATGCATTGTAATTTTCCATTCAGGGTTTATCAGGAAAAGAACAATGATATTGATGATGAAGACTTCCTTTGATCATCTTTGTCACAGAATCGGCCATGTTTAGGAAAAAAATCGTGGGAATTAGCGCTCAGCTGCATGTGAGGCAGCATTTTTAAACAGCCTCCTCTTTATACTGGTCTCAATCCCTAGAGTCAAATTGCAGGGATTCAATAAAACAAAATGATGCAACAATGAATGAATCTGACCGTCATTGTTTGGAGACAAAAAGTGACGTCACGTGATCTAGCGTCCTGAATCAGAAACGGGCACCCAAAGAAGCAAAACGGGACATCTAGAGATTTACCAATTGACTTTTCAAAGAACTGCATTCATATTCAAATATAAAGAGGTGCATTAATCAACACCTAAGATGTATAGTGACAAAAGTGTTTCCTCTTTTCTTTTTGCAAAATTATCTGTTACTTTGCTTCTCTATCTAAGCCCCTTCAAACACGAATCCACCGCAGGCAGCCTTTGACCCATAGAGAAAATTCAAATTACCGGACAAGGAGTCAATTTGGACAGCAGAACCGGAACTGGGTGCTGGAAATTGAATATCCAAAATCAGTACAGGAAAATTGCGATCATTGGCAACAGCGTGCCATCATTGGCAAAAGAGGAGTCGGTAACAGGAAAGTGGAAGGATTGAATAACGAAATGACCTGTAGGAACTAGTAATTGAGAAACAAGCCTTGTAATAAGCTAATGAAAGAGAGAAACTGAAGCAAAGTTTCTCCTAGGAAGAAATTAAGAGCCAGTTAGCAAAACGGGTTAATTGATATGGTTAAAGTCTGCTCAGCACATGTGCAACACACTGTATAGAATATCAAGGAGGGTCGTCTTCACTTTCGTAGAGTAGTGACACCTCGAGGAATACAAGATGACAGCGGCCTAGATTTCCCGCTAAATCTTGACCTTTGTTGTTCGAGTTCTTGAGGTCAGTGTCATCTTCAAAGCGAATACAGAACAAAAACCATAAAATACAACACAAAGGTAGAAAAAAGAATTCCTTTGCCCTGGATAAACAGAATCCTTCTATATTATTGTAACGAATAACTTAGGAGGAATGTGAATTGAAAGATTAAACATATGAAGCATGCACGTGTTTCTAAGGATTTCGGCTCCTCATTGTTCAGAATACTGTCTGACGATAACCATTTAAGTAAAAGTAGTCAGATTTTCAATGGTTTACACATGTTGAACTCTTCTAAAATTTAGGCCTCAAACCAAATCTAATTTGTTCCCATTACATGGTTAGGGAAATTTCATTGCAAAAATGACAAAGATTGCTTTAGTTGATACGTAGAAGAGGATAATAGGGTGTTATAATACTTTCACAGGATTTACAGGGCTAAGACGCTCTGAAATCAGGCACAATCAAAGGTCACTGCTGGACAAACGGGGTGGCAGATTGGATGCAGTGCATTAACACAAAGGTAAGAAGAGTTAGCCAGTGTCGAAGAAAAGATGGCTCTTCGCACTAAGGACATTACACAAAGCCGTCCCAGAAAGACTTTGGTTGCTAATCGTTACGTAGAAAATACACGTGAACCTAGTAAAAGATAACAAGTTCATTTCGGAACCGCTCCCCAGACGGGAATCAAATTAACGTCCATTAGACAGAGAATTTTCTCTGCTCGCGTCGTCTTCACTTGGAGGGTAGAGATTAGAAGAGGGAGGATTTAGAACATAGAGGATTGGGAAGATAGAAGATTGGAATAGTAGAGGAATTTGGAAGATAGAGAAACGGGAAGATAGAGGATTGGGAAGATAGAGAATTGGGAATAAAGAGGATTCGCATTAAAGACACTCGGCAGAGAAGGAAAACACATCCAGGCGGTAAAAGGTGTCCATCAGGTGTTTGGTGCAAGGAGAAATTCCAAGTTAATTGTACATCAGATGGAAAAATCATGCGGACCAGTAAGGGTTTAATAATCAGAGAAAGCATTTTCTAACAAGAAGCATTAATCCAGAATTGCCGGCTAATTCCTGATTACTTCGTGATATGTGTCAATGTAGGCGTTGGGTAGACTCTGTCTTGAATATGACAACTACCGGCGTGATGACTCCAAGGACCTGTAGCCCACCTCGGCCCTTCTAATAGCCAGCCATAGTACATCAGGCGGACAAACCTTGTGGAGCCACAGCAACTTTAAAAACCACGAACCTCTGCATTATCGGCGCTTTCCAAAAATCATCGGGAAAGTCAGCTGACAAGCAATGTGATTTCCAAATCTATGTGGGCCATAGGATTCCCTCACTTCTAGTTGAAAATATGATTGTGCGTGCTCCTCTCAGTTGTATGGCTTGCACATCAATTTCCGGACATTTTCGTTGACCGGACAACTCCGTCCTCCTTCACAACAAACTTACTTCATCGTATCAACATAGCATCAACATAGCATATCACTTCAAAGTAGGCTTTATAGTCTACCTTCATGCAAAAATGTCAACTGCGGATCTCCTCCGATCCCATCGCTATCATGCCTCGTAATAACCTAGTCGCTAATGTATACCCTTGGTCCCAGTGTCGGTTAACTGACTCAGTTGCACAAAATATACCGTTATATTTACAGTCGCAATACAAATGGGTATATGATTTATTAAAAAACCCGCCCGCTATTACATCATCGATACCATTCTGTCCTGTTCTTAGAAGAAGTATAACAAGACTTGAAATTCCACCCCAGCTTCTTACGTGGTCACAAACATTTCAGCTTGTGTAACTTATCGTGCTGCTATGCAATAAATGAGAGCATCGGAAACCTGCAACCCGAATGTATGGAGGCTTGAAAGAGTGAGGTAGCTTGAAATTTCAGAAGAGCTTCTTGCTAGGGCGATTTTATAGGCTTGCTGTTGATTGATCGACTCTATCAGTTCATTTCAAGCTTTTTGACTAGGTTTTGGTGTTTTGTTACCTAATATTTTACGGCTGCTGATGATCGATGGAGTGCCTTCGAGGATGAGACACTTGGTTCGGCTTATCGCACTACGTGAGAAATAGCCATGCTTCCATTGCTATGATAATGGTAAGAATCTAGGAACGTGTTCTAATGCGCCCGGACTTCCTGCCTCTTGCATGCAAATATATAAACAGAAGCCTTACTCTGTGCTCCTTCGAATTCCCCATTTGCAATTTTTCAGCTGAATCGTTTCTAAAACGGTGTCCGGATGTTTAACTTGGCTCCGGTGCCTCTAAATCTGGTGCTTGGACCGAAGCTGAAAATACCGCTTCGTACGGTGAAGCAGCCGTTGTGGATAGAGTCCTTGCTGAAACGGCAACATCGTACTGCAACAGCCTCAGCTGACCGACCGGAATAGTCCGACCCACATGCTTTCGTCCGGACCAGACAAGACCGATTCGTCACGTGGCAGCCACTCAATCTCATGACTGATGGGCCATACTGCGTTGCAAAACTTGGGGCTTCCTCTTTCATGTTGATAAGTGGCAGCAGCCTTGACAGGGCTGACAGTTTAACTGGTTGAAGTACGACATAGTTGTGGCCAGCCTCAAGCCATTTTGCTCACACCGCAGGTCAGAAGCAGCGGAGACCCAAGGTCAGGAGCTCAAGACACAATGTGTGATTCCACACAGCGATGAAGTAATTCAAAACCAGGCGTCTTCAAAACGGCGTCCAATAAAGAGAATTGGGAATAAGTGCCCGTTCAAACCCATTGCAGATTTCTCCATGTGCATTTAACACTTTAAGAGCTTGCGGAAGAATTTGATTGATAGGAAAGCTTCATAATTCAACTATACTCGATAGGAACATCTAGTTCCCAGAGACAATTCGCGTATCCAACATCCTTTGCAGGGAGAGGGCTTTACATCAATGCCAGACATGGATCTTGTTAATAAACAAAATAGCGTAAAGGTGACTCGTTTTTAGGCCATATGATACCCGCGAGTGTTAAAAGGTCGGTACTATCGACCACGAGAGCTGTCAGAAAGAGGAGGAGCACCAGAAACCGAGGAGGCTTGATGACAACTTCCATTACTTTCGCTTGAGTTCCATTTGACGTCGATGCTACAGACAAGGCGAAGACGCCACCAAGGCTTGGCCCCCTGAGCCTCGAATTCACTTTATCAAGGAAATATGGCGGCAGAGATAATTCGGCTGCAGCAGTAACTTGGATGTGGCTATTATTTCGAACAGGAATGTTTCATCGTCAGGTTAAGCATAGACACTAATTTGTTTATGAATGAAGGTGGTTATGAAAGACCATGAAAAGTTGGAAAATGGAAATAAAGGCTTTCGAACTGACCGAATCAAGAAGGCACAAGATGAAGGAGAATGCCTCTTTCCATTCATTGCACAGTTAACAAGAGGTGAACTTTTAGTCGTGCGAAAGTGAGTCTCGAAAAAAGGAGGTCGAAATTCTCCATTTTGGAATCCCAGGAATTAGGCAAGATAGTAAACGTTTGCAAAGAGTCTAAAGAATCGGAACAAAATCTCAAATGCCAGCTCTTGAGCATGAATAGAAGTGAACATGCTTGTTTGAAGTGACAGCAGCAAAGAAAAAACTACGGCTGGCAATCTTCAAGCATCAAGACGTTCTTGTAGTTCATGATCACCTGCAAATAGTTTTACGAGATTATAACAAGGAGGTAAAGAGAAGAACCAAAGAGCAAATACAAAAAACGGCACGCCATGAGTCGTATTCAACTATGGCTCACAAAAAGCTTCAGGAGCTTGGAACTTCCATGGAGAAAATCAAAGTAACCGTAACTGTTACTGTGACAGCTAATGTATTAACATTACCAAACTGGTTGCATATTAAGCTACACTTTCATCAAAATCATAAAATTGAGAGCGACCAACCTCGTCTCTATTTTATCAGGACTCGTTTTCATTATTGGGAGTATCATCGGAGCAATGGTCAACTTTCTCAGTTTCTTGAGAGATTTTATCAATCATTTTTTGATAGAAAATATTGTTACATAGAAAACTTTCATCTTTAGACAGACTTGGGTGTGCCTACATACTGCTTGACTTAGCATTAGGTTTAAGATAGTGTTTCAAATAAAATGTTATATGTCTAGACGTCAGAACAAACCGCATGAGAGAATCTTTTGGCATTCAATAAACATGACTCATCAAATCGTCTCGAGGTTTTAGTACGAATGTTCATTGTGGTATATAGAAGGAGAGCACTTTAAGTGCCATTTTCAAGAAGGAACCATTTGCAAATGGATGTTGAACAGTTTGACAAAGTGTTGTAGATATTGACGAGGAGGTGATGCGCTTTTCAAAACTTAAAGACAGGTCAGAAGTCTGACCAAGATAGCGTGTAGGCGAATTCCAGATGTGGCTTTGGGGGTTCAAGTCACAAAGACATCAAGGCTCCATTCTTGTAAACTCGAACCGTCATTGAATATGGCTGGTGGTTTTTCTTTGGAGGTGAAACAACAACGTGTAATCGCTACAAGGAAATAACGGAAATTGGTAGTTTGCATGCACCTTGGCCTTAAGGACCTCATGACCCCAAAAGATAAACCCCAAATAGAAAGAGGAGGAGAGGTGGAAATGACTGCTTGGATCGTGTTTGCTTTAGACCCATTATGTGCCCCCTTGGACCAATACAAGAGGGTCGTGACACAAGGCTCTTTCTTCAACACAAATGTTTAGTAATCCTGGGATCGAATTATGAGCTAACGATTTTTAGCTCAGAATGTTTGGCAATCGAGAGGCTCCTCTGTTAATGTCTGCCTTTGATAGAAACTCACAAATGATGGCTGCGAGATAAGTGGTTTGTAAAATTTCAGTGAAATGAATGGCATTCAAAAAACAGGAAAGATATTTGACAGCCGTAAATGACTGAATCATAAGACCGAGTCATTGGCACTAACTCGATTATGCATCTTCGCAACGGAGATCGCTAGTAATTAAGGGAAACGCATTAAGACCCAGCAGTATGTACCAAAGGAGCAAACTATCGCATCTCCAATACAAAAGGTTTATTATTGCAGCTTTGGATCACAGGGCTATCATGTATCATTGTGCCATGTTGGAATATACCAGGCCAACTCTTTATACTTCTGCGCATGCCCAAAGGAAGAGGGTAGGCTGCTGCACATACCTGAATCAGTGGTACTTGCTTACAGGGGGGTCGGACTCACCCCACACATCCGTCGCCTCCGTTTGATGTCATATCTTCTGCCCTTGTGATTTGCGAGGAACCTTTCTTAACCTCTCCACTGCTTCCTTTCCAGTTTCGAGGAGACCATACAACATCTATAACGAAATGAGGATACTGGTAATTCTAAAGAATCCTTCGGTAAAACAAATTATAAGAACTAACAATTAGAAAAAATAACATAACGTAAGTAAACCAAATTATAAGAAGTAAAAATTAGAAAAAATAACAGTCTATGCAACGTAAACGAGGCTGGCAGCTTTAATTTTCGAGCAACCTTCGTTACATTTACGAACAACCTTCGTTACATTTCCTATCATCACTGACATTAGTATTATTAAGTAATGTAAAAATCTTAGAACGCAAAACGTAGAAAAGGAACCAATTGTCAAATAATCTTATTCCTGAACCTAGCAATTTTAGTCATCTTCTAAGTTTGTTGATGAAATTTGAAACTTGGACGACGGGAGTTATCTTTCTGGAGCACAAGCTTTTGAGGCAATCACGGAATTCCCATCTAGAACGGAAACCAACTGGAAGTGTGCTCACCGCACCATCGCTTTATCTTTTCAACTTCGCGAGAGCGGTCTAGTTCTGGTTGCAAGTCATAACAACCCCATTCATAACAACCCCATTCATGAGTGCTGAAATGCGATTTGCTGCTTGGACAAACCACATCCACGACTCGCCAAAATTCATCGCCTCCCATCTCTAATCAGTCGACGTGAAACGTTACTTGTGTCTAGCGTATAACGGCTACCAGGGGTCAAGTGGCCAAGGAGCACGGTTGGGGGAGGAGGGGTGTGGAGCAGAAAGTGCACCAGAAGAACATGGGAGGATAAGAGATACTGAGATGAGTGGGAATGAGGCTAGGAATGAGAAAAGAATGAGAAAGAACAGGGGGAATAAAGAAAATGGGGAATTTTGTGAAAAAAACGGGAAGTGGATGGCATAAAAAGAAAGAACAGGAAGTAAAAATAAATGAATACAGAGGTAGCTGGAGAAGAAAGAAAACAAGTTAAGCGGAAGGACAAACGTGTAGGAGAGAGGGGTTGCAGCAATAAGAAGAAAAAGGAAGAAGAGGGAAACAGAAGGAGAGAAGGAATGAAGGAAATGGGATACACGGTTTTTTATTTTGTAAGGAGCCACTTTATAAGGAATCTACATGTAGAAGGCCGAAATATTTAAAGAACTTATACTACTAAAAACGAAATCACAAAGGAACTTTTCGATTTGAAATTTTTTTATAACTGCAAGCATCGAGAGCTAAAAAGCCGGTTCCATTCATTTGCAGCCAATACTCGAATAGATTGTTTGCTATTCGTGTGTCAAGTGCTTCATTGAGTAGTTTCCGCACATGCTGTCTAGCTAAAGCACCGAAAGTGAGAACTTCAGGAACTTTTAAGGAACTTTTGGAACTAAAATCTGATGATTTGAGGTCTACGAATAAGGAACTTTTGGAACTAGGCCTTGAGGTAGGTTCCTTATAGGAAAAGCGTGTAAAGAAATAGACATGATGCTTATTTATGAACATTTCACAGATGCCGAGAAATAATGTGAATGAGAAAGAAAACTAATGTAATGAAATAGAATTGAAATTATATCCTTAGTAGCCGCCTTTCTAAAGATTAGGAGTGACATTGCAAATGCAAATGTCAAATTATCACCATTCAATAAAATATTCAATAAAATGGGTTAGCCTCTTCGTCTACCCGGACTGTTCGGTAACGGAAAAGGGTCCATCTCTCAGCTCAAAGAAACGAGAAGCGAAGTGAAGTGATGCAGCGTCCTATATACGGAGATAGCCAATGAACTCTCCTCTACCACAAGAATGTGAGCATCTGTTGCTTGCTTCAAGCGAATGAATGAAAATTAATTTCAATCTGTAATGTCGATTCCAGTAGATTGTAAAAATAGAAATAGGATTTTATCGTGATCTACTTATCGTTAAAAACGTCTTAGATGACACGAGGGACTAACTCGATCATAACAGTGGAGATGGAGACGAACCGTCCAAACCACCACCGAGGGGAAGCACAATTCTCGAGTAAGCGGCATTTCAGCGAGAAACGAGATAAACACGAGAGGAAGGAGGCTGGCGTAGCTAAATGAGATTTGAAGGAGAGCCTCTGCCCGTGACAACATTATCAGATTAGGGTGATTACATTTTGGCCCTTTGTTTCATCTCCTATTTGAAACGTACATCGGACTGGCTGTTGATGCAATCAGGATCTGGCGAAACATACTGGTCTGACCTCAGCTTTTCAAATATTTCCTCCATCTTTCCAAGTCCTACTTTATACCATCTCGTGATTTATTTCCTGTTTTTCGCTAAACTCTACTTTAATTTTTACATCACAAGTATAAGTAAGTTAAAGCTAATTATATTTTATCCACACGACTGTTCTTTGCCTACTGACTGAAAAGAATGCAATCACGTGGCTGTGTGTCTACGTCAACCGGTTGGTCATATAATCGTTGCGGTATTTGCAACATCGGCAAAGTTCCAGAAGCTGGACTTAGGCTGGCCTCCCCAACTTGCCTAATCTCCTTAAGTAGCAATCAGGAATGGAAAAGCGTTAAAATGGTGATTGTTTTAAACTGTCTTTAAAAAGGCGCAAATATGAAATAATAATAAGAATAAGAATATTAATAATAATAATAATAATAATAATAATAATAATAATAATAACGAATCGTTTAACAGGATAAAAACTTCAACAATTACGAAATTGCTGTTATCAATGTTTGTCCTGTAGAAAGGTGCTTAAAAAGAAAAATATAGAAGTATGTTACAACTGCCGGTCTCAAAAAGTCAATTTTATAGTATAGCAAATTAAGTTCTTATGTTATATTGTGTTCATAGTTTTCATAAAATCAGATGCATTGTCGGATGTCCTTGCACTCAGTGGTAGCTCATTAAAAGACTTTGCATCCATGTAGTGGAAACCTTTCCTCGCGTATTCAGCTCTTATCCGTGGGAGTTAACACTACAAATATTGTTCCTTGTGTTCTTGCAATTTTCTTGATACATAAAGTATTGATTTAAAGCATGATAAACATTTTTCTGCAAGACATTCTATACTAGCACACAGGCTCTCTTTTTAGCTGCATTTATTGGTGATATAATTTCACATCTTTGATTTTACTACTGAAGAATCCCCGCTCTTATTTGGAAAGGGTGAGGGTTCGGGCAATGAGGCTATTAAAGAACAACTCGGAATATTTCGTCCATTTTATGTAGAAGCTGAGCAACTGCCCGTACCCATAACTGTGTTTCTATCAGTGCTACGATCAGGGGTGTGCAAGAAATTGGTGCGACTGCGGAGATTCACTTCATCATCTCTATTCCTCACAAGTTAAGTAGAAGAAAAGCTTACAATAGAAAAGCGGGGATAATGATTTCACATAAAACTAGCGATAAGGAACAGGAAGGATCTTTCAATGAACAAATTTCTAGGCTGAGAAAAAAGTCGAAAACACTTGACGTAACTTTTACAAATCCTGCCAAGACTATGAAAAGATGCCAGTGTTTTTCTCTCTAGACATCAGGGAAGCAAAAAAAAATTAAGCCGGGAAAATTGAGCGGAAAGAAGCTATCTATGTTTTGGATCTCCTGGCCAAATTTCAGACGTATTATCGATAATTGATAGGTTCACGTTAACAAGGAAAAGAAAGAACATTGAGAAAATAGAATCAAATAAATCACCTAGCCCCGAGGAGATGATAAATAATTGGCAGAACGGTTTTGTCGCGAACATCCATGCAGGCAAGGGACACTTAAAACGAAATTTGGTTAAAAGAGACCATCACTACAGCAAACAAGACATACAGTTTCACTAAAATGGCAAATTCTCCTTCACATTATTCACTGACGGATTCAATTCAAAGCAAACCCTTCACAACAGCATCAAAAGAGCTAGGCCCGTAGTGACATAAAATTCTTTTGATTTTAAATAGTTAAAGTGTTACTTTTGATTCATTTTTGGGTCCCTCTCACAGAGAACAAGTTCGCCTTCTGCTACAGTGAGCTAGTGGAGTTCTTTCGCGTGTTATCACCCCCTAGACACCATCCCTAGGACACCACGCCTGAGATAAGAAAGCCTTCATAATCTGGATCCAACATCAAGGATTCTCTAAATGTTTTGCAGCAGTTCCAAACTTATCACACACCTTGGGGTTAGTTTTATACACCAAACACATACAGACCAAATCTATTTGCAGAATACTGACACAGGATATACTGTGCGTTGTAAGGAAATGTGATGGTTTGCGTTGCATGTCTGTTATGTTTCGTATGCAATGTTTCTTTTTTCTGCGTTTGACATATTGGCCATCAGCTATCACTTAGGCATATGCCATCTAAACTACAAAGTGAATATAACCAAGGAAACTGTGTTGCCAATTTAAAAGAATCTGTGACAATGTCTCGCAAATAACAATATTTGTTCACTTATATTTTTCAACTTCATCTGAAACAGAACTTTGTGCAAAATGGTTCTTCCGTTCTTTTACCTTGGTCGTCCAAGGCTTAAACAGAACTCACTTTCTGTTCAGTCATTATGATCAAGTAACCTATTTTAGAAGTAAAAACAGCAACAACATGAACTCGATTAAGAAAACGGCTAAATTGGTAACATTGTTGTTACTTCAAATATTTGTACTCCATAGAGTGCTAATTTCCACTTTTAACATTCACCTTCCTTGTAACGCACATTCAAAGGTGCATGGTGCAAAAAAGCACCCCTGAAGATGCAAAGAGGAGCCAAAATGATCCCTTTGGCACCAGTGCCCAGAGCTCAGCAAACGTCAAGGGCGTAGCTATTTCCTGTTAATTGAGGTGACCCAGTACTTCTTTGTCTACATCGAAACCCTTGCAGCCTTGGAAAAGTGAATACAATTTCCCTAAGATTACAAAGAGCCAGACAATGATCCAACCCACGTAAGGGTGAAATGTTTTCCATGATGGTAATCACAGGAAATTACAATTTTTCAGCTGATGTGAGTTTTCAATAAAACAATAGACAACATGTCGCATCAGCTTGGATTTTCTTTTACATAAATTAATTAAATTAATTCATCTGATCATAATCATCGTTATAGCCAACAGTTTTAACTGAAGGGAAATCCTGTATTTCCTTGTACTCTACCTCATCCTGACCGCTTCTTTATTAAGAAAAGGTTACTTTAAATTTCCCTGCTGCTCAGGGGAAAAGGGATAACCAACCCTTCTCAATATCGGATCTGAGTAGATCTTCTGCGCTATGAGTTGTAATAGCTTTAAATTTAATCTTTACTAATCCGCCAGTTATTTCATTCACTCACTCAAGTTCCAGTCCGTTTCGTTGAAATATAGTATGGAATATCTCGCCTCTTTCAACATGGACTAACTCCACAAGATAACTTTGCGATTCCAAACATTTTCATCTTCTTTATCCTTCCCTACTTTCAACAATAACGATGTTCATAAAATAAATGATAACCATGTCAGTACAGCTCGTGATTTTTAGGTTCAAGATATTCATCGCACTGCAAAATCAAACACAGATGATTATCAAAGTAAGACTAGTTGGAGCAAAAAGGTGCAACCCAAGAGAGTTGACGATATGCTTCTCATCAAAACAGTGTCAAAGACATCAAGCATCATCCACAGTATTATCATTATTATTATTGGTATATATCGTTATTATAATTAGCAACAAAAAGGGTATCTCATCTCTAAACGTTCCAACCACCACAAAATGTTTTGCTGCAAAAACATAGCTATGAACCAGAATAAACTAGAAACTACATCTTTCTTTTTCTCTTGTTGTTTTCTTGTTGTTACCTTGCGACGTTTATAGTTTTCTAGTAGAAGAAGGCCAGCTTGCAAGGCTAAGATTTGTTATAGGGGTTTCAAATGAATTGAAAAAAATGTTTCCATTCTTATTAAATATCGTGCGATTTTAATGTAGGTGGAAGAAAGTCAACAACTTCAGAAGCACCTATGCTTGCTTCAAATTACAACTTCAGTTCTGCATGACATCAAGTGTTATCTCCTTTTACCATTGAATAGACAAAAAGGCAATAATTCATACAAAATGGTGCTAACACGTGCTAATCCCAAATTTCCATGCGCAAGAAACCAAAGCATTACTCATTCAATACTTCAACGACCTTGGAGGACATTTGCCTCAGGGTCGGTAGACACTTCTCTAATGGGTGTTATGACTATAGTTGTGGGACATGCGCATTGATTAATCATCAGACCCAGTGCAGTGGGAAAATCCATGAATCAACAAAGAATCTGATTTGCAATCGTAGCTTTCATTGGTAAAAATGGAAGCAGCTCCTTCCTTGTGGCCACTCCAATCTTCGCACCATTCACGACATTACCAGTAACATTTGCTTACGTAGAAGGTTCAAATAAAATCTCACTTTACTGTAGTTTGATTCGAAACACAAATGGCGGGTAAAAATCAAACGCCTTTTTCTGGCTCTTTAATCCGCGTGAAATGGGGAAGTTGGGGTGGGAAAAGGCGCTCATTGGCTGCAGCTGAAATTTACATTGAACTTGAAAGAAGACATTTCAACAACAAAAACTAGCTGCTTTTGAACGTATCCGCATTAGGTAAATCGTTTAAATGATAAAATATAAAGACCACAGAAATATCTAACTAATGCAATTCTTTTTATCTTGAAAACACTTAAGGCCATGGGGCAGAGCTGGCACAATTGTTAATTCTCTCCCTTGCAACAGGATTGATTTCATCATGAAAACTGTTGGTGATCAACCAGCTAATAAAGCACTATACAGAGATGTCTGCATCGTGAAACTTTTACCAGTTAGACCGTTAATCAACATTTCTTGGTGGAATGAAGAGACAATTGTTGGAGGGGATTGGTTTGGAAAGTGGGACTTGGGTTCAAGGGTCTATAACCATAGCAGCTTGCTTGCGTTATGCCGAATAGTGCTGCTTTGTACTTTATCTCACTGGTTACACCCATCGCACTGCCAGATCAATTTTCGTCCAACAATTCACAAACAGGTACTAAAAGTCCTTAGAACGACCTTTTACTTGAACTCATTCAATGATTATCTACCTGGGATTCAACCCGACATTAATCTGCGACAGGAAATTTTATTGTTAAAGAGCACTTGTAGATAGAGCACATGTAGATAGAGAGCCTAAAACTAGCAAATTCCTCTCTAGCAAGTAACTTTGGTAGGGAATATCCACGAATACTGCCCCCAACATCCTCGCGCAAAATAACAAAAACTTCGAACGTTTCTTCACAAATTTTTGGAGCGTAACACAACATAAAAGGCGTCGTAAAAGCAAAATTCCGAACCCAGATGCTCTGTATTTGGAATTTTGCTTTTGTTTGTTTGCATAATACTACTCCACAAATAACCCCTTTCTTTACCTTAATGATTTCAAAACACAGGCATAAGACAAATCATTAGGCCTCTGGGAGCTTCAATGCAAATGATGAAGTTTAATTGGACTGAGAAGATACTTCCTTATTAACTTAATGGTCCAATTGTCAAATTAAGAGTGAATGCGCATCGCTGTTGTTCTAGAATTTCTTGAATGGCGAATAGCATTTAATGGGGGTATTAATTGCAAAGTCGCCTAAAAATAGCCAATCGCCTGTTGCAATATTGAAAAAACTCGCTATCTTGTCAGCGTAGAAGGAGCCGATTTCTATCGAGCGGAATCGCAAAGTGTAAATATTGGTACCTAATCTTGTATTGATGGCTATCAAATTGCAGGAAGGGGCACTTGGCTGTCTAAGTACGGGCATGAGAATAACGGAGAGAACGATGAGGTGACGGGGTGCATTAGCAATTGGTTGTGGCTTCAATTAAAGGGGAAGGCAAACAAGTATCCGGCTCAAAACCACTGTCATATAACATCAAAAAGATAGCTGATTTAGGAAGTTACTTATCAAAGTTATTGACTATACTAGCTACTGATAATACCATTGATTTTCTATGCAAAGAGAGATGTGAGAGATAACATCGATCGTGACAGAGCTAGGGTGTGGAAACGGGTTCATAAAGCAACAGACACAGCGATAAACACGCTCATTCCTCAAAGGGCAATTTAACAAATAATGGAAATAGTACTTGTGATTTCTCTTGGTTAGGCCGTATCCCCACGCCTCACGTGTCTGCTACCTAGATAAAAAATCGAAGCCGCCCGGGCAAGCCAGGTAGGACCCGGGGGTGTGAGTGGCAAGACATGGAATTAGTTTCTTCGATAAAATCTTCAAGCATTTGTGATTTAGACCATCCTCCCCCTCCCCCAGTGCTTCTATACTTGAAAAGAATGTAACTTGTTTCAGCAGCAAAGAGTGTACCATTTTTGCACGGATATCATTATCTTGTAGCAATGAACCTTCTGTGTTAGCGATCGCCAACTGAAAATTGGAGGAATGTTTCCAGTCCTCTCTACTTTAAGAAGACGTATCTACAACTCCTTTTCAAATATGACGTTGTTCTGGTTTATGGTTTAGTCAAATACGGTCAAGTTTTGATAGCTCACTGATACCCTACAAGCGGGCTATATTTCTCAATTTTTTATCAGCTCCTCCCTGTGTGGACAAAAGGCCCTGCTTGTTACTGAATTCAGCTGGAATTCACTCAGCCCAAAAACGCACAGAAGTGATTGGTCACAGGGCACTAAACATAAAGCTTTTGATGGGAGAAGCTTAACAGGAATTCGTGCTAATTTTGGCTCAAAAGCCAACGTAAGCTCATTCTCATTTACAAGAACCTGTGTCAGGATTGAGTTCTTCATACTCTTTATGCTTCTGCGAACTCCATTACCTATTGTTTACTAAGGCTCTAACAGTCTTAATGCATTCATCTTCATAATAGATATCCTTTGTTAGAAATGACAGCAGATTTGCGGCGAGAAGGATCCCAGATACAAACAATGAGATTTCTTGATTGATCGGTTATTTCAAATATTTTGCTATGCAGAAGTTACGCTTTCGTTAGGAAAACGAATGCCTTTCGAAAAAGGTTCATTCTTTGCAAAGAAATAGCTGCTTGAGCTTCCTTCAAAGTTTACGCTTTTTTAAGGAACCACTTTATAAGGAGCCTACATGTAGAAGGCCGAAGTATATAGAGAACTTATACTACTAAAAACGAAATCCCTAAGGAACTTTTCGATTAGAAAGTTTTTTATAACTGCAAGCATCAAGAGCTAAAAAGCCCGTTCCATTCATTTGCAGCCAATACTCGCATAGATTGTTTACTATTCGTGTATCAAGTGCTTTATCGAGTAGTTTCCGCATAGTCTATCTCGCCCCTCTCTCTATTAAGTGTCAAGGCTTATTGATATACAATGAAAATTAAGGAACTTTTAAGGAACTTTTGGTACTAAAATCTGATGACTTGAGATCTACGAATAAGGAACTTTTAGAACTAGGCTTTGTGGTAGGTTCCTTATAAAAAAAAGCGTGTATAGCAATAAGACAAATCTGCCCTGAAAATGAACTCTTTGATTATCTAATGAGAGAAAATCTGAGACTTTTACAAGTGCTAGGTTCTACAATACTTGCTTTTTTGATAACTGCTTTAGTTCTGTAATGAATCAGTGACTATCAAAGGTAACTTGAGAAATTGCCCATTGAAACGTTTAAAGAAAAAGTAAATCAAAAAGTTCCGTCATTTCTACTTAGTCTGGCACGTAAGGTAATAGCTCCACTCTGATGACCTGCCGATACGAAAACCCCAGAGATGGAAATACATCCGGGACGTTGAAGTATGTTTGTTATGAACGCCGATTGGTCGACACAAATAGCCAATCAATGACGTTTCTCTTTCCACCGGACCTCGTCAGATACGATTGTGGTTCTTCAAATACATTTTGGTCGATGCTATTTGCTTTCACAATTTCCTTCGTCGCGTCGGTTCCGTTACTGGCCTAGTTCCGTGACTATATTTAATTCGCGCAGCAAATGCCTTCGTTTCAGTCCCGTTTCCTACAGCCGCAGAGAGTTCATCCATACGGACATGTCCTCTTCCCCACAGAATAAGCCTAAGTTCTCTAGGCATTTCCTCCTTTTCTTCAAGTTTACAAAGGCTTACGACCACCAATAACCGCGAAAAAAGTGTCAAAAGATTGGAAACGAAAGATTTCATAATTCAAAAGATTAAAAAGTACAAAGAAAGATTCATAATATATCTAATAAATTTTCGTTTTCAGAAAACGATTAGGAATTTAATGAAAATAAATTGATGGTTGCAAAATATCACTTTCAGACATGTCTATGTGTTCCTGGATTGATAAACACTATGGTAATTCATGAGATGATTGAAATATATCAAAGCACTACAAATAACTGGACAAAACTCGTCTGGTTATTGCTATCATTTCTGCGTTGAAACGTTTAATATATTTCGGATGCTGTCCTTGACGTAAAGAAAGTTATTAAAGGCCCATTTCTTTCTTATTAACATGAACTCGATTTGACATCTGACTTTTGCCTTACATATTAGTTCTTTTAAAGTCTTACTTCTTTCCATTCATTGAAAGGACCAGTCATTGGCTTAGAATAAAAGAAATCGAAAAAGAGTTATTTAATTTTTTATGTCAAGAGGAGCTGAAGCGGGTTATAACCACTTTGTGTCATTTTGGTGTGTAGAAATGGCCAATGGGTTCCAAGTTTGGCTTCCTCGATGTTTCAAGTTGTTCTTCGTTTAAGCACGCATCTTTTGAAGTACTTGGGCCATTTCAAGCGTGGTAGTCTCTTTTCCGAATTGGTTCGTTATTGTTTGGGCTGAAATCAACGGCTTTGAAGCAAATTTAGTTCAGGGCAGTGTGGGGAATTGACTTCAGCACATAACCTCGCCATAGGGCTTATGCATCGTCTTTCAAAGATATGATAGAAGGCAAGAATCAAGATAACACCCAGAAAAATCCTACCCCATGTATAAGAGAAATTCAACAAAACATTCAGATTTTATAACAGATCCTTGCATCTAGCTGAAATAACCACTAAATCATCCCGCCAATGCTTCCGAAAAGCCAAATTTTTCCTGATAAAAACCCTTAGAATCCAAAAACAATAAGCCTTGAGCTTCAAAACACACAAAAGCAGATATGCAGCAGTGTGTTGCATGTTTGGGACAATGAGGTACGTTTGGTACAAGGGATGCGAGGGACGACGCGAAAGAGCCTAGAAAGATGGTAGCGACTATCGACACAAAGATCTAAATAAGCCCGCTCTCTCTCTAATTGTGCCACGCTATAATTTTCGCCAGTGTGTCAAATGGAAGAAGAACTTGGAGCATACCAGTGAGGGAGTAACTGTAAGCTACAGTTACAAAGAGTGAACAACAAGCCCTTGTTCCACAGCGGTAACCTACGTTGCAATGTTGAAAAATACCAAGTTGATTTGTTTTGAGCACTGGTTTTGTTGATTTGAAGGGGTTTCTCTTCTTTTGAATAACCCACGCCTCAACCGGAAGGATGCCTTTCGAAAGCAGAAAAATCCTGATAATGATAATACTGAGGGGTGTTTAGTCTCGGCATATTAGCGGACTTCCCCGTAACCCGTGAGATGCGGTTAAAATGGCCGGCTGGCGTCATGATATACCGAATTCTCCGATGAATAATAAAAGTCTCAAAGAAAGGAACACCAACGACGACAACATAATTTTTGAAAAGTTCGGACCACAATCCGAGCGATGGCTGCAAGAAAGAAGGCCTCCGAATTGAGCCTCGCGATAATATCAAATCAATAATATTTCAGTTCAAACAATACAAATACAATCAAAGACACATTGCGCGTATTACGTAGCCTAGTACCCAGTCCTCTTTGTTACATTTTACAACCTCCAGTAGTGGACAGATTCAATAAAGAAAACCAGTACAAAAATAAAGAACGATTTCAACCCTTTGTCCCACCAATGCCTGTTACCAGTAAAACAGTTTTTCTCTCAAACCATCTTGCTAATTGCATATGAAAGTTATACAAGAAGAGCACTATTTTGTTATTTGAAGTTTTTAAAGTTTAGCCATTCTTTTGACAAGAGGTATCTTTTCAAAGATATGTTAAATATGCGAACTGAAAGACACCCAAACCAACTAAAATAAGCAAATACGCAAAAAATGAAAAATAAAGAAGAAAGTAGGCGGCAAAGAGAAAGCCCCAGGATTTCGGCATCAGTCCTAAAAAAATTTCAAATCAGAGAAGGTAAAAGGAGGGTGAAAGAAAATATGCATAGTAAGCTAGCTAACGGAAAAACTTTTCAAAATTTCTTAATTTATTCCGATATAATGATAGCATAAATAAATGAGTAGGTACCTTTGATGGACTAGCGACAATGCTAAACAACAGTCCAATGTTATGGTCCTGAAATATAAAATATTAAGATGTAAACACTTGGCTTGCAAAAATAACATGATATTCAAAATCTAGCTGAAATCATATCAGTTAAATACTTTCAGTTGCCAAAAATTCAAGGTTAGCTGTTACGTGGAGACAGCCGTAAAGATACGAATTGTATATATTTGTTACAGACAAAAGACCACATTGAAGATCACGTTATTGGTGATAGCAAAATCTATGGACATCGGAATATTCACAAAATGCAGTGTGTCTTCGGGGTGCAAAACAGAGTAGAATCTCGGGTGTTATGTGTGCATCGAATTCAAGTTAATTAAACACAAATACGATACCTTGGAAGCTTTTAGTTATTCATAATTATGGGTCTCTAGATATGAAATAACATTTTGAAATTACTGCGTTAATACTACTGTAATTTGTCCTACTCCATTCTACATCCACGTGGGGCCGCGAGCCGAGCCCATAAGCCCCCTCCGAGCGTGTATTGGTAAAATGTGTGACAAATGCCGATTGTCAATAATAAAGTCTGTAAGGGTTTAACTTAGAATATTAAATTGGGCGTTGCTGGGAAATTTTAGCTACTGTACTGTGCCAATTAAACACTTAAAACTTTCCCAGTAAGTTTCAATTGTAGCCAAATATCAATTCGTTTCAATTCAGGAGTGGCATTAAGCACTCGAACCGGACACTTGAAATCGTCCGAGAAAAGAAACACTGAAGGCTGACTTTACCATTGTTGCTTAGAACTGCCCAGAAATACGAGTAGAAAAAGGCCGTCACTCAATTGGAAAATGCTCCAAATGTCACAATGTTGAAATGTAAAAAGTGATGGGGGGTTGTAAATATTAGCCAAACATTTGACATGAAGATAAATAGCATGAATGACAAGCTTCACAGGTGATGTTAACACATGTCAAAGGTTTGTCGTCCTTTCCAGAGAAAGCCAAAACATGTTGTAAGAAAATATGCTTTTTTAAATCTAAATAGTGTAACTGGATGTTTTACGTATATCAACAAAGCTTGACACACATATGTCAAAGTAAATGTTAAGAATTACTGGCAGTAACACTAGGATGACAACGTGAAGCTAGGCAGGCTGGAGGGAGCTTTTTGGGAGCAAACTGAACCATCTTTCATGGTTCACATACCAGGCACCACGGAGCAGGGGGGGCTGAGGGGACTTTAGCCCCTCAATTTTTGAAAAAATGCTAAGTACTTAGTAATAAACTACCAATAAAGCCTCCTTTTTAATGGTTTAGCCCCCCCCCCACTTTTTCAGACCCCCTACTTTTCTCAAAGCTCTGCGGTGCCTGCATACAATAGTTCGTCGAGCGAACAAAAGTACCAACTATATTTGATGTTTGGGCATTCTGCAACTGCATTCTAGCAAACAGTTCGCAACACACGGAAACAAAGTTCCATCCTCTAGTTTCTTTAGTTCCATGTGCATGGTTTCTTTAGCTACATCTGAAACCTTCCAATTTAGCAACCTGACAATGGAACTTTGAAGCGACTGGTACAAATACCTTTTGGTACCGATTAGCAACACGTTCTGATTTAATTGCAAAAAAGACTATTGAAACAACACTGAAACAACAAACATGTGCACGAAAAAAGTACCAGAAGTGGAGTGTGCCAAGAAAATAATAGAATATTCAAAAGTCCAAACAAATGACATTCGATTTTGTAAAAAGGCCGAGCCTTGTTAAAAGAGAACTATATGTCTTTATTATTGACTTTGGCGAAATGCAAGTAGCACTCCTAATAAAAACGGTAAATACTTTCACAAAAAAGAATCTTTTGGGAAAAAAATAGTTTGAAAAATAGACAAATTTGCGAATCATAATTTCTGCAACACAAAGAAATTTTAGAAGCAGCTGTATTTGAACAATTCGTTGGAAACAGATAGCACTGGGCCTAGGATTGGAAAAGTAAAGTAGAACTTGGCATTAACAAGTTTGCTTTCGATGGAAGTGATATAAAAATTGTCTACTGACTAAAATAATTAAAAATTAAAGGACATAAAATACTCCAAAACTTCAAAACCAACGAAAAATATAATTTAAAACTCTAAGACAACTAGAATGATAAATATTTTAAAGGTAACTAAAATAAAAAAAGGCTCAAACAGCCAAAATGACTATGAATTTTTAAAGCAATCAAAATCAATAGAAATACACAAGGCAACTATAATAACTAAAGAATTCGAGGCAACTATAATATATAAAAATTTCAAGAAATTAAACAATTCAAAAATACAAGGCAACGAAAACAATCAAAAGCTTTCAAAGCAGGAAACATAATAAAATTTCTAAAGCAACTGAAATAATTTAAAGTTTTAGTGAAACTAAACAATATTAAAAATAATTTGAATCAAAATAAAAAGAAATACTAAAAGGTAACAAAAATATTTGAGATTTTCAAGGCAGCTAAAAATACAAAAACTGTTCAAGGCAACTAAAATACTTTAACTTTAAGCAATTCGTATAATAAAAATTTCGTCGAAGCAACAAAATTTCACTTCTAAACTAATCTCCTAGAAAAGCTAGCGTGAAGAAAAATGTTGTCAAAAATGTTTTACTTAATAAGTATTTTACATGTCAAAGACTTACCCACTAAGATGAGTTCGGGAAAAAGGTTTCATATTAAAAAAATATTCCACAAGTAGCGGAATTGAGATAAAATCAAGTGTCAAATTGCAGGAAAAGAGAAACTCGAAAATCTCCTACATAAAAAAATTCTAAGAAATATCAGAAAAACGATTTTCAAAGATGTACATAATTTTGCCTTAAAGACGATTATGGTCAAATCTTTAAATCAATAATTCAATCAATTTTGCAACAATGCGTTAAAAGCATTCGGATGATTTGAACCATCTAAATCAAATGTACGGCCATCCTCACTTCTATTAGGACACTTTTCAGTAACAAAATGAAAAATGTGTCATCAAAAAGGACAAAAACCTTCTCTAATTAACCAATTCACCAACTTCAGGCTTTCCTAAACTTCACTTTTCAAAAGGAGCATGTTCACCTGTTACTAAACTGAAAGGGGACCCTACTTAATAAGAGTTTCACAATTTAACCAAACATAGAACAAAAAACATAGTTCTGCATGTTTTTTAACTAAAGTGGTAGTTTAATCAGCAAGGACGACAAAAATCAAATATTGGCTCTTGTAAAACGCTAGGATTACCAACTCGAAATGCTTGGGTATAATTTGGTTATCGACTGGAAAAGCCACATACACGGCTCACTTGTTAGACTAAAGAAAGAATATGCCTCAACAAATGCATGCTTCTGATAGCACTATTAAATAAACTAAAAAAAAGCCTGAAAGTTTCTCTTCGCAGGTATTTTGGGCAACATCAACAGAAGTGACTATAAAGATAGCCTGGGTACCAGACCCACTTTTGATACATGTCAGGTACCCAGGGTACTATAAAGAAGGCAAATGGTCAATTCTGGTTGATTAAGATACGCAATAACGAAACACACTTCAGTTCTGCGCAATAAAGCTCGCCTAAAAGACGACGTTCAACGAATTGAAAGCATTTTTCAATGAGCAGGGGCCCTTTCACTCTCTAAAAATTATCTAGAGGCAAAAAAGATAATGGTTCCAATACCGCTCAAAAAAAACCTTTTCTACTAGATAGTACAATTCATAAAACCAATATATTTTATTGCTGTTTATACATTTCTAGTTTTATTTACTCTCCCTAGAATTTTCCATTCTTCTAAAAATTGAACTTTTGAAAGACACGCAGTCGTTTCAAATCGGCCAGATACCTTCAGTTTCCGGCACATCCATGTACGAATTAGGCCCATGGATTATGGGAAAACCCTGATAATAGTGTGATCAGAAGAAATTTCTTTCCATTATTACAAAACAACACTTCGTCCTGTTCTATCCATTTCGCCCTTCTTCTTCCACCATTTATATCAATTTGTCTAAATATGTGTGAAAAACTCGAAAGCAATTCATTCCAATCAGCCATATTTCTTACACTTCAAACTCCTTGCACTCTGCACGTTAGTAACTTCAAACTTGGCACAACATGGAAAAAAGCTAAACAATCTGGGATAGGCCACACAAGGAAAGGGCAACTTGTGACAAATAAACATTATTACTGTCTCTGTCACTAGTCTGCTTATTTCAAAATGCATCATTTCTAGTTGTAGACTTGCAAATCGACCAGAGTTGAAATCAAAACCAATGCAGCCAGCCTAAGGTTGCAGGACAACAATGAGATTCGCTAGAATGGCAAACAAGATATAGCAACAGTGAAAGCGTGCTCTAGCTCCGAAAAGGAAGGTGGACCACCTATAGTCATTGGCCTTAAACAATTGACCTTTCGAAACAGTATTTATTTTATAAGCAAACTAAAGGCTTTGATATGAAGCCTGGAATTCCAAAAAAGCCGGTTTTCTATCTTTCTGATTTTGCATTTTTGTTGATAATGGATTATCGCCATAAAACATCATTTGAACTACCCGACATGTGCCTAAAAGCAAACTTCAAATTGTTTTTTGTAGATTATGATATAAATTCATTTCCTAATCCAATTATTTTATCTAATTCTATCATTTGCTATTTACCATATATTATTAAGCCTGGTGCAGAATGTTTATTTACTTTAAAAAATCATCAGATTAAAACATTAATTATAGAATCATAGAAACCGCATTTTGATCAAAAGGACTTACTGTGTTCAAATTGATGGAATTCATCAAGTAACGATAGAAATTTTTCTTAAGACATACACAATTATTTTCAACCACACCACCAAAAAACGCTCTATATAACGAACAAAAGCTATTTGTCATTTTCCGATAATTGCATACTCTGAGAAGTGTCGATTGAAAAGTACTGTAAGTATGTAAAAACTGGTTTCGCTTTTTGCAGCTATTCTGAAGTTCTGTACAACGAAACACTTGATCAAATAATAAACATTATAACTGTGATGTTATCGAAAACTATACTTATTTCTAATCGCATTTGTAACAGCCCAGTACATCTAAATGATCTCACACCAAATAAAGTCTGACGACAGGTCTTTCCCTTATCATTACAAAATCTGCAGTCAGATATCCATTTAATACATTACCTTATTTCTAAATACAAACTTTCATTTTTTGTTGCTATAAAATGCTATAAAATAATTTGGTCTCCGTGGATCGTATTTAGTCGAGATAGGAAAATTTCTTGCCATAATTTTTATCGACGAATAACTCATAAACACGCTTAAGATTAAGCTATTACTAGTTCATGATCAAACACCATGGAACTACTCAAAAATGTCCAACACCGTTTGACTGTACTTTTAAAACATCACGGCCCTCGCTTTTAAACAGCTTAAATCATCGAAAAAGTAATTTACGCACTAATAACAATATCTTTCAAAAGAATTTACATTATGAGAGAAAGTATACCTTTCCAAAGTATACCCCCCTTCTCCGGTAAATGTAAGACTAAAGTAACAGGGATGATGACAAATTGCAATAATTGTAAAAAGTAGACAACTGGCAGGTAAAGACTGGTAGTGAATCAGAAGGTTCTTGCGCAACTCTCACTTCTTTCACTCAAGGATCACTCACTTCCACTCAAGGATGACTTAGACATAGCTTCGCCTTAAGAAGGTCGTAAATTTTAATTAAAATGACAAAGTCATATTGGGATGTCCTACAATCTTGACACGAAACCTCTGGTATAAGATGACAGAAACATTGGACATAAATCGTCGGCAGGAGGTTCCAATCAATATAAATAAACTATGTGTTGGGAGTATTTAACGTAGAATATCGCACGAAGATAGATTTACAAAGACCACTAGTCAAATTCAAATGCCATCAGGAAGGTCAAACCATTCATCTGCATTAACAGGGGATGACAAGAGCGCAATAATTCATGCACATCAGCTCTCTAGCTTTGGCTGTCTTCAAAGACGCTGCTGACAGACAACTTACAGGTAACACGAAAAAATGGCATGAAGTCAAATGGAATGACTTTATACATTAATTCAAAATAGAAATCAAATGGAATGACTCTATACGACAAGAAATCTAATGCAATATATTAAAGAGTAGATCATCTATATAACATTATCAACAACTATATATTCCAGTAACAGAACTTCTACTTCCAGTACTAAATCGGTACTAAATCAATTTTGAAGGATTGTTATTTTGCGTTGTGGTTCCTCTTCTTCCCTCTAATATTATTTCGGGAACAGGAAACTACTACTGCAACCACATATAAATCCTGGTATTAATCTTAAAAATCTTGACTTTGATCATAAAATATTGTAAGTGACTTCATATACTTCAAACCTTGGTACGAAGAAATATTTTGAAATAAAATTGTAATATATTTTCACGTGAATAGCCATGTAATTTTGCACAAAGTAGAATTGGAATTTTAACAAAAATGTCTGACATTTAATGTACTGTAGCCAGCAAAGCAAACAGATATTAATTATGGTGGTAGATAACAGTTGGGCACATTTAATCCTAAAAAATAATCCTCGCAGATTTTGTTGATTATTTTTACTCAAGCTACTACGAAATGAACATCATCGACTGGAAACATCAGCTCATTATCTCGAGTTCCAAAATACAATCATTGGAAAATTTGCATTGTTCGATTGCAATTTGCCATATCTACCATCAAAACTTGGATTTAAAACCTTGCTTGTTCTTGGGCTATGACTAAACAGGAATAACCAAATTCAATATAAGTTTGCGAAAAATCATTGTTAAAAAATTTTAAAAATTATTAAGAAGCTTTTCCTCGGACAACCACACAGAAATTTACCATCGAAACACAAGCAAAAAATGCTTTTATAAAATATGTTTTTAATATACATTATTTAATTAAACATTTTGAGCACATCCTTAAAGGAGTAATGACACAAAAATAACCCTGGGTTTTGTAGGGAAATCTAAATGTGCTGTGCTTCATGTTTAGAATCACTGATTTTCGCCCAAATATGCAGAATGGCATACCGGCATATCGGAAAGCTCATATCACTATTATTTTCTCTCAACAAAATGAGCCAACCAACACACAGGATTCTCACATTAAAATCACTTGGCAGCTAGAATTAGCCATTTTCACCGCTCATCGTGTTTGCCCACATTGTCCACAAAAACATTGCATGCCTCTACAAGGCAATTTTCCACTTAATTTTTTGTTAAATTCGTCGTTATGCGATGCTTTTTAACCTATATTGTGGTCGCTGTGCAATCGCAAAATGGTAGATGAAAATCCGATGTTATAGGCTGTAGAAGTCTTTAACAGCGGTTCACTTCATTGATTAAGATTGACACGCAGATAGCCTGGACAAAGGTACGTGCACATAATCACTCTATTCTGTGGTACATCTTTCGCATTTTGTTCATGATTTTAGAAACTTGTAGCCCTACTAACATCTTAATCTGTTTCTTTTGAAAGTAGTATTTAGTTCCGCACCGCTTTTTGATTAATATAACTGTAAAAAGAATGAAAGCAGTGTTTTACTACTATTTGAATGATGATCAGATGCGGCTTGGCCTAGATTTCAATTTAGATCATAGCTTCGTAGATTTTGTTTCTAAAGGCTTCTATCTAAAAGCTTTGCAAGGTTAGCAACAGAGTAATCGAGAATTCAACGGGTTTTAAGGAACCTTCCCGGATAACTAACTGCATGTTTAGGTAAGGGCAGCTTTCCAGTGGAAATTCTCGAATGGATACTCATCAAGTGCATTCAGGTGCTACATGTAGGCATCAAAAAGAGGATGTTGTTCCCTTTCCTCAGAAGACGAAGTCACTCAATCAAACCAATATAGATTTGTTGAAGTGGTGTCTCCTTTAGCAAAGACCATAATTCGAAGAAGGATATCTACATAGAGCTTTGTTCAACCATTCTTGAAGATGAGTGAAGATATTGGAAGGACCGCTGGAAGGTAGTTGTCGAGGGTTTTGAATATCAATATTCAGGCAACATGCACACCTTTACGCATTCAATTGGACATGAAGTGGACTAAGAAAAGGGATCATGTCCTGCAACGAAGACGGTTTTGTGCTAGGTGCATTGTATTGCAGTTGTTGCATAAAGAACTGTGCTGGCCAGTCTCCTGGTTGAGGGGAGAAGAAATTATGTAAATATTATCCAAGACTCCTTTGAACAGCATAGGATGCAGCATGAGGAAAATCTTCAAAGCTTTCTAAAGGAGGCTTTATTTCATCTATCAATCTAGAGTCCTTCATTGCTCTGTTAAAGATTGGTAGGCCTGGTAGTCATAGACTGTTATTCGCTTCCTCTCTTCTCCAGGATCAAAAATGCAGCACTGATACATTAAGACGTGGTGGAAGCAAATCTTTTTAACAATTTGGAAAAGGACTTATCTAATAGAGTAAGTCAGTAATGACACTATCTGGGTTGATTACTGAATCATCTTTCGGGGCAGGATTTCCAGGAACAGATCTAAAGCGGTTTATCAAAACTGCCGCCAAGTGCCTTGCACAAGAGGTCATTTCTGCAAAAGAGGACCTTCTGGACACTGCTTTATGTGGATGCTTGTCAGGTCATCTCCATTGTCTCCATTAGCACTATCAACTCTCTTTTCTGCATAGAGTCCTTGATACATTCAACGATTGAATGCTGGCAGCTTTCTGCTGACTTGCAAAGCTCGCGTTGTTGTGTTGATTTTGATGTTGCTATGCCACTCATGTTAAGACTGGCAAAAACTGCTGCACTTAATCCAGTTCCTACAATCTGAATCTGATCTGACAGTACGTTTTGGAACCAGACTGCCTGTTTTGATTTTCCTTACATCGGCAAATTAAAAATGTTTTCACTGTTTGATGTTCAGTAAAATGCTTAATAAAATTAAATGAATTGTAATTCCCGAGGACACACTTACAATTATTGAGTTCGAGGGGGAATAGGAATGCCTCCATGCCGTCATGATAATTATTACATGATCAACGCCGAATCTAAGTTTGATAATTTGTATCTTTGACAGGTTTATTTAATCATTCCTAGATTAACGCTCAGTATACTTTTGATCTTGGCTAAATATAAAATATTTAAATTGGGTATGGAGAGGAAAAAACATAATTTACTTGAATCCCGATGCGAAATTTAACGACTATTTGAGAGGTGTTTTCCTTAATTATTCTTTGCAATCGCATAGTGGCGCAAAGTAGGTTTAATACCAACGCATGATGATAAACTGGACAAAACATCAGGCGTTTTGAAAAGGCGTGCAAACCTTTTTGTAGACAACGGGGTAAAAAGGGCTAAGTTGGGCCTTCTTTTCTAGTTGCCAAGTGATTTTATTACAAGAATCCTAAATGCTGATTGGCTGATTCGGTTGGGAGAAAATAATAGGGATCAGAGCTCTTAGCTAATCAAAAACTTGACCGCTATGCTATTCAAAATGGAGTACCCATTACCATCCAAACTTCAAAATTCAGGCAACTGAAAAATGCTAGAGTTCTCCAGCATGAGCTTTGTGTTTTGGTGAAAAGTACAGACACAAACGCCATTGGCTCTACAATCCCCTGGTAAAACAACATTCTTTGGTCGCAATTCACAGAATTTTGAACAACCCAATCGATATGTACTTGATTTTCTGCTTTTAATTTCAAATATGCCTCTTTTAAAATGCACAAGATCAACCTCTTTGGAACCGTTTCTTTCACACCATGTACCCTCCTCAATAAACAATCTTTATAACCAGGCGTCGATTTACTTCTGCTCTGGCATAAAAATCTTTATCATGTTGAACAACATCGTTGTGTATTGCATGATCTGGCTTTGGATTAGAAGTTAAGAGGATATCGTTTTCTGTCGCAAGTATTTAACTCTTCCTTCCATATGGTCTGAGTATTTCAACTTCATCAGCTTCTTGGCCAAAGCGGCCGTTCACCCATGAGTAGACAGCCTATCTCCATCCCTCTCGATCTTTGGCAATTCTAGTCAACGTGGAACCTGCCTCTCCGCTCCATTATCCGAGGTTTCCCTTCTAATTCTTCTATGGTTTTCTCCTTCCTCGTCTGCCTTCCATCCCACCGTCCATTCCATCACTGTTCTAGCTGTCCCTCCTCTGCGTACAAGCAACAAAGTACTTGGACCTCTTTTTCTTCACTACCTCCAACTTCTAGCTTCCTTGTAATCTTTAGAACAAGATCACTTCATAGCCCTCCAATTCATCTGTTATTATTCTTTCCAAAAACAGATTGAACAAGGTCTTGCCTTCCTCCAATGTTTGTTTTAAAGCAATCACAGTATTGACCACCAACTAAGACCTTAGATCTTGCATCCAGTTACAATTTTGGACTAAAGATGTTGTACATTTACCAATGTTATACCTTCCCATGGTATGCCATAGTGTTTCATCTCTGTCAAAAGCTTTTCGAAAGTCAATGAAGTTATGGAAGATCAGTTTTCAACTATCCCTTTTCATTCAGTAAGCTTAAAGGTGTTATTAGCTCGACTGTACCTTCCCTTCTGAAGCTAGCTTGCAATTCGCTTGAACCTATTCAATCCTAGCTTTTATCCTTTTCTGTATTATTTTCTGCAACAGTTTTGAAGTATGTGTAATCAAGCTGACTGTTCTGTATTCAGAACATTTTCTGCTATTTGCATTTTTGGGTAGGGTATTTAGAAATGGCTTTGGCAACTGCTTTTTTTCAGGATCATAATCTCCAAATGGTGTCTTACCAACATAGCATCTGCTTCAATCCCCTTCCTACAGTTTGTGCACAATTTTGGTCCTAGCATTAACCTTAGAAGCTTAAATTGGGAACATCTTCTAAGAAAAACCTCCCAAAGGCCGTTCATCTGCAATTTTTCTTCGTGTTTTCCCAGAGGATTACCACAGTACTTTTGATTGCTTCAGAAAAATGCTAAATATATTTTTCTTGGTGTTGACGATAAAAGAAGTACTCTGCAGAACCTGTTTGACACAATTCATTTAGAAGGAGACCAAACAAACAAGAACTTTTGAAGCACTCATTTTTACTCAACATGAACCAAACAATGTTAGCTCCAGAACGATATGAAAAAACCTTCAAAGTTTTCCGCATTTTCTACTTTTCTAACAAACACCTGCAACCATTTGACGATGATATGACAATTAAAGGACAATGAGTATTGATGTGGCATTATGTAACTTCTAAATGAGTATGCATTGCTCAGGTTTCAAAAGTCAGAGGTCGAAAAGTAGAAAGGTAACCTAGGTTACAAGACTAAATAAGTTTAAAATGAAAGATACAAATTTGAAAAACAAACAACAATAAAAGTAATTTCTATCCTTAATTTATACATTGAAAACCTGTAACCTAGTTACAAATCAAAATGAGAGTGATTTAGTATAACATAATTTCTAAATGAGTATATGCATTGCTCAGGCTTCATAGGTCAGAGGTCAAGAATGGATTGGGAAATGTGGTACCAGAAATATTAATCATAGTGACAGATATAAATTTCAATTAAAGCTCCATAAAAAAATTTATTCCAATCTCTGGATGGTTTTATAAGTAACAGCATTCACTCTCTTGCCCTCTCTCTAGTCATCTTAATTATCAACTAAATGACACTTCAAATCCACTTCGCAGAACTACTAACTAGTAGAGTACTTGTCTGAAACTACATATCTAAGAGAAAACTTCAGTTGAAAAATCCATATGAATGTGTTGAGCTGACATGGAATGACCCATTCTCTTAAAGTGGCTAAATTTGAGAGGTATAATTCATTCCTTGCTCTAGTCAGATTCAGAATTGTAAAAGCTTCCTTTGGTACCAAAATCGTAGATGTAGGTGCTACAGCACAGAATTTGTGTCAACCTGGGTCCCTTTAAGGCTCCCAAATTTGGGGATTTCCGCATTAACTAACCTGCAATACTCAGAAACAAGTTGAACTAAAACCTTGAAATTTTGGGTGTTAGTTTTTCTGATGAAATCCTAATATTGCACCAAGTAACAGGAAATTCGATGATGTTCACTTTCCAAGCTGGCTGATATGGAGTACCCCAATTGTGAAATTTAGGAAATTTTTGATTTGGCAATTAGATATCTTTTACTTTTATTCAGATGTTAGACTTTTAGAGAATGAAAATACGTTGCTGAGGGAAAATGACTGCTATGATTTATGCTGGCTTCAATCAGCTTTTGATTTAGGGTGGCTCTGAAAACACATGCACTTTAATATCTGAGCCGTGAAGAGTTTAACACTTACTAATATAAATAATACTGTACGAATACACATACCATGGTTAAATTTTGTGCCCTGAAGTCTGAATAATGTGGAAGGGTCGTCGAACTTCCGTAGAGGAAACTTGGGCCTAGCATTTGACTTGGCCAGCCCAGGAGCCTTAGCCTTGATGTTTTTAAATATCCAGTTGACACACGTGCCTCGTGAAAAAAGATTAGAACAAAAACTTACCCTTAGCCATATCATTTTTCTGGATTCTGTTTTGACCATTACAGCGAACATGTTTTCATTTGCCGCTTGGATTGAAGTTCAATGAATTCCATCACAGGGGATCATTGATCTAACCATAACTGGATCGCGCACTTTTTTGCTTGAAACTGAGGCTACAAATACGTTCTCCAGCAGTGGATGTTGACAAATCTTTTTAAAAAGCACTGAAATTAGTAGAACGGTGACACTAGTCACTTGTCATGACCAATTTGTAAAATTTAATAGCAGGGGGTGTTAATAAGCGACAGGGTGAGGGAGAATTTTAGAAATCGATGGACGGGGAGGGGGCGAGAGGGGACACTAGAGTAGGGCTATCAGTAAATAAGTATTGGAGAATATAAAAAATTAGGAAATCATCCAACCGTGATAAAAATGGAAGTAGCAAAAATTTCTAGAATTGAGTAACATGGTTGCCCTCTTGGCCTTTAACTTACGGCACAAACAATAAAGCATCAAATCGGAAGCAGACCTCTCGAATGGAAAAGTCCTGGACATTTCATAACAAAGCACAGCTTTTTTCAAATATCTTTTACACGGTAAATATTTCATAAGTTGACAAAGACTTGTTTTGCTTTATTCTACAAACTTTTGCTTTAGTCTTTGCGTTAATTGACCAAACAGATTCAAGTATATGATTTTCTCTAAAGTTTTCTGAAGTCAACTAAACTTTTTCCTTAGCATAAAAATTAAATAGAGGGAGCATCAAGTAAAAGTTCATATAATTATGATAAAGAAAATTTGGAAAATGACGACGTTGAAGTTCTTAGAACATCAAGAGAGTGGAGTGCTAAACATTGGCATTTTTTCGTTAAAAAGGAGTGCAGAGGAAAACACGTGGTAAGATGTCTCCAATGTTTCATCAGATCTTGTTTTGCATCATCTAAGCCAAACGTGAATCTTTCATTGTGTCATTGCTTCACACAAGCATTTCTGGCCCTATTTCTTGGTACCACATTCTTTCATGGATCGAAAGCTAGAGTACTTGATCAAACTTACGTTAGCAAAGAAAACTTACTCCCTTTGGTCTAATTTCAGGTACATGAGCCATTAGAAGAAAGGCAACATATGCAAGTGAACAGCATAAAGTATTTGGATCTATGTACACTACTGAATTGCTGTTTGTAGTGATTGAAATAGCCCCTTGAAAATACTAGAGGGTGCATTTCTGTGATATGAAGGCGAACTAGTGCCATTTCCGGTACTTTCTACCTACTTTCAAATAGCTATTTCAAGACCATCTACTTTCTACCTACTTTCAAATAGCTATTTTGATACCATCTACTTCAACCGGACACTTTGTATATGCTGATATGTAACTGCTCCTACCTTAATATTAGCGGATACTTTCCTCAGTTCCAAGTAGCTATTTCAGCTAGTATATAAACAGCTACTTCTAAATTTTCCCTCTTAGTGGTAACAAGCAGTAACCTTTATGATGGGTGACAGGGTGCTAAACCTACAAAACCTAGCTGACACACAAGCTACCCTGTGTTAATCAATTTTTGTGGCAACAAGCTACTAAAGGACAGGTATAGGAAAGCTACTTAATTGTAGAAAGAAAGTAGTTACTTAAAGGTACATGAATTATAGCTATTTGACAGAAGATAGAAAAGTAGCTATATAAGTGCAGACAGGAAATAACTACTTAAGGGTAGACATAAAGCAACTACTTAAGTGTAGATGGGAAAAAGCTATTTAGCGGTAGATAGAAAGTAGCTAGTTAAGGGAACATAGTGAATTGCTACTTAAGGGTAGGTAGAAAATAGCTACTTAAAGGAACATAGTGAATTGCTACTTAAGGGTAGAAATAAAGTAGCTACTTACGTATAGGTCTAAAAAAGCTACTTAAGGATGGATCGAAAGTAAGTACTTAAGAGAAGATGAAAAGTCGCTACATAAGGATAGATTGAAAATAGCTACTTAAGGGCAGGTATAGTAAAGCTACTTATGTGTAGACATAAGTACCTATTTGAGTGTAGACAGAAAGTAGCTACTTAAAGATGGATAGAGAGTAGCTACTAAAGGGTAGATAGAGAGTAGATAATTAAGGGTAGATATAAAGTAGCTACTTAAGGACAGATATAGGAATGCTACATAACGGTTGTTAGAAGAGAGCTACTTAAGGGTAGATAGAAAATAGCTACTTAAGGGTAGACATAGAGTAGCTAATTAGAGACGTATATATATAGCAACTTAAGGGTAAATATCAAGTACATACTCTAGGACGTATATATATAGCCACTTAAAGGTGGTTATAGTGTAGCTACTTAAGAGCGTATGGATATAAATACTTAAGGGTAAACGTTAAGTAGCTACTTAAGGACGTATAGATATAGCTACTTAAGGGTAGACATAAAGTAGCTACTTAAGGACGTATAGATATAGCTACTTAAGGGTAGATATAGAGTAGCTACTTAAAGACGTATAGATATAGCTACTTAAGGGTAGATATAGAGTAGCTACTTAAAGACGTATAGATATAGCTACTTAAGGGTAGATATAGAGTAGCTACTTAAGGAAGTATAGATATAGCTACTTAAGGGTAGACATAAAGTAGCTACTTAAGGACGTATAGATATAGGTACTTAATGGTAGACATAAAGTAGCTACTTAAGGACGTATAGATATAGCTACTTAAGGGTAGATATAGAGTAGCTACTTAAGGAAGTATAGATATAGCTACTTAAGGGTAGACATAAAGTAGCTACTTAAGGACGTAAAGATATAGCTACTTAAGGGTAGATATAGAGTAGCTACTTAAAGACGTATAGATATAGCTACTTAAGGGTAGACATAAAGTAGCTACTTAAGGACGTATAGATATAGGTACTTAATGGTAGACATAAAGTAGCTACTTAAGGACGTATAGATATAGCTACTTAAGGGTAGATATAGAGTAGCTACTTAAGGAAGTATAGATATAGCTACTTAAGGGTAGACATAAAGTAGCTACTTAAGGACGTATAGATATAGCTACTTAAGGGTAGATATAGAGTAGCTACTTAAAGACGTATAGATATAGCTACTTAAGGGTAGACATAAAGTAGCTACTTAAGGACGTATAGATATAGGTACTTAAGGGTAGATATTGAGTAGCTACTTAGTACCTGTACTTAAGCAGCTACTTAGTACCTGTACCTTAAGCAGCTACTTCATACCTGTACCTTAAGCAGCTACTTCGTACCTGTACCTTAAGCAGCTACTTCGTACCTGTACCTTAAGCAGCTACTTCGTACCTGTACCTTAAGCAGCTACTTCGTACCTGTACCTTAAGCAGCTACTTCGTACCTGTACCTTAAGCAGCTACTTCGTACCTGTACCTTAAGCAGCTACTTCGTACCTGTACCTTAAGCAGCTACTTTGTACCTGTACCTTAAGCAGCTACTTCGTACCTGTACCTTAAGCAGCTACTTCGTACCTGTACCTTAGCGAATTAAGTACAGGTACGAAGTAGCTGCTTAAGGTACAGGTACGAAGTAGCTGCTTAAGGTACAGGTACGAAGTAGCTGCTTAAGTACAGGTACTAAGTAGCTACTCAATATCTACCCTTAAGTAGCTATATCTATACGTCCTTAAGTAGCTACTTTATGTCTACCATTAAGTACCTATATCTATACGTCCTTAAGTAGCTACTTTATGTCTACCCTTAAGTAGCTATATCTATACGTCTTTAAGTAGCTACTCTATATCTACCTATAAGTAGCTATATCTATACGTCCTTAAGTAGCTACTTTATGTCTACCCTTAAGTAGCTATATCTATTCGTCCCTAAGTAGCTACTTTATGTCTACCCTTAAGTAGCTTTATCTATACGTCCTTAAGTAGCTACTTTATGTCTACCCTTAACAAGCGCTATCTATACGTCTTCAAGTAGCTACTCTATATCTACCTTTCAGTAGCTATATCTATACGTCCTTAAGTAGCTACGTTATGTCTACCCTTAAGTAGCGATATCTATACGTCCTTAAGTAGCTACTTTATGTCTACCCTTAACAAGCTATCTCTTTACGTCCTTAAGTAGCTACTCTATATCTACCCTTTAGTAGCTATATCTATACGCCCTTAAGTAGCTACTTTATGTCCACCCTTAAGTAGCTACTTTTTATGTACGCTTAAGTAGCTACTCTCTATCTGCCCTCTAGTAGCTAACTTTGATCTACCCTCAAGTAGCTACTTTCCATCTACCGTTAAGAGCTGTCTTCTATCCACTCTAAAGTAGCTAATTTCTATTTACCCTTAACTAGCTATTTTCTATTTACCCTTAACTAGCTATTTTCTATCTACCCTTCTGTAGCTTTTTTCTATTTACCCTTAACTAGCTATTTTCTAACTACCCTACAGTAGCTACTTTCTTTCTACTATTGAGAAGCTTTCCTATATATGTCCTTAAGTATCTTATTGCCATATAAATTGATTAACACAGATGTTGTAAATTGAGCATCTTGTCACCCAACATTCAGGCTACTGCTTGCTACTAAGGAGAGAGTGCTAGAGGCAAAGGCCCTTTGGCCTACTCCAGAAAACGACAACATCGCAAACAATTGAATTTATTTCAATCAAAGCACCCAAAAAGCAATAAAAAGGACGAATTAACATTTATTGCAATCTCTTACAATAACAAGGAAATATGTGTCACAGTGTAAATTGTAATAGTTAATTGAAATACAACAGTTGAAACTACTACTTCGTTTCTAGACAATGCAAACCTGACGAGATGAAAGTAATTGCAGTGGCAATACAAATCGTAACTTACACCATGAAACCCTAACACATTACAGCTTACTGTGCAAAACAGAGCCAGCGATTTGTATTTAAAGGTGGGGATGGGGGCAATTATAAAACGGTTTAGTAGAGACAGCTACCATGGTTGACGGTTTTACACATGTTTCATTGTAGAAGTTCTCTTGAAAACTACCCTAAATAGTTCTAGACAGAATAAAAAAATTGGTGGAAATACTCTCTTGCTTATTTTACCATCATGCCCTACAGTTTTCTCCGTCTCAGTGTAAATATAAAATAAAAGAGGGATTTTAAAGTTTTAGATTGCATGCAAAATGGTACGGTGGAAAGAATTGAATAAAAGCGGATTTACAGTTAATATGCATAAGGAAACATTAACAGGTAAAACTAAATTTACAGAGTAGTACGTAGAAAGTGAGTTAAACAACTTGCATTTCGCCGTTACACGTAGCCGCGTTTAAAGGCGTCGTCTCATTGAAAACTATCTTTCCGGGGTAATAGCGGTTGCATGATTTACAAGGAAGAGTTTGGCCACGCGCGGGATATTTGAAATTTGTGATTGTTCACTTTTCGACGACTGTTTCAAGTACGTGTTTATATATTCTTAAACGGGTCACTCCATTCCCTGTGATAAGTGTCCAAAGTATGTTTGCCTTAACTTTGAAGGCGCCAACATCGACTTCATCTCCCTATATTTTCGACACCATAATCTCTGTCTCCTCGTTTATCTCTTTGGAAAACAGTGCTTTTAATAAAATGACTCTAGCCTTGGAAAACCTGCCTGGTCAAGACGATCTTTTATTGAATTTTTCATAATGTCCAGAATCCCAAAGTAGATACTTCGATCATGTTCTTTTGGCGAGTAAGAGAAATATGCCTCGCCTTATTTTTAATCTCCCTCTACCACGAAATTTTCATTTATTTTTTTTAGTTCGGGTTTCTTCTCTTTTTAAGCAGGACAGGGTCAAACACTGAATTTCTTTTCACTTTCAAAAAACAAATCTGATGATTCTTCGGTTCTATTAATCTCAATTATTGTCTCAGTTTCGATAGGAGTTTCTTTTCCCTCAATCGCTGATGTTTTCACCTTTTGCAATGTTTTCGAGAGATTATTCGTTAAGAGATAGACCTTGAGTGCCGGGTTTGGGCCAAAGAAAAATCGAAACTTTTTAAATTGGCTTTGTTCTCCGCTATTCTTGATCGGGTTCCTCGATTTAAATCTTCAGTCGAGAATGCATACCTTATACCGTATAATAGTCTGTAATTAAAGATCACTTTATAAATAGCTGTTACTTAAACAGCGTGTAACACACAGCTTCCATAACGATTTAGTTTCTTCTACCAAGCCCCCAAGCAATTGCGTCCTTGACGAGGGTTCTCATCCTACTATTAACACCACTAAATGCTTGAAGCCTATTAGATTTGGTAGTGTCTTTGACACAGGACTTATTTTGAGGCTCAGTGATAACCAATTTGTGCAGTGATAAATCCAAAATTTGTGCAGTGATAAATTAATTGAAACAGCGACATAAAGAATTCATTCGAAAAAAGTAACAAAAAATAAGCACACAGAACGTAACGGAAATAATATGAAAAGCGAAGCAAAAAAATCAAAAGTTTCTGGTGTATAATAGTCCACAATTACTTTGTTTTAAAAACGTTTTCTTATATCCTTTTCTTTGATCATTTCACTGCTCCAAAATACTTTTCTCTACCATTCCTGCCTATTAGTTTTCGGGGTGTCTCTTATTCTCCTGTCTTTCTCGGTAATGAAATAATTTACTGCTGGTCTGGGATCAAAGGAGGCTAAAAGAGGCATATTGAGATTGACATACAAGTAATTGCTAATGGCTGAGCGTTTAAGGCAGACTCTTGTACTCGACTTCAAAATGATGTAGGCAGACACTAATCTTTAGCACACCAAAATGCGTGCTAAAACTGTTGCTAGGGATTTCTATTCATGTTGCTTTGTTGTGCAAACTACTTTCAAGACATGACAATGTCTTTATTAATATCATTTGCTTGATTTCGTCATATTGCTCAGTTGTTATTGTCGGATTGCTTTCTCAGACCATAGAATTAGGAGTCAGACCCAAAAGGCATCATCTGAAAATCTGACGGCGTCATGAAATTATTCAACATCTCAACGTTCCGCATTTCTGCACAAAGCCTCGTTTACATGCAGCCTCGTATGTTTACTGACTGTCGCAAGTCGTGAGAAAATATGCAACCATAGTGGCGCGGAGCCCAAGAAGATAGCGGAGTCATAAAATAGCGGATTCCCAGAAAAAAGCGGAATCCCTCTTAGCTCATTATTTGTGCTGCGAATGCCGATAATTAAGTAAAATAACCATGCTATGGCTAATTTTACGTGTTTCTGTCAATTTTAGGCACAAATAACGTTAAAACAACCCTTTAAATCAAAAGTTACAGTGTACCGTAAATTCGTAAACATTCAAAATCAACCGTTAAATTATCTAAAATTAAACAGAGGACTAAAAGTGACCTAGAAATCCCGAAAGCAAGGGAAATCCTTTGCCTATAGTGGAGAAAAAAGGGAAATTCAAGATGAGAAAGAGTTGTCCTAATGCAGAGACAGTTTTCAACTCCAAAGAGTTCCCCAGTGTCATAAGGCTATGTCTGAGGTAGCTCTCCAAAAATTGGTCAAACGGCCACAACTCTTTGGATAAAGAAACTCTGATTTCCAAGTAAAATTTACAAACCTAAACAACGAAAGAAACGAAACTACATATTCTACAGAAAATATCAGCATGTAATGTAGGGGGGGGGGAGAGTTAAATTATTATTTGCTGAAATTTCGGTGAGTGACCGCGTTGTCCGCGCCAGTTGGCGTACGAGTGGCCTTGCGCCAAGCAAGTTTGCAGACGGCCGCTGAGTGAAATTTTCAAACTTATACCCTCTGCACAAAATATAGATGACAGTTCAACTGGGGGAGTGCTTTTTCTTTGGAAAATCCATGTTTCAGGGATCAGAAAGTCATGGCTCTTTATGGAGAAAGCTCCCAGAAAATAGCGGAATTTTGAAATAAATGCAACAAATCAAGTCTCAATGCGGAGAGGAAGAATAAGAGCCATGATGGTATTAAAAACGTTCAAAGTTAGCGGCACATGAGAGAACTTTGCTGACTGTCATTTTCTGCTAGTGGGTTGGATATTCAGGGGCTGTATATGAAATTCTTGTGCTTTTATGTCATCGTACAAAAAGAGAATTTTCAGGAATTACGCAATTCTTGGGCCTCGGAGATGACAAAATCTCATGAGCTTCCGGGGGCTCTCTGCTCTGCCCCCTGGACCTGCTGGGTTGCTTACAGTTGCTTACAGATTTTATTTACTCTTCGACAGCAGCCATGAAACTGCGATTTATATTTTAGCAAATTTCACGCCTTCTAAAAATTTTAATGATAAAATCATAGTCAGAGCCTTGCAAAGCAAAATCAATTACAGAATATTTGACCTCCTTTCTTTATAATTATAAACTATCTTTCTATAAACTTTCTTTCTATAAACTTTCTTTCTACATGGCCTTAAAAAGTAGTTTGCTCTACAGAAAGTTGGGGAGCATGGCAATGCAAAATAGCAATGTCAATTAAAATGGCCAATACCATGATGTCTTTTTGCAAGCATAAATTGAGATTCTGTCTCTTCACCCTGATTCTTTCTCTCCCAGATAGTAATGTTAGCACCTTATGGGAGTCACCTCTTTTTATGCCCCTATTGAAATGCAAGGAAATAATTTCATTGAGTCTAAATATTTCATAAAAATTATGATAGATACACATCCCTAAAAGAATTGAGGTTTGTACCAAAAAACTTGATACAAATATCAAAGTCTGTGTTTAGTGAATGAATCTACAGCAAAAGTTACTCACTTAACATTAGGAACATTTTCATAAAAAAATACAACTTTTCTTAAAAATCAAAAGCATGCACAGACTGATATCACCAAAAATATACAGTGTTTACATGAATGATAAAACCATATTGCTATTACCCTTACCTTTGAATTCAGGATTCTTAACCTTCTTGTGTGCTTTTGTTTGTTTGTTTGTTTGTTTGTCTGTTTTTGTTTTTCTTTACATCAACAGAGCCTTCAGTAGTAGTTGTAGAAATTTGTAGAAGTAGAAGAAGATTTGGAATGTTTGCTGTGAGTCTTTGGTCTGGAAAAACACAGAGAGCAAAATAATAAGAAAGAAAGACAAAATATGGCAATTTTTAAGCTAAGGTATAATCAGTCATCCAGTAGTGTAAAGCAGAGGAGATTCTAAAACATTGTTATCACATGAAACTTGAAAACATGTTAATAGTTCAACTCTAAACTTATGTCTCAAATGCTAGAAGTAAAACATTCAGCAACTTGTTGGCAAACTTTTTATATGTGCACTTAAAGAGAGCTAAAAAACAACCACTCCAGTGATAAATGGAGCCATCAAAATGAAAGGCATTCAGTTTCTACAGAAAAATTGTTCTATACAACAATAAAGGGCAGTGAATTTCTTAGGATTGTCAGGTTGAAAGTATTCGAGTACAATTTTACTAATTTCGCTAATTGCAAATTAATGCTTAGGCCAATCTTTAGGAAATCAGTACTTACGAAAAAAGATCTTTTATTCTTCTCTCCATCTCAGATTCTTCATAATCAATTCCTCTTCTTCTTGTCACGTCTTGCTCATCTTTTCGGTTTACTTGCTTTTCAAAGCCACTTTTCAAACCCACCTTTTATTTCAAAGCCACTTTTCAAACCCTCACTCCAAACACGAACTGAATTTTCCCGCCAACAGTTCTAAAATGAATGAATCACATTGCGCCAATGAGATGCTCGGCCCAGTCGTTTGAATCATAGCCGGGGGAAATTTCAGAAGTGAGGTCGGAAATTTCATACCATGCCCCCTGACACTACGTTCCAATCCGCGGGAAAACTCGTTTTTATGCTTTTCAACAACTTATCATGTTTAGGGAGTTCCATCGAAAATATCCTATAATAGCAGCTGAAAATGCTCTTGATGAAAATGGTCAATCAATAATTCTCAGTTATTTTTGCTACCTGCATAATTTCCATTTTTTTCTCCATTTAATCATTCTAATTTATTGATGGTTAGAGAGGGCTCTCTCCGCAATTCGTTTATCTATGAAGTGGGCTCCTCTTATTTCGCTCTATACAATTTATCACAGTCCTATGCATTTCATGTAGTACGAATTTTCCGTATCAACATATTGATTTTCTGTTATATTTTTCATTGTAGTTTAGTTACTTGTTAGTATACCAAATTATATTTAAATTGTAGGTAATGAATTTGGAATATGTGAAACTGAACTGAAATGGGGGAAGGGCTCCATAGGTATACACACATATGCCTGGTTATACTTAAATTCTGCGTTATTCTTATTCATTCTTCCACCTTCAGGCTCGTGGTCATCACCGACGTGACGTATAAACTAGAAAGTTGCCTAGTTTACTGAATTAACACATTTTATTCCAAATTTTGATGGCACAAAACAGAGGATAAAACATGAAATAATAATTTCATTTGCACAACCATAGAGCTTGTATAATTTCGAACCATTTACCATGCCTTCTAGCCTCGTACAATTTCATTCGGTCAATATGAGGTTTCTACTATAAATATCAGTCCGTTGTAAAATTTTCGAGGATTTTTATCGAAATAAAATTATTCCCGTTTCTGGGCAGTTAAAAATTGATTAAGTTTATTCGTAGATTTTGTTTACGGCAGTTCAACACTTTCCAAACTTCATCTTAAGGCTTTCATGAAAACAGTTAATAACACGAAGAGCCACTGCTATCCATTATGAATCTGCATTTGATTTATTTGATATTGTCAAAAGACATTACTGAGTCAAATTCCAGCGAAGACAGTAATCCCCATTAAAATTACATGACTTTAAATTAATAGTCTTCGTTAGATAAAGTAGCATATAAATCATTTTATCATTGGTTGAAATTATTCTCTGCACAGACATTTCAATTTCCCATATACGAATGAACATAGGGCACAATGCTGATGAAGATTGTTATCTAAATTGATTGAGGATTTCCTTTAGATTGATCGATTATTTGATATCATGATTTTCATTAAAGAATAAATTTTGCAGTTAGAGGCAAAATAGTCCAGGCATGATTCTTTAAATATACTGATGTCAAACATCTTCCAAAATAGCGTAACCATAAATTAGTTTTAGTTCTCTATCCTTCTTGATTGTAACTGTAATTTATTGTGATCTGTTCCTACCTTCTACTTTTATTCCTATCTTTATTATATAAATGTGCATCTTTCTGTATTGATTTTCCACTTTCAATATCTTTCTAATCAGTAATTGTGCACCATAAACAAACAATTGCTTTAAAAAGGTAACTTTGTTATATCATACCTCTATACAAACCCCTTTGATCAAATCCCTTCTTATTAAAAACAAAGATGATACCATTACTTTTAAAAATTTTCCAACTCATTGCTCGATAAGCCTAAAATAACGCAAATAAACAGTACTTATTGAGTAGCCTTGGGTTCTGCATATCTCAAATGTATATAACTACATTGCTTTGGAGGCTTGTAGGTTTATCAGTTCGGGTCAACTAGGCTTCAATGCAATTTAACGCTGAATATAAGGTATCCTACTATTGCTCCGCTTATTCATTCTAAACAGTTTATTGTCAACTAGTTGTCACGTTTGGTAACTCCATTGCTGCTAGTTCCCATTCTCCATGCAGTATTCACTGCACGAGAACAATTGTTGGGACATAACCCGGACATTGGGTTATGATGTAATAGAAATAAAACATGATTTCGTTCATGCTTTGTGTCAAGAACAAAGTTACAGAATGACAAAGCAAGATGCAGTCCCCCGCACCTTCTAGAGGGCAAAACTTGCATAAAAATTGTTGTACATTGATAAATTGTTATCCAGATACTTTAAATATATTTACTTTCAAATTGACACAGCACTAATCATGCAAACGGCTTCCCTCATTCAAGAAAAGTGCCCTTTTCAAAGATTTATTGTGTTTCTTTTGGTGTTGGCTTTTGAAGAATAAGCTTATACTGTTGTTTTATTCTACAGCAGAAGGATGTTTATACGGAAGATGGTAATTCAAAACTGAGTTGTAAAATATTTTGCAAGTATGAAAAATCTCATTCAAAGAGAATTCTCATTCAACACTACTAAGTTTTATAAGAGGAGGATTGAACAGTTAAAAAAATTGCTCTGTGTATTGCCACACTTTGCACAACAAAAACTCAAAAATGGTTGAATCAAGAACAGTTTCACGCATTGTTTACAGGACAAAAACAGTGTTTACAGGAAATTTTTGAAAGAATTTTTCAAGACTAGTAAACGAAATCATGACTGAAAAATGCATTATTGCATAGACAACAATAAATGGCACAGAAGAACAGTGATTTAATTAAAGAAACATGTTCCAAAATTTGACAGGAAGAAAAACATAATTTGGCTACAAATAATGAAAATTACCTCTTTCTTTGGATAAATGTTTCAAAGTTTGTCAATGGATTGTATAAAGTCAAGGACCAAGAATCTGAATAGAAAACCCACTCCTGAAAGTTCTAGAAAAGCCTTACCTCGAAAAATCGCTAGACAGCAACGTAAGGAGAAAGACCACTGCTTGACTATGATGTTGGTGGCTCAATCGCATACATCAATGACGAGAATTTACCAGCTTCGGAAATCAAATCAAACTATAGTGAGACATTTCAACTCTAAGAGATGAACATATGGGACAATCTACTGGCATCATTGAAAAAATGTGAATCGATTGAAACAAACAAAAAGAGAAGTAAAGGACACTATTTGAGAATTGTTTCGTCACAAATTTTACAAGGGTAGAGATGGATAACATAACAATGTAAACTTCTTTGCTGCAAATGCTAGAATGACGTCAATATTTTCATGGCTGCTGATACTTTAATTGTGAAGTAACTGTTTGGCTTTCCTGCTTTCAATGGCAATAACTGAGACCTGAAAGTGAGAAATGATAAAACATTATACAAACTACTTGTACAGTGGACGAGTTAGAACAAGTCAAAAGGTGTAGGTATCCCCCGTGACAGGAGTAAGTACGCATGCGTACTTTGCATTTTGCGGTAGACAGGCGAAGTTTGAAAAAATAAGCAACTAAGATCCAGCTGCTGAAGTCATTGTTCTGGTAGGCTCAATGCGCGTGCGTACTTATTTCTCGTAGCTAGTTAGTTCGGACAAACCAGTAACGCTTATATTCCAAACAACAGAAGCGCGACCTCGTCTCCCACTGTAAATCTCAGAGATCGATCTCTGCTAAAAGCTTTCTGATTCAATTTCAATCGCTCAATCTTAAATTGAATGCCATTTAAGCTATCTATAACGTAGTCGACCAGCAAATAAATCATCGAATCAGTCAATCAAACAATCAACCAATCATTGAGTCAATAAACGAATCAATTAGAGACTTGCAGTCTTTGATCACAAGCAAAATCATTTCAACAAACGCTTCGTAAGTTTACATTTAATTCCATCACAGGGGATCATTGATCTAACTCGATCGCCCCCTTTTTTGCTTGAAACTACACACTCGTTTTCCCCGTACTAGAAGCTGGAAAATTAAGAAATTATCCAACCATGATAAAAATGGGAGTAGCAGAAATTTCTAGAATTTGATAACATGGTTGCCCTCTTGGCCTAGAGCTTACGACACAATCGATAAAGCATCAGATCGGAAGCAGACATCTCGAAAGGAAAAGTCCCTGACATTTCATAACAAAGCATTGTTGTGAAATTATTTCCAAAGAAAGTTTCGGCTATACTTGTCAACGCTGCTACTTCTTTACTGCGCCTCCACCAGGTGAAAGTGAGCCAGACAATGAGTATATGCGCTAATTTCGTTTGGTTGCTCAAAGCACATTCTTCACCGATAGGTGTCTTGGACTTAAACCGATAAAGGGGACAGCTTTATTTTCAAATATCTTTTATATGGAAAATGTTTCTTAAGTTTAAAAACTTTTGTTTCTGCCTTTGCGTTACTTGACAAAATAGATTCAAGTATATGATCTTCAGTAATGTTTTCTGAAATCAACTAAACTTTTTCCTTAGCACAAAAGTTAAATAGAACGAACATCAAGTGTAAGATACATATCATAGTGATAAAAAAATTTGTAAAATGACGACATTTTTCTTAATTGGAAAGGAGTGTAGAGGAAAAACACGTGGTAAGATGTCTCCAATACTTCATCAGATCTTTCTTTGCATCATTAAAGCCGTATGTGATTCTTAGATTGTGCCATTGGGCCTTTGGTCTAATTTCAGGTACATGAGCAATTTGAAAGAAAAGCAACATATGCAAGCGAACAGCATAAAGTATTTGGATCTTTGTACAATACTGGTTTGCTGTTTGAAGTGATTGAAAGAGCCCCTTGAAAATACTAGAGGGTGCATTTCTGTTGTATGGAGGCGAACCAGTGCCATGTCCGGTACTTTCTACCTACTTTCAAATAGCTATTTCGAGACCACCTACTTTCTACCTACTTTCAAATAGCTATTTCGAGACCACCTACTTTCTACCTACTTTCAAATAGCTATTTTGAGACCATCTACTTTCTACCTACTTTCAAATAGCTATTTTGAGACCACCTACTTTCTACCTACTTTCAAATAGCTATTTTGAGACCACCTACTTTCTACCTACTTTCAAATAGCTATTTCGAGACCACCTACTTTCTACCTACTTTCAAATAGCTATTTTGATACCATCTACTTCAAGCGGACACTTTGTATATGCTGATATGTAACTGCTCCTACCTTAATATTAGCGGATACTTTCTTCAGTTCCAAGTAGCTATTTCAACTAGTATATAAACAGATACTTCTAAATTTTTCCTCTTCATGGTAACAAGCAGTAACCTTTATGATGGGTGACATGGCGCTAAACCTACAAAACCTAGCTGACACGCAAGCTACCCTGTGTTAATCAATTTCTGCGGCAACAAGCTACTAAAGGACAGGTATAGGAAAGCTACTTAATTGTAGAAAGAAAGTAGTTACTTAAAGGTACATGAATTATAGCTACTTGAGAGATAACAGAAAAGTAGCTATATAAGTGGAGACAGGAGATAACTACTTAAGGGTAGACATAAAGCAGCTACTTAAGTGTAGATAGGAGATAGCTATTTAGCGGTAGATAGAAAGTAGCTAGTTAAGGGAACATAGTGATTTGCTACTTAAGGGTAGATATAAAGTAGCTACTTAAGTATAGGTCTAAAAAAGCTACTTAAGGATAGATCGAAAGTAACTACTTATGGGTAGATCGAAAGTAAGTACTTGAGAGAAGATGAAAAGTCGCTACATAAGGATAGATTGAAAATAGCTACTTAAGGGCAGGTATAGTAAAGCTACTTATGTGTAGACATAAAGTAGCTATTTAAGTGTAGACAGAAAGTAGCTACTTAAAGATGGATAGAGAGTAGCTACTAAAGGGTGAATAGAGAGTAGATAATTAAGGGTAGATATAAAGTAGCTACTTAAGGACAGATATAGGAATGCTACATAACGGTTGTTAGAAGAGAGCTACTTAAGGGTAGATAGAAAATAGCTACTTAAGGGTAGACATAGAGTAGCTAATTAAAGACGTATATATATAGCAACTTAAGGGTAAATATCAAGTACATACTCTAGGACGTATTTATATAGCCACTTAATGGTGGTTATAGTGTAGCTACTTAAGAGCGTATGGATATAAATACTTAAGGGTAAACGTTAAGTAGCTACTTAAGGACGTATAGATATAGCTACTTCAGGGTAGACATAAACAAAATACTTAAGGACGTATAGATAAAGCTACTTAAGGGTCGACATAAAGTAGCTACTTAAGGACGTATAGATATAGCTACTTAAGGGTAGACATAAAGCAGCTACTTATGGAAGTATAGATATGGCTACTTAGGGTAGACATAAAGTAGCTGCTTAAGGACGTATAGATATACCTACCTAAGGGTAGACATAAAGTAGCTACTTAGGGACGAATAGATATAGCCACTTAAAGGTGGTTATAGTGTAGCTACTTAAGAGCGTATGGATATAAATACTTAAGGGTAAGCGTTAAGTAGCTACTTAAGGACGTATAGATATAGCTACTTCAGGGTAGACATAAACAAAATACTTAAGGACGTATAGATATACCTACTTAAGGGTAGACATAAAGTAGCTACTTAGGGACGAATAGATATAGCTACTTAAGGGTAGACATAAAGAAGCTACTTAAGGAAGTATAGATATGGCTACTTAGGGGTAGACATAAAGTAGCTGCTTAAGGACGTATAGATATAGCTACTCAAGGGTAGACATAAAGTGGCTACTTAAGGACGTATAGATATAGGTACTTAAGGGTAGACTAAAGTAGCTACTTAAGGACGTATAGATATAGCTACTTTAAGGTAGATATAAAGTAGCTACTTAAGGAAGTATAGATATAGCTACTTAAGGGTAGATATAAAGTAGCTACTTAAGGAAGTATAGATAAAGCTACTTAAGGGTAGACATAAAGTAGCTACTTAGGGACGAATAGATATAGCTACTTAAGGGTAGACATAAAGTAGCTACTTAAGGACGTATAGATATAGCTACTTAAGGGTAGACATAAAGCAGCTACTTAAGGAAGTATAGATAGGGCTACTTAAGGGTAGACATAAAGTAGCTGCTTAAGGACGTATAGATATAGCTACTTAAGGGTTGATATAAAGTAGCTACTTAAGGAAGTATAGATAAAGCTACTTAAGGGTAGACATAAAGTAGCTATTTAGGGAAAAATAGATATAGCTACTTAAGGGTAGACATAAAGTAGCTACTTAAGGACGTATAGATATAGCTACTTAAGGGTAGATATAGAGTAGCTACTTAAAGACGTATAGATATAGCTACTTAAGGGTAGATATAGAGTAGCTACTTAACGAAGTGAAGATATAGGTACTTAATGGTAGACATAAAGTAGCTACTTAAAGACGTATAGATATAGCTACTTAAGGGTAGATATTGAGTAGCTACTTAGTACCTGTACTTAAGCAGCTACTTAGTACCTGTACCTTAAGCAGCTACTTCGTACCTGTAACTTAAGCAGCTACTTCGTACCTGTACCTTAAGCAGCTACTTCGTACCTGTACCTTAAGCAGCTACTTCGTACCTGTACCTTAAGCAGCTACTTCGTACCTGTACCTTAAGCAGCTACTTCGTACCTGTACCTTAGCGAATTAAGTACAGGTACGAAGTAGCTGCTTAAGGTACAGGTACGAAGTAGCTGCTTAAGGTACAGGTACGAAGTAGCTGCTTAAGGTACAGGTACGAAGTAGCTGCTTAAGGTACAGGTACGAGGTAGCTGCTTAAGGTACAGGTACGAAGTAGCAGCTTAAGGTACAGGTACGAAGTAGCTGCTTAAGGTACAGGTACTAAGTTGCTGCTTTAGTACAGTTACTAAGTAGCTACTCAATATCTACCCTTAAGTAGCTATATCTATACGTCCTTAAGTAGCTACTCTATATCTACCCTTAAGTAGCTATATCTATACGTCTTTAAGTAGCTACTCTATATCTACCCTTAAGTGGCTATATCTATACGTCCTTAAGTAGCTACTTTATGTCTACCCTTAAGTAGCTATATCTATACTTCCTTAAGTAGCTACTCAATATCTACCCTTAAGTAGCTATATCTATACGTCCTTAAGTAGCTACTCTATATCTACCCTTAAGTAGCTATATCTATACGTCTTTAAGTAGCTACTCTATATCTACCCTTAAGTGGCTATATCTATACGTCCTTAAGTAGCTACTTTATGTCTACCCTTAAGTAGCTATATCTATACTTCCTTAAGTAGCTACTCTATATCTACCCTTAAGTAGCTATATCTATACGTCTTTAAGTAGCTACTCTATATCTACCCTTAAGTGGCTATATCTATACGTCCTCAAGTAGCTACTTTATGTCTACCCTTAAGTAGCTATATCTATTCGTCCCTAAGTAGCTACATTATGTCTACCCTTAAGTAGCTTTATCTATACGTCCTTAAGTAGCTACTTTATGTCTACCCTTAACAAGCGCTATCTATACGTCTTTAAGTAGCTACTCTATATCTACCTTTCTGTAGCTATATCTATACGTCCTTAAGTAGCTACGTTATGTCTACCCTTAAGTAGCGATATCTATACGTCCTTAAGTAGCTACTTTATGTCTACCCTTAACAAGCTATATCTTTACGTCCTTAAGTAGCTACTCTATATCTACCCTTAAGTAGCTATATCTATACGTCCTTAAGTAGCTACTTTATGTCTACCCTTAAGTAGCTACTTTTTATGTACGCTTAAGTAGCTACTCTCTATCTGCCCTTTAGTAGCTAACTTTGATCTACCCTCAAGTAGCTACTTTCCATCTACCGTTAAGAGCTGTCTTCTATCTACTCTAAAGTAGCTATTTTCTATTTACCCTTAACTAGCTATTTTCTATCTACCCTTCTGTAGCTTTTTTCTATTCCCCCTTAACTAGCTATTTTCTAACTACCCTACAGTAGCTACTTTCTTTCTACTCTTGAGAAGCTTTCCTATATATGTCCTTAAGTATCTTATTGCCATATAAATTGATTAACACAGATGTTGTAAATTGAGCATCTTGTCACCCAACATTCAGGCTACTGCTTGCTACTGAGGAGAGAGTGCTAGAGGCAAAGGCCCTTTGGCCTACTCCAGAAAACGACAACATCGCAAACAATTGAATTTATTTCAATCAAAGCACCCAAAAAGCAATAAACAGGACGAATTAACATTTATTGCAATCTCTTACAATAATAAGGAAATATGTGTCACAGTGTAAATTGTAATAGTTAATTGAAATACAACAGTTGAAACTACTACTTCGTTTCTAGACAATGCAAACCTGACGAGATGAAAGTAATTGCAGTGGTAATACAAATCGTAACTTACACCATGAAACCCTAACACATTACAGCTTACTGTGTAAAACAGAGCCAGCGATTTGTATTTAAAGGTGGGGAGGGGGGCAAAATGCAAAGATTATAAAACGGTTTCGTAAAGACAGCCACCATGGTTGACGGTTTTACACATGTTTCATTGTAGAAGTGCTCTTGAAAGCTACCCTAAATAGTTCTAGACAGATTAAAAAATTAGTGGAAATACTCTCTTGCTTATTTTACCATCATGCCCTACAGTTTTCTCCGTCTCAGTGTAAATATAAAATAAAAGAGGGATTTTAAAGTTTTAGATAGCATGCAAAATGGTACGGTGGAAAGAATTGAATAAAAGCGGATTAACAGTTAATATGCATAAGGAAACATTAACAGGTAAAACTAAATTTACAGAGTAGTACATAGAAAGTGAGTTAAACAACTTGCATTTCGCTGTTACACATAGTCGCGTTTAAAAGCGTCGTCTCATTGAAAACTATCTTTCCGGGGTAATAGCGGTTGCATGATTTACAAGGAAGAGTTTGGCCACGCGCGGGATATTTGAAATTTGTGATTGTTCACTTTTCGACGACTGTTTCAAGTACGTGTTTATATATTCTTAAACGGGTCACTCCATTCCCTGTTACAAGTGTCCAAAGTATGTTTGCCTTAACTTTGAAGGCGCCAACATCGACTTCATCTCCTTATATTTTCAACACCATCACCTCTGTCTCTCCGTTGACCACTTTGGAAAACAGTGCTTTTAATAAAATGACTCTAGCCTTGGAAAACCTGCCTGGTCAAGACGATCTTTTATCGAATTTTTCATAATGTCCAGAATCCCAAAGTAGATACTTCGATCATGTTCTTTTGGCGAGTAAGAGAAATATGCCTCGCCTTATTTTTAATCTCCCTCTACCACGAAATTTTCATTTATTTTTTTTAGTTCGGGATTCTTCTCTTTTTAAGCAGGACAGGGTCAAACACTGAATTTCTTTTCACTTTCAAAAAACAAATCTGATGATTCTTCGGTTCTATTAATCTCAATTATTGTCTCAGTTTCGATAGGAGTTTCTTTTCCCTCAATCGCTGATGTTTTCACCTTTTGCAATGTTTTCGAGAGATTATTCGTTAAGAGATAGACCTTGAGTGCCGGGTTTGGGCCAAAGAAAAATCGAAACTTTTTAAATTGGCTTTGGTTCTCCGCTATTCTTGATCGGGTTCCTCGATTTAAATCTTCAGTCGAGAATGCATACCTTATACCGTATAATAGTCTGTAATTAAAGATCACTTTATAAATAGCTGTTACTTAAACAGCGTGTAACACACAGCTTCCACAATGATTTAGTTTCTTCTACCAAGCCCCCAAGCAATTGCGTCCTTGACGAGGGTTCTCATCCTACTATTAACACCACTAAATGCTTGAAGCCTATTAGATTTGGTAGTGTCTTTGACACAGGACTTATTTTGAGGCTCAGTGATAACCAATTTGTGCAGTGATAAATCCAAAATTTGTGCAGTGATAAATTAATTGAAACAGCGACATAAAGAATTCATTCGAAAAAAGTAACAAAAAATAAGCACACAGAACGTAACGGAAATAATATGAAAAGCGAAGCAAAAAAATCAAAAGTTTCTGGTGTATAATCGTCCACAATTACTTTGTTTTAAAAACGTTTTCTTATATCCTTTTCTTTGATCATTTCACTGCTCCAAAATACTTTTCTATACCATTCCTGCCTATTAGTTTTCGGGGTGTCTCTAGAACTAGGAGTCAGACCCAACAGGCATCAGCTGAAAACTTGACGACTTCATGAAATTATTCAACATCTCAACGTTCCGCATTTCTGCACAAAGCCCCGTTTACATGCAGCCTCGTATGTTTACTGACTGTCGCAAGTCGTGAGAAAATATGCAACCATAGTGGCGCGGAGCCCAAGAAGATAGCGGAGTCATAAAATAGCGGATTCCCAGAAAAAAGCGGAATCCCTCTTAGCTCATTATTTGTGCTGCGAATGCCGATAATTGAGTAAAATAACCATGCTATGGCTAATTTTACGTGTTTCTGTCAATTTTAGGCACAAATAACGTTAAAACAACCCTTTAAATCAAAAGTTACAGTGTACCGTAAATTCGTAAACATTCAGAATCAACCGTTAAATTATCTAAAATTAAACAGAGGACTAAAAGTGACCTAGAAATCCCGAAAGCAAGGGAAATCCTTTGCCTATAGTGGAGAAAAAAAGGGAAATTCAAGATGAGAAAGAGTTGTCCTAATGCAGAGACAGTTTTCAACTCCAAAGAGTTCCCCAGTGTCATAAGGCTATGTCTGAGGTAGCTCTCCAAAAATTGGTCAAACGGCCACAACTCTTTGGATAAAGAAACTCTGATTTCCAAGTAAAATTTACAAACCTAAACAACGAAAGAAACGAAACTACTGATTCTAAAGAAAATATCAGCATGTAATGTAGGGGGGGGGGAGAGTTAAATTATTTTATGCTGAAATTTCGGTGAGTGACCGCGTTGTCCGCGCCAGTTGGCGTACGAGTGGCCTTGCGCCAACCAGGTTTGCAGACGGCCGCTGAGTGAAATTTTCAAACTTATACCCTCTGCACAAAATATAGATGACAGTTCAACTGGGGAAGTGCTTTTTCTTTGGAAAATCCGTGTTTCAGGGATCAGAAAGTCATGGCTCTTTATGGAGAAAGCTCCCAGAAAATAGCGGAATTTTGAAATAAATGCAACAAATCAAGTCTCAATGCGGAGAGGAAAAATAAGAGCCATGATGGTATTAAAAACGTTCAAATTTAGCGGCACATGAGAGAACTTTGCTGACTGTCATTCTCTGCTAGTGGGTTGGATATTCAGGGGCTGTATATGAAATTCTTGTGCTTTTATGTCATCGTACAAAAAGAGAATTTTCAGGAATTACGCAATTCTTGGGCCTCACAAATGACAAAATCTCATGAGCTTCCGGGGGGCCTTAACCCGCTGGGCTGCTTACAGTTGTTACAGATTTTATTTACTCTTCGACAGCAGCCATGAAACTGCGATTTATATTTTAGCAAATTTCACGCCTTTTAAAAATTTTAATGATAAAATCATAGTCAGAGCCTTGCAAAGCAAAATCAATTACAGAATATTTGACCTCCTTTCTTTATAATTATAAACTATCTTTCTATAAACTTTCTTTCTACATGGCCTTAAAAAGTAGTTTGCTCTACAGAAAGTTGGGGAGCATGGCAATGCAAAATAGCAATGTCAATTAAAATGGCCAATACCATGATGTCTTTTTGCAAGCATAAATTGAGATTCTGTCTCTTCACCCTGATTCTTTCTCTCCCAGATAGTAATGTTAGCACCTTATGGGAGTCACCTCTTTTTATGGCACATTAATGTCTCAAATTGGCAGAAATTATTCCTTATATAAAATTAAAAAGCTAAGCAAAAGAAAAAAAATTGTGATGCTCAATGTTAATAAATAGAAATTCTTGTTTTTTCTTGGTCTATTCGAAGACTGTACAGCAAAACATCCTCTTTCTCCAAATGATGAATCCTTTGACACTTGTTCTTGTTTTGATACAAGACTTTGTTCAGGGCAACAACACAAAGACACCAATACATTGGCCTTTTAAAAAAGTTTGCTAATTTCTGGATCAGAAATGGGGTGAATAAAAATTTAACATTGTCAAATAGAAAGATCTAGATCTCACAAAAATTTACAACAAGCAACAAAATACTTACATATGCAGAGCTGAAATCCAATCAACAAAGGAAATCAGCAGACATGTCTGTTTCAATAGTTATCCAATAACTTGGATATCATTTCTTCAGTCTGTTGAAATAGGGTCACTCATATTCTAATAGCTTTTCTGGCAAACTTTCCATCTACAAAAAGAATATTACCAATTATCAGGGATTAAAATATAACTCTGCCCCTATGGAAATGCAAAGAAATAATTTCAATTGAGTCTAAATATTTCATAAAAATTTTGATAGATACACATCCCTAAAAGAATTGAAGTTTGTACCGAAAATCTTGTTACAAATATCATAGTCTAATGTGTTTATTTTGTCAAAGATCAAATGTGTTTAGTGACCGAATCTACAGAAAAAGCACTCACTTTACATGGGGAACATTTTCATAAAAAAATGCAACTTTTCTTAAAAATCAAAAGCATGCACAGACTGATATCACCAAATATATACAGTGTTTACATGAATGATAAAACCATATTGCTATTACCCTTACCTTTGAATCCAAGATTTGGAGTGTTTGTTGTGATTCTTTGGTCTGGCAAAACACAAAAAGCAAAATATTAAGAAAGACAAGACAAAATATGGCAATTAATCAGCTGAGGTTTAATAGGTCATCCAGCAGTGTAAAGCAAAAGAGATTCTAAAACATTGTTATCACATTAAACTTGAAAACATGTTAATAGTTCTACTCTAAACTTATGTCTCAAATGCTAGAAGCAAAACATTCAGCAACTTGTTGGCAAACTTGTTATATGTGCACTTAAAGAAAGCTAAAAAACAACCACTCCAGTGATAAATGGAGCCATCAAAATGAAAGACATTCAGTTTCTACAGAAAAATTGTTCTATACAACAATAAAGGGCAGTGAATTTCTTAGGAGAAATTCATCGGAATGAGCAAAGTTATCCCTACGCGCAAATGTTTGAGTTGCAAGCAAATAAATACGTTCAAATGAAGTTTAAGACGGAACCAACCTTGTATTAGTTGTCTAGCTTTGTCAGGTTGGAAGTATTCGAGTACAATTTGAATAATTTCGCTAATTGCAAATTAATGCTTAGGCCAATCTTTAGGAAAATCAGTACTTACGAAAGAAGATATTTTGTTCTTCTCTCCATCTCAGATTCTTAATAATCAATTCTTCTTCTTCTTGTCACGTCTTGCTCATCTTTTCGGTTTACTTGCTTTTCAAAGCCACATTCAACAAGCACTCTCAACAAGAACTGAATTTTCCCGCCAACAATTCTAAAATGAATAGATGACATTGCGCCAATGAGATGCTCGGCCCAGTCGTTTGAATCATAGCCGGGGGAAATTTCAGAAGTGAGGTCGAAAATTTCATACCATGCCCCCTGACACTACGTTCCAATCCGCGGGAAAACTCGTTTTTATGCTTTTCAACAACTTATCATGTTTAGGGAGTTCCATCGAAAATATCCTATAATAGCAGCTGAAAATGCTCTTGATGAAAATGGTCAATCAATAATTCTCAGTTATTTTTGCTACCTGCATAATTTCCATTTTTTTCTCAATTTAATCATTCTAATTTATTGATGGTTAGAGAGGGCTCTCTCCGCAATTCGTTTATCTATGAAGTGGGCTCCTCTTATTTCGCTCTATACAATTTATCACAGTCCTATGCATTTCATGTAGTACGAATTTTCCGTATCAACATATTGATTTTCTGTTATATTTTTCATTGTAGTTTAGTTACTTGTTAGTATACCAAATTATATTTAAATTGTAGGTAATGGAATTTGAATATGTGAAACTGAACTGAAATGGGGGAAGGGCTCCATAGGTATACACACATATGCCTGGTTATACTTAAATTCTGCGTTATTCTTATTCATTCTTCCACCTTCAGGCTCGTGGTCATCACCGACGTGACGTATAAACTAGAAAGTTGCCTAGTTTACTGAATTAACACATTTCATTCCAAATTTTGATGGCACAAAACAGAGGATAAAACATGAAAGAATAATTTCATTTGCACAATCATAGAGGTTGTATAATTTAGAATCATTTACCATGCCTTCTAGCATCGTACAATTTCATTCGGTCAATATGAGGTTTCTACTATAAATATCAGTCCGTTGTAAAATTTTCGAGGAATGTTATCGAAATAAAATCATTCCCGTTTCTGGGCAGATAAAAATTGATTAAGTTTATTCGTAGATTTTGTTTACGACAGTTCAACACTTTCCAAACTTCATCTTAAGGCTTTCATGAAAACAGTAAATAACACGAAGAGCCACTGCTATCCATTATGAATATGCATTTGATTTATTTGATATTGTCAAAAGACATTACTGAGTCAAATTCCAGCGAAGACAGTAATCCCCATTAAAATTACTCGAAAATAATAGGTCTTCGTTAGATAAAGTAGCATATAAATCATTTTATCATTGGTTGAAATTATTCTCTTCAATTTCCCATATACGAATGAACATAGGGCCCAATGCTGATGAAGATTGTTATCTTAATTGATTGAGGATTTCCTTTAGATTGATCGATTATTTGATATCATGATTTTCATTAAAGAATAAATTTTGCAGTTAGAGGCAAAATGGTCCAGGCATGATTCTTTAAATATACTGATATCAAAAATCTTCCGCAAATAGCATAACCATAAATTAGTTCTAGTTCTCTATCCTTCTTGATTGTAACTGTAATTGATTGTGATCTTTTCCTACCTTCTACTTGTATTCCAATCTTTATTATATAAATGTGCATCTTTCTGTATTGATTTTCCACTTTCAATATCTTTCTAACCAGTAATTGTGCACCATAAACAAATAATTGCTTTAAAAAGGTAACTTCGTTATATCATACCTCTATACAAACCCCTTTGATCAAATCCCTTATTTTTAAAAAAAAAGATATTACCATTACTTTTAAAAATTTTCCAACTCATTGCTCGATAATTCTAAAATAACGCAAATAAACAGTACTTATTGAGTAGCCTTGGATTCTGCTTATCTCAAATGTATATAACTACATTGCTTTGGAGGCTTGTAGGTTTATCAGTTCGGGTCAACTAGGCTTCAATGCAATTTAACGCTGAATATAAGGTATCCTACTATTGCTCCGCTTATTCATTTATAGATAGTTTATTGCCAACTAGTTGTCACGTTTGGTAACTCCATTGCTGCTAGTTCCCATTCTCCATGCAGTATTCACTGCACGAGAATAATTGTTGGGACAGAAATCGGACATTGGGTTATGATGTAATAGAAATAAAACATGATTTCGTTCATGCTTTGTGTCAAGAACAAAGTTACAGAATGACAAAGCAAGATGCAGTCCCCCGCACCTTCTAGAGGGCAAAACTTGCATAAAAATTGATGTACATTGATAAATTGTTATCCAGATACTTTAAATATATTTACTTTCAAATTGACACAGCACTAATCATGCAAACGGTTACCCTCATTCATGAAAAGTTCCCTTTTCAAAGATTTATTGTGTTTCTTTTAGTGTTGGCTTTTGAAGAATAAGCTTATCCTGTTGTTTTGTTTCTTACAGCAGAAGGATGTTTATACGGAAGATGGTAATTCAAAACTGAGTTGTAAAATATTTTGCAAGTATGAAAAATCTCTTTCAAAGAGAATTCTCATTCAACATTACTAAGTTTTATAAGAGGAGGATTGAACAGTTAAAAAATTGCTCTGTGTATTGCCACACTTTGCACAACAAAAACTCAAAAAAAGATTGAATGAAGAAAAGTTTCACGCAGTGTTTACAGGACAAAAACAGTGTTTACAGGAAGGATTTTTCAAGACTACTAAACGAAATCATGACTGAAAAATGCATTATTGCATAGACAACAATAAATGGCACAGAAGAACAGTGATTTAATTAAAGAAACATGTTCCAAAATTTGACAGGAAGAAAAACATAATTTGGCTACAAATAATGAAAATTACCTCTTTCTTTGGATAAATGTTCAAACGTTTGTCTATGGATCGGATAAAGCCACGGACTAAGAATCTAAATAAAAAACCCACTACTGAAAGTTCTAGAAAAGCCTTACCTCGAAAAATCGCTAGACAGCAACGTAAGGAGAAAGACCATTGCTTGACTATGATGTTGGTGGCTCAATCGCGCACATCAATGACGAGAATTCACCAGCTTCGGAAATCAAATCAAACTATAGTGAGTTATTTCAACACAAAGAAGTGAACATATGGGACAATCTACTGGCATCATTAAAAACTGTGAATCGATTTAAACAAACAAAAAGAGAAGTAAAGGACACTATTTGCGAATTGTTTCGTCACAAATTTTACCGAGTAGAGATGGATAACTTAACAATGTAAACTTCTTTGCTGCAAATGCTAGAATGACGTCAATATTTTCATGGCTGCTGATACTTTAATTTTGAAGTAACTGTTTGGCTTTCCTGCTTTCAATGGCAATAACTGAGACCTGAAAGTGAGAAATGATAACACATTATACAAACTACTTGTACAGTGGACGAGTTAGAACAAGTCAAAAGGTGTAGGTAGCCCCCGTGACAGGAGTAAGTGCGCATGCGTACTTTGCATTTTGCAGTAGACAGGCGAAGTTTGCAAAAATAAGCAACTAAGATCCAGCTGCTGAAGTCATTGTTCTGGTAGGCTCAATGCGCGTGCGTACTTATTTCTCGTAGCTATCTAGTTCTTGAAGCTATCTAGGAAAATTAAGAAATTATCCAACCATGATAAAAATGAGAGTAGCAGAAATTTCTAGAACTCAAGAACATGGTTGCCCTCTTGGCCTAGAGCTTACGACACAAGGGATAAAGCATCAGATCGGAAGCAGACATCTCGAAAGGAAAAGTCCCTGACATTTCATAACAAAGCATTGTTGTGAAATTATTTCCAAAGAAAGTTTCGGCCATACTTGTCAACGGTGCTACTTCTTTACTGCGCTTCCACCAGGTGAAAGTGAGCCAGACAATGAGTATATGCGATTATTTCGTTTGGTTGCTCAAAGCACATTCTTCACCGATAGGTGTCTTAGACTAAAATAACAAAGGGGAGAGCTTTATATTCATTTATCTTTTATATGGAAAATGTTTCTTAAGATTCAAAACTTTTGTTTCTGCCTTTGCGTTACTTGACAAAATAGATTCAAGTATATGATCTTCAGCAATGTTTTCTGAAATCAACTAAACTTTTTCCTTAGCACAAAAGTTAAATAAAACGAACATCAAGTGTAAAATACATATCATAGTGATAAAAAAATTTGTAAAATGACGACATTTTTCTTAATTAGAAAGGAGTGTAGAGGAAAAACACGTGGTAAGATGTCTCCAATACTTCATCAGATCTTTCTTTGCATCATTAAAGCCGTATGTGATTCTTAGATTGTGCCATTGGGCCTTTGGTCTAATTTCAGGTACATGAGCAATTAGAAAGAAAAGCAACATATGCAAGCGAACAGCATAAAGTTTTTCGATCTTTGTACAATACTGGTTTGCTGTTTGAAGTGATTGAAAGAGCCCTTCAAAAATACTAGAGGGTGCATTTCTGTGATATGAAGGCGAACTAGTGCCATTTCCGGTACTTTCTACCTACTTTCAAATAGCTATTTTGATACCACCTACTTTCTACCTACTTTCAAATAGCTATTTTGATACCATCTACTTCAAGCGGACACTTTGTATATGCTGATATGTAACTGCTCCTACCTTCACATTAGCGGATACTTTCCTCAGTTCCAAGTAGCTATTTCAGCTAGTATATAAACAGCTACTTCTAAATTTTCCCTCTTCATGGTAACAAGCAGTAACCTGTTTAATGGGTGACATGGCGCTAAACCTACAAAACCTAGCTGACACACAAGCTACCCTGTGTTAATCAATTTTTGTGGCAACAAGCTACTTAAGGACATGTATAGGAAAGCTACTTACTTGTAGAAAGAAAGTAGTTACTTAAAGGTACATGAAAGATAGCTACTTAAGAGAAGATAGAAAAGTAGCTATATAAGTGCAGACAGGAGATAACTACTTAAGGGTAGACATAAAGCAGCTACTTAAGTGTAGATAGGAGATAGCTATTTAGCGGTAGATAGAAAGTAGCTAGTTAAGGGAGCATAGTGAATTGCTACTAAACGGTAGGTAGAAAATAGCTACTTAAAGGAACATAGTGAATTGCTACTTAAGGGTAGATATAAAGTAGCTACTTAAGTATAGGTCTAAGAATGCTACTTACGGATAGATCGAAAGTAACTACTTATGGGTAGATCGAAAGTAAGTACTTAAGAGAAGATAAAAAGTCGCTACATAAGGATGGATTTAAAATAGCTACTTAAGGGCAGGTATAGTAAAGCTACTTATGTGTAGACATTAAGTAGCTATTTAAGTGTAGACAGAAAGTAGCTACTTAAAGATAAATAGAGAGTAGCTACTAAAGGGTGGATAGAGAGTAGATAATTAAGGGTAGATATAAAGTAGCTACTTAAGGACAGATATAGGAATACTACATAACTTCAGGGTAGATAGAAAATATCTACTTAAGGGTAGATCGAAAGTAGCTACTTAATGGAGAATAGAAAATAGATACTTACAGGTAGATCGAAAGCAGCTACTTAAGTGTAGACGTAAAGTAGCTACTTGTGCGTACATCAAAAGTAGCTACTTATGGGTGGATAGAAAATAGCTACTTAAGGGTAGATAGAAAATAGCTACTTAAAGGTAGACATAGAGTAGCTAATTAAAGACGTATATATACAGCAACTTAAGGGTAAATATCAAGTACATACTCAAGGACGTATATATATAGCCACTTAAGGGTAGTTATAGTGTAGCTACTTAAGAGCGTATGGATATAGATACTTAAGAGCAGATGACAAGTAGCTGCTTATGGACAAATAGATAAAGCTACTTAAGGGTAAACATTAAGTAGCTACTTAAGGACGTATAGATATAGCTACTTAAGGGAAGATATTACGTAGCTACTTAAGGACGTATCGATATAGTTACTTAAGGGTAGACATAAAGTAGCTACTTAAGGACGTATAGATATAGCCACTTAAGGGTAGTTATAGTGTAGCTACTTAAGAGCGTATGGATATAGATACTTAAGAGCAGATGACAAGTAGCTGCTTAAGGACATATAGATAAAGCTACTTAAGGGTAAACATTAAGTAGCTACTTAAGGACGTATAGATATAGCTACTTAAGGGTAGATATTAAGTAGCTACTTAAGGACGTATCGATATAGCTACTTAAGGGTAGACATAAAGTAGCTACTTAAGGACGTATAGATATAGCTACTTAAGGGTAGACATAAAGTAGCTACTTAAGGACGTATAGATATAGCTACTTAAGGGTAGACATAAAGAAGCTACTTTAGGACGTATAGATATAGCCACTTAAGGGTAGTTATAGTGTAGCTACTTAAGTACGTATAGATATAGTTATTAAGGGTAGACATAAAGTAGCTATTTAAAGACGTAAAGATATAGGTACTTAACGGTAGACATAAAGTAGCTACTTAAGGACGTATAGATATAGCTATTAAGGGTAGACATAAAGTAGCTACTTAAGGACGTATAGATATAGCTACTTAAGGGTAGACATAAAGTAGCTACTTAAGGACGTATCGATATAGCTATTAAGGGTGGACATAAAGTAGCTATTTAGTACCTGTACCTTAAGCAGCTACTTAGTACCTGTACCTTAAGCAGCTACTTAGTACCTGTACCTTAAGCAGCTACTTCGTACCTGTACCTTAAGCAGCTACTTCGTACCTGCACCTTAAGCAGCTACTTCGTACCTGTACCTTAAGCAGCTACTTCGTACCTGTACCTTAAGCAGCTACTTCGTACCTGTACCTTAGCAAATTAAGTACAGGTACGAAGTAGCTGCTTAAGGTACAGGTACTAAGTAGCTGCTTAAGGTACAGGTACTAAGTAGCTGCTTAAGGTACAGGTACTAAGTAGCTACTTTATGTCCACCCTTAATAGCTATATCGATACGTCCTTCAGTAGCTACTTTATGTCTACCTATAAGTAGCTATATCTATACGTCCTTAAGTAGCTACTTTATGTCTACCCATAAGTAGCTATATCTATTCGTTCCTAAGTAGCTACTTTATGTCTACCCTTAAGTAGTAATATCTATACGTCCTTAAGTAGCTACTTTATGTCTACCCTTAAGTAGCTATATCTTTACGTCCTTAAGTAGCTACTTAATGTCTACCCTTAAGTAGCTATATCTATACGTACTTAAGTAGCTACTTTATGTCTACCCTTAAGTAGCTATATTTATACGTCCTTAAGTAGCTACTCTTTATCTACCCCTAAGAAGCTACTTTCCATCTACCGTTAAGAGCTGTCTTCTATCTACCCTAAAGTAGCTTTTTTCTATCTACCCTTAATTAGCTATTTTCTATCTACCCTAAAGTAGCTATTTTCTATTCACCCTTAACTAGCTATTTTCTATTTACCCTTAACTAGCTTTTTTCTATCTACCTTTAATTAGCTATTTTCTATCTACCCTAAAGTAGCTATTTTCTATTTACCCTTAACTAGCTATTTTCTATTTACCCTTAAGTAGCTACTTTCTATTCTCCCCTTAAGTAGCTACTCTATATCTACCGCTAAATAGCTATGTTCTATCTACCCTTCGGTAGCTACTTTCTGCCTACTCTTGAGAAGCTTTCCTATATAGTCCTTAAGTATCTTATTGCCATATAAATTGATTAACACACATGTTGTAGATTGAGCATCTTGTCACCCAACATTCAGGCTACTGCTTGCTACCGAGGAGAGAGTGTTAGAGGCAAAGGCCCTTTGGCCTTCCCCAGAAAACGACAACATCGCAAACATTTGAATTTATTTCAATCAAAGCCCCCAAAAAGTAATAAACAGGACGATTTAACATTTATTGCAATCTCTTACAATAATAAGGAAATATGTGTCACAGTATAAATTATAATAGTTAATTGAAATACAACAGTTGAAACTACTATTTCGTTTCTAGACAATGCAAACCTAACGAGATGAAAGTAATTGCAGTGGCAATACAAATCGTAACTTACACCATGAAACCCTTACACATAACAGCTTACTGTGCAAAACAGAGCCAGCGATTTGTATTTAAAGGTGGGGATGGGGGCAATTATAAAACGGTTTAGTAGAGACAGCTACCATGGTTGACGGTTTTCAACACGTTTCATTGTAGAAGTTCTCTTGAAAACTACCCTAAATAATTCTAGACAGAATAAACAAATTGGTGGAAATACTCTCTTGCTTATTTTACCATCATGCCCTACAGTTTTCTCCGTCTCAGTGTAGATATAAAATAAAAAAGGAATTTTAAAGTTTTAGATGGCATGCAAAATGGTACGGTGGAAAGAATTGAATAAAAGCGGATTAACAGTTAATATGCATAAGGAAACATTAACAGGTAAAACTAAATTTACAGAGTAGTACGTAGAAAGTGAGTTAAACCACTTGCATTTCACCGCTGCACATAGCCACGTTTAAAGTCGTCTCATTGAAAACTATCTTTCCGGGTAATAGCGGTTGCATGATTTACAAGGAAGAGTTTGGCCACGCGGATATTTGAAATTTGTGATTGTTCACTTTCGACGACTGTTTCAAGTACGTGTTTATATATTCTTAAACGGGTCACTCCATTCCCTGTGACAATTGTCCAAAGTATGTTTGCCTTAACTTTGAAGGCGCCAACATCGACTTCATCTCCCTATATTTTCGACACCATAATCTCTGTCTCCTCGTTTATCTCTTTGGAAAACAGTGCTTTTAATAAAATGACTCTAGCCTTGGAAAACCTGCCTGGTCAAGACGATCTTTTATTGAATTTTTCATAATGTCCAGAATCCCAAAGTAGATACTTCGAAAGTGTTCTTTTGGTGAGTAAGAGAAATATGCCTCACCCTATTTTTAATCTCCCTCTACCACGAAATTTTCATTTATTTTTTTTAGTTCGGGTTTCTTCTCTTTTTAAGCAGGAGAAGATCAAACACTGAATTTCTTTTCACTTTCAAAAAACAAATCTGATGATTCTTCGGTTCTATTATTCTCAATTATTGTCTCAGTTTCGATAGGAGTTTCTTTTCCCTCAATCGGTGATGTTTTCACTCTTTGCAATGTTTTGGAGAGATTATTCGTTAAGAGATAGACCTTGAGTGCCGGGTTTAGGCCAAAGAAAAATCGAAACTCTTTCAATTGGCTTTGTTCTCCGCTATTCTTGATCGGGTTCCTCGATTTAAATCTTCAGTCAAGAATGCATACCTTATACCGTATAATAGTCTGTAATTAAAGATCACTTTATAAATAGCTGTTGCTTAAACAGCGTGTAACACACAGCTTCCACAATGATTTAGTTTCTTCTACCAAGCCCCCAAGCAATTGCGTCCTTGACGAGGGTTGTCATCGTACCATTAACATCACTAAATGCATGAAGCCTATTAGATTTGGTAGTGTCTTTGACACAGGACTTATTTTAAGGCTCAGTGATAACCAATTTGTGCAGTGATAAATCCAAAATTTGTGCAGTGATAAATTAATTGAAACAGCGACATAAAGAATTCATACGAAAAAAGTAACAAAAAATAAGCACACAGAACGTAACGGAAATAATATGAAGCAAACAAATCAAAAGTTTCTGGTGCATAATAGTCCACAATTACTTTGTTTTAAAAACGTTTTCTTATATCCTTTTCTGCGTATTTTCTCTCCCTTTCTTTGATCATTTCACTGCTCCAAAATACTTTTCTAAGCCATTCCTGCCTATTAGTTTTCGGGGTGTCTCTTATTATCCTGTCTTTCTCGGTAATGAAATAATTTACTGCTGGTCTGGGATCAAAGGAGGCTAAAAGAGGCATATTGAGATTGACATACAAGTAATTGCTAATGGCTGTGCGTTTAAGGCTCTTGTACTCGACTTCAAAATGATGTAGGCAGACACTAATCTTTGACACATTAAAATGCGTGCTAAAACTGTTGCTAGGGACTTGTATTCATGTTGCTTTGTTGTGCAAACTACTTTCAAGACATGACAATGTTTTTATTGATATCACTTTGCTTGATATCGTCATATTGCTCAGATATTATTGTCGGATTGCTTTCTCAGACCATAGAACTAGGAGTCAGACCCAAAAGGCATCATCTGAAAATCTGACGGCGTCATGAAATTATTCAACATCTCAACGTTCCGCATTTCTGCACAAAGCCCCGTTTACATGCAGCCTCGTATGTTTACTGAATGTCGCAAGTCGTGAGAAAATATGCAACCATAGTGGCGCGGAGCCCAAGAAGATAGCGGAGCCATGAAATAGCGGATTCCCATAAAATAGCGGAATCCCTCTTAGCTCATTATTTATGCTGCGAATGCCGATAATTGAGTAAAATAACCATGATGTGGCTAATTTTACGTGTTTCTGTCAATTTTAGGCACAAATAACGTTAAAACAACCCTTTAAATCAAAAGTTACAGTGTACCGTAAATTCGTAAACATTCAAAATCACCGTTAAATTATCTAAAATTAAACAGAGGACTAAAAGTGACCTAGAAATCCCGAAAGCAAGGGAAATCCTTTGCCTATAGTGGAGAAAAAAGGGAAATTCAAGATGAGAAAGAGTTGTCCTAATGCAGAGACAGTTTTCAACTCCAAAGAGTTCCCCAGTGTCATAAGGCTATGTCTGAGGTACATCTCCAAAAATTGGTCAAACGGCCACAACTCTTTGGATAAAGAAACTCTGATTTCCAAGTAAAATTTACAGACCTAAACAACGAAAGAAACGAAACTACTGATTCTAAAGAAAATATCAGCATGTAATGTAGGGGGGGGGGGGAGAGTTAAATTATTTTATGCTGAAATTTCGGTGAGTGACCGCGTTCTCCGCGCCAGTTGGCGTACGAGTGGCCTTGCGCCAACCAGGTTTGCAGACGGCCGCTGAGTGAAATTTTCAAACTTATACCCTCTGCACAAAATATAGATGACAGTTCAACTGGGGAAGTGCTTTTTCTTTGGAAAATCCGTGTTTCAGGGATCAGAAAGTCATGGCTCTTTATGGAGAAAGCTCCCAGAAAATAGCGGAATTTTGAAATAAATGCAACAAATCAAGTCTCAATGCGGAGAGGAAAAATAAGATCCATGATGGTATTAAAAACGTTCAAATTTAGCGGCACATGAGAGAACTTTGCTGACTGTCATTCTCTGCTAGTGGGTTGGATATTCAGGGGCTGTATATGAAATTCTTGTGCTTTTATGTCATCGTACAAAAAGAGAATTTTCAGGAATTACGCAATTCTTGGGCCTCAGAAATGACAAAATCTCATGAGCTTCCAGGGGCTCTCTGCTCTGCCCCATGGACCCACTGGGCTGCTTACAGTTGCTTACAGATTTTATTTACTCTTCGACAGCAGCCATGAAACTGCGATTTATATTTTAGCAAATTTCACGCCTTCTAAAAATTTTAATGATAAAATCATAGTCAGAGCCTTGCAAAGCAAAATCAATTACAGAATATTTGACCTCCTTTCTTTATAATTATAAACTATCTTTCTATAAACTTTCTTTCTATAAACTTTCTTTCTACATGGCCTTAAAAAGTAGTTTGCTCTACAGAAAGTTGGGGAGCATGGCAATGCAAAATAGCAATGTCAATTAAAATGGCCAATACCATGATGTCTTTTTCAAAGCATAAATTGAGATTCTCTTCACCCTGATTCTTTCTCTCCCAGATAGTAATGTTAGCACCTTATGGGAGTCACCTCTTTTTATGGCACATTAATGTCTCAAATTGGCAGAAATTATTCCTTATATATAATTAAAAAGCTAAGCAAAAGAAAAAAATTGTGATGCTCAATGTTAAAGAATAGAAATCTTGTTTTTTCTTGGTCTATTCGAAGGCTGTACAGCAAAACATCCTCTGTCTTTAAATGATGAATCCTTTGACACTTGTTCTTGTTTTGATACAAGACTTTGTTCAGGGCAACAACACAAAGACACCAATACATTGGCCTTTTTAAAAAGTTTGCTAATTTCCGGATCAGACATGGGTGAATAAAAATTTAACATTGTCAAATAGAAAGATCTAGATCTCACAGAAATTTACAACAACTAACAAAATACTTACAAATGCAGAGCTGAAATCCAATCAACAAAGGAAATCAGCAGATATCTCTGTTTCAATAGTTATCCAATAACTTAGATACCATTTCTTCAGCTTGCAAAAATAGGGTCACTCATATTCTAATGGCTTTTCTGGCAAACTTTCCATCTACAAAAAGAATATTACCAAATATCAGGGATTAAAATATAACTCTGCCCCTATTGAAATGCAAGGAAATAATTTCATTGAGTCTAAATATTTCATAAAAATTATGATAGATACACATCCCTAAAAGAATTGAGGTTTGTACCAAAAAACTTGATACAAATATCAAAGTCTGTGTTTAGTGAATGAATCTACAGCAAAAGTTACTCACTTAACATTAGGAACATTTTCATAAAAAAATACAACTTTTCTTAAAAATCAAAAGCATGCACAGACTGATATCACCAAAAATATACAGTGTTTACATGAATGATAAAACCATATTGCTATTACCCTTACCTTTGAATTCAGGATTCTTAACCTTCTTGTGTGCTTTTGTTTGTTTGTTTGTTTGTCTGTTTTTGTTTTTCTTTACATCAACAGAGCCTTCAGTATTGAAGTAGTTGTAGAAATTTGTAGAAGTAGAAGAAGATTTGGAATGTTTGCTGTGAGTCTTTGGTCTGGAAAAACACAGAGAGCAAAATAATAAGAAAGAAAGACAAAATATGGCAATTTTTAAGCTAAGGTATAATCAGTCATCCAGTAGTGTAAAGCAGGGAGATTCACATGAAACATTGTTATCACATGAAACTTGAAAACATGTTAATAGTTCAACTCTAAACTTATGTCTCAAATGCTAGAAGTAAAACATTCAGCAACTTGTTGGCAAACTTTTTATATGTGCACTTAAAGAAAGCTAAAAAAACAACCACTCCAGTGATAAATGGAGCCATCAAAATGAAAGGCATTCAGTTTCTACAGAAAAATTGTTCTATACAACAATAAAGGGCAGTGAATTTCTTAGGATTGTCAGGTTGAAAGTATTCGAGTACAATTTTACTAATTTCGCTAATTGCAAATTAATGCTTAGGCCAATCTTTAGGAAAATCAGTACTTACGAAAAAAGATCTTTTATTCTTCTCTCCATCTCAGATTCTTCATAATCAATTCCTCTTCTTCTTGTCACGTCTTGCTCATCTTTTCGGTTTACTTGCTTTTCAAAGCCACTTTTCAAACCCACCTTTTATTTCAAAGCCACTTTTCAAACCCTCACTCCAAACACGAACTGAATTTTCCCGCCAACAGTTCTAAAATGAATGAATCACATTGCGCCAATGAGATGCTCGGCCCAGTCGTTTGAAATCAAGCCGGGGGAAATTTCAGAAGTGAGGTCGGAAATTTCATACCATGCCCCCTTACACTACGTTCCAAGCAACGGGAAAACTCGTTTTTGTGCTTTTCAACAACTTATCATGCCTAAGGGAAAGTGTTCTTGATGAAAATGGTCAATCAATAATTCTCAGTTATTTTTGCTACCTGCATAATTTCCATTTTTTTCCTCCATTTAATCATTCTAATTTATTGATGGTTAGAGAGGGCTCTCTCCGCAATTCGTTTACCTATGAAGTGGGCTCCTCTTATTTCGCTCTATACAATTTATCACAGTCCTATGCATTTCATGTAGTACGAATTTTCCGTATCAACATATTGATTTTCTGTTATATTTTTCATTGTAGTTTAGTTACTTGTTAGTATGCCAAATTATATTTAAATTGTAGGTAATGAATTTAGAATATGTGAAACTGAACTGAAATGGGGGAAGGGCTCCATAGGTATACACACATATGCCTGGTTATACTTAAATTCTGCGTTATTCTTATTCATTCTTCCACCTTCAGGCTCGTGGTCATCACCGACGTGACGTATAAACTAGAAAGTTGCCTAGTTTACTGAATTAGCACATTTCATTCCAAATTTTGATGGCACAAAACAGAGGATAAAACATGAAATAATAATTTCATTTGCACAACCATAGAGCTTGTATAATTTCGAATAATTTACCATGCCTTCTAGCCTCGTACAATTTCATTCGGTCAATATGAGGTTTCTACTATAAATATCAGTCCGTTGTAAAATTTTCGAGGATTGTTATCGAAATAAAATTATTCCCGTTTCTGGGCAGTTAAAAATTGATTAAGTTTATTCGTAGATTTTGTTTACGGCAGTTCACCACTTTCCAATCTTCATCTTAAGGCTTTCATGAAAACAGTTAATAACACGAAGAGCCACTGCTATCCATTATGAATCTGCATTTGATTTATTTGATATTGTCAAAAGACATTACTGAGTCAAATTTCAGCGAAGACAGTAATCCCCATTAAAATTACATGACTTTAAATTAATAGATCTTCGTTAAAGTAGCACATAAATCATTTTATCATTGGTTGAAATTATTCTCTGCACAGACGTTTGAATTTCCCATATACGAATGAACATAGGGCCCAATGCTGATGAAGATTGTTATCTAAATTGATTGAGGATTTCCTTTAGATTGATCGATTATTTGATATCATGATTTTCATTCAAGAATAAATTTTGCAGTTAGAGGCAAAATAGTCCAGGCATGATTCTTTAAATATACTGATGTCAAACATCTTCCAAAATAGCGTAACCATAAATTAGTTTTAGTTCTCTATCCTTCTTGATTGTAACTGTAATTATTGTGATCTCTCCTTCTACTTGTATTCCTATCTTTATTATATAAATGTGCATCTTTCTGTATTGATTTTCCACTTTCAATATCTTTCTAATCAGTAATTGTGCACCATAAACAAACAATTGCTTTAAAAAGGTAACTTTGTTATATCATACCTCTATACAACCCCTTTGATCAAATCCCTTATTATTAAAAACAAAGATGATACCATTACTTTTAAAAATTTTCCAACTCATTGCTCGATAAGCCTAAAATAACGCAAATAAACAGTACTTATTGAGTAGCCTTGGGTTCTGCATTCAAATGTATATAACTACATTGCTTTGGAGGCTTGTAGGTTTATCAGTTCGGGTCAACTAGGCTTCAATGCAATTTAACGCTGAATATAAGGTATCCTACTATTGCTCCGCTTATTCATTTATAGATAGTTTATTGTCAACTAGTTGTCACGTTTGGTAACTCCATTGCTGCTAGTTCCCATTCTCCATGCAGTATTCACTGCACGAGAACAATTGTTGGGACATAACTCGGACATTGGGTTATGATGTAATAGAAATAAAACATGATTTCGTTCATGCTTTGTGTCAAGAACAAAGTTACAGAATGACAAAGCAAGATGCAGTCCCCCGCACCTTCTAGAGGGCAAAACTTGCATAAAAATTGATGTACATTGATAAATTGTTATCCAGATACTTTAAATATATTTACTTTCAAATTGACACAGCACTAATCATGCAAACGGTTACCCTCATTCATGAAAAGTGCCCTTTTCAAAGATTTATTGTGTTTCTTTTAGTGTTGGCTTTTGAAGAATAAGCTTATCCTGTTGTTTTGTTTCTTACAGCAGAAGGATGTTTATATGGAAGATGGTAATTCAAAACTGAGTTGTAAAATATTTTGCAAGTATGAAAAATCTCTTTCAAAGAGAATTCTCATTCAACCTTACTAAGTTTTATAAGAGGAGGATTGAACAGTTAAAAAATTGCTCTGTGTATTGCCACACTTTGCACAACAAAAACCAAAAAAAGGTTGAATGAAAAAAGTTTCACGCAGTGTTTACAGGACAAAAACAGTGTTTACAGGAAGAATTTTTCAAGACTACTAAACGAAATCATGACTGAAAAATGCATTATTGCATAGACAACAATAAATGGCACAGAAGAACAGTGATTTAATTAAAGAAACATGTTCCAAAATTTGACAGGAAGAAAAACATAATTTGGCTACAAATAATGAAAATTACCTCTTTCTTTGGATAAATGTTCAAACGTTTGTCTATGGATCGGATAAAGCCACGGACTAAGAATCTGAATAGAAAACCCACTCCTGAAAGTTCTAGAAAAACCTTACCTCGAAAAATCGCTAGACAGCAACGTAAGGAGGAAGACCATTGCTTGACTATGATGTTGGTGGCTCAATCGCGCACATCAATGACGAGAATTCACCAGCTTCGGAAATCAAATCAAACTATAGTGAGTTATTTCAACACAAAGAAGTGAACATATGGGACAATCTACTGGCATCATTAAAAACTGTGAATTGATTGAAACAAACAAAAAGAGAAGTAAAGGACACTATTTGAGAATTGTTTCGTCACAAATTTTACCGAGTAGAGATGGATAACTTAACAATGTAAACTTCATTGTTGCAAATGCTAGAATGACGTCAATATTTTCATGGCTGCTGATACTTTAATTTTGAAGTAACTGTTTGGCTTTCCTGCTTTCAATGGCAATAACTGAGACCTGAAAGTGAGAAATGATAACACATTATACAAACTACTTGTACAGTGGACGAGTTAGAACAAGTCAAAAGGTGTAGGTATCCCCCGTGACGGGAGTAAGTACGCATGCATACTTTGCATTTTGCGGTAAACAGGCGAAGTTTGAAAAAATAAGCAACTAAGATCCAGCTGCTGAAGTCATTGTTCTGGTAGGCTCAATGCGCGTGCGTACTTATTTCTCGTAGCTAGCTAGTTCGGACAAACCAGCAACGCTTATATTCCAAACAACAGAAGCGCGACCTCGTCTCCCACTGTAAATCTCAGAGATCGATCTCTGCTTAAAGCTTTCTGATTCAATTGCAATCGCTCAATCTTAAAGCGAATGCCGTTTAAGCTATCTATAACGTAGTCGACCAGCAAATAAATCATCGAATCAGTCAATCAAACAATCAACCAATCATTCAGTCAATAAACGAATCAATTAGAGACTTGCAGTCTTTGATCACAAGCCAAAGCATTTAAACAAACGCTTCGAGCGTTTACATTTAATTCCATCACAGGGGATCATTGATCTAACTCGATCGCCCCCTTTTTTGCTTGAAACTACACACTCGTTTTCCCCGTACTAGAAGCTGGAAAATTAAGAAATTATCCAACAATGATAAAAATGGGAGTAGCAGAAATCTCTAGAATTCAAGAACATGGTTGCCCTCTTGGCCTAGAGCTTACGATCGGAAGCTCTCAAAAGGAAAAGTCCCTGACATTTCATAACATAACATTGTTGTGAAATTATTTCCAAAGAAGTTTCGGCTATACTTGTCAACGCTGCTACTTCTTTACTGCGCCTCCACCAGGTGAAAGTGAGCCAGACAATGAGTATGTGCGCTAATTTCGTTTGGTTGCTCAAAGCACATTCTTCACCGATAGGTGTCTTGGACTTAAACCGATAAAGGGGACAGCTTTATTTTCAAATATCTTTTATATGGAAAATGTTTCTTAAGTTTAAAAACTTTTGTTTCTGCCTTTGCGTTACTTGACAAAATAGATTCAAGTATATGATCTTCAGCAATGTTTTCTGAAATCAACTAAACTTTTTCCTTAGCACAAAAATTAAATAGAGGGAACATCAAGTGTAAAATTCATATCATAGTGATAAAAAAATTTGTAAAATGACGACATTTTTCTTAATTGGAAAGGAGTGTAGAGGAAAGACACGTGGTAAGATGTCTCCAATGTTTCATCAGACCTTGCTTTCCATCATTAAAGCCAAATGTGATTCTTAGATTGTGCCATTGGGCCTTTGGTCTAATTTTAGGTACATGAGAAATTAGAAAGAAAAGCAACATATGCAAGCGAACAGCAAAAAGTTTTTCGATCTTTGTACAATACTGGTTTGCTGTTTGAAGTGATTGAAATAGCCCCTTGAAACCAACCTTGTATTAGTTGTCTAGCTTTGTCAGGTTGGAAGTATTCGAGTACAATTTGACTAATTTCGCTAATTGCAAATTAATGCTTAGGCCAATCTTTAGGAAAATCAGTACTTACGAAAGAAGATCTTTTGTTCTTCTCTCCATCTCAGATTCTTAATAATCAATTCTTCTTCTTCTTGTCACGTCTTGCTCATCTTTTCGGTTTACTTGCTTTTCAAAGCCACATTCAACAAGCACTCTCAACAAGAACTGAATTTTCCCGCCAACAGTTCTAAAATGAATGAATGACATTGCGCCAATGAGATGCTCGGCCCAGTCTTTGAATCATAGTCGGAGGGGTGAGGTCAGAAATTTCATACCATGCCCCCTGACACTACGTTCCAATCCGCGGGAAAACTCGTTTTTATGCTTTTCAACAACTTATCATGTTTAGGGAGTTCCATCGAAAATATCCTTTAATAGCAGCTGAAAATGCTCTTGATGAAAATGGTCAATCAATAATTCTAAGCTATTTTTGATACCTGCACAATTTCCATTTTTTTCTCCATTTAATCATTCTAATTTATTGATGGCTAGAGAGGGCTCTCTCCGCAATTCGTTTAACTATGAAGGAAGCTCCTCCTATTTCGCTCTATACAATTTATCACAGTCCTATGCATTTCATGTAGTATAAATTTTCCGTATCAATGTATTGATTTTCTGTTTTATTTTTCATTGTAATTTAGTTACTTGTTAGTATACAAATATATATATAAATTGTAGGTAGTGAATTTGGAATATGTGAAACTGAACTGAAGTGGAGAAAGGCTTCCATAGGTATACACAAGTGCTTGGTTATTCTTTTGATTTTGTGTTATTATTTTTCATCCTTCCGCCTTCAGTCTAGGCCTTTTTTCTAAAAGACTAGTGGTCATCACCGACGTGACGTATTCCCGTTTCTGGGCAGATAAAAATTGATTAAGTTTATTCGTAGATTTTGTTTACGACAGTTCAACACTTTCCAAACTTCATCTTAAGGCTTTCATGAAAACAGTAAATAACACGAAGAGCCACTGCTATCCATTATGAATCTGCATTTGATTTATTTGATATTGTCAAAAGACATTACTGAGTCAAATTCCAGCGAAGACAGTAATCCCCATTGAAATTACTCGAAAATAATAGGTCTTCGTTAGATAAAGTAGCATATAAATCATTTTATCATTGGTTGAAATTATTCTCTTCAATTTCCCATATGCGAATGAACATAGGGCACAATGCTGATGAACATTGTTATCTAAATTGATTAAGGATTTCCTTTAGATTGATCGATTATTTGATATCATGATTTTCATTTAAGAATAAATTTTGCAGTTAGAGGCAAAATAATCCAGGCATGATTCTTTAAATATACTGATGTCAAACATCTTCCAAAATAGCATAACCATAAATTAGTTTTAGTTTTCTATCCTTCTTGATTGTAACTGTAATTGATTGTGATCTTTTCCTACCTTCTACTTGTATTCCTATCTTTATTATATAAATGTGCATCTTTCTGTATTGATTTTCCACTTTCAATATCTTTCTAATCAGTAATTGTGCACCATAAACAAACAATTGCTTTAAAAAGGTAACTTTGTTATATCATACCTCTATACAAACCCCTTTGATCAAATCCCTTATTATTAAAACAAAGATGATACCATTACTTTTAAAAATTTTCCAACTCATTGCTCGATAAGCCTAAAATAACGCAAGTAAACAATCTGTGTTTACTGAGCAGAAGTATATGTGAGCCAGACAATGAGTATATGCGCTAATTTCGTTTGGTTGCTCAAAGCACATTCTTCACCGATAGGTGTCTTGGACTTAAACCGATAAGGGGGACAGCTTTATATTCAAATATCTTTTATATGGAAAATGTTTCTAAAGTTTAAAAACTTTTGCTTCTGCCTTTGCGTTACTTGACAAAATAGATTCAAGTATATGATGTTCAGTAATGTTTTCTGAAATCAACTAAACTTTTCCTTAGCACAAAAATTAAATAGAGGGAACATCAAGTAAAAATTCATATAATTATGATAAAGAAAATTTGGAAAATGACGACGTTGAAGTTCTTAGAACATCAAGAGAGTGGAGTGCTAAACATTGTCAGTTTTTCATTTAAAAGGAGTGGAGAGGAAAACACGTGGTAAGATGTCTCCAAGGTTTCATCAGATCTTGCTTTGCATCATCTAGGCGAAATGTGAATCTTTCATTGTGTCATTGCTTCACACAAGCATTTCTGGCCCTATTTCTTGGTACCACATTCTTTCATGGATCGAAAGCTAGAGTACTTGATCAAACTTACGTTAGCAAAGAAAACTTACTCCCTTTGGTCTAATTTGAGGCATCAGAACCATTAGAAGAAAGGCAACAAATGCAAGTGAACAGCATAAAGTATTTGGATCTATGTACACTACTGAAATGCTGTTTGTAGTGATTGAAATAGCCCCTTGAAAATGCTAGAGGGTGCATTTCTGTGATATGAAGGCGAACCAGTGCCATTTCCGGTACTTTCTACCTACTTTCAAATAGCTATTTTGAGACCACCTACTTTCCTACCTTTCAAATAGCTATTTTGATACCACCTACTTTCTACCTACTTTCAAATAGCTATTTTGATACCACCTACTTTTACCTACTTTCAAATAGCTATTTTGATACCACCTACTTTCTACCTATATTCAAATAGCTATTTTGAGACCACCTACTTTCTACCTACTTTCAAATAGCTATTTTGATACCATCTACTTCAAGCGGACACTTTGTATATGCTGATATGTGACTGCTCCTACCTTAATATTAGCGGATACTTTCCTCAGTTCCAAGTAGCTATTTCAGCTAGTATATAAACAGCTACTTCTAAATTTTCCCTCTTCATGGTAACAAGCAGTAACCTGTTTAATGGGTGACATGGCGCTAAACCTACAAAACATAGCTGACACACAAGCTACCCTGTGTTGATCAATTTTTGTGGCAACAAGCTACTTAAGGACATGTATAGGAAAGCTACTTAATTGTAGAAAGAAAGTAGTTACTTAAAGGTACATGGAAGATAGCTACTTGAGAGAAGATAGAAAAGTAGCTATATAAGTGCAGAAAGGAGATAACTACTTAAGGGTAGACATAAAGCAACTACTTAAGTGTAGATAGGAGATAGCTATTTAGCGGTAGATAGAAAGTAGCTAGTTAAGGGAGCATAGTGAATTGCTACTAAACGGTAGGTAGAAAATAGCTACTTAAGTATAGGTCTAAGAATGCTACTTACGGATAGATCGAAAGTAACTACTTATGGGTAGATCGAAAGTAAGTACTTAAGAGAAGATAAAAAGTCGCTACATAAGAATAGATTTAAAATAGCTACTTAAGGGCAGGTATAGTAAAGCTACTTATGTGTAGACATTAAGTAGCTATTTAAGTGTAGACAGAAAGTAGCTACTTAAAGATGGATAGAGAGTAGCTACTAAAGGGTGGATAGAGAGTAGATAATTAAGGGTAGATATAAAATAGCTACTTGAGGACAGATATAGGAATGCTACATAACGGTTGTTAGAAAAGAGGTACTTCAGGGTAGATAGAAAATAGCTACTTAAGGGTAGATCGAAAGTAGCTACTTAATGGAGAATAGAAAATAGATACTTACAGGTATATCAAAAGCAGCTACTTAAGTGTAGACGTAAAGTAGCTACTTGTGCGTACATCAAAAGTAGCTACTTATGGGTGGATAGAAAATAGCTACTTAAGGGTAGATAGAAAATAGCTACTTAATGGTAGACATAGAGTAGCTAATTAAAGACGTATATATACAGCAACTTAAGGGTAAATATCAAGTACATACTCAAGGACGTATATATATAGCCACTTAAGGGTAGTTATAGTGTAGCTACTTAAGAGCGTATGGATATAGATACTTAAGAGCAGATGACAAGTAGCTGCTTAAGGACATATAGATAAAGCTACTTAAGGGTAAACATTAAGTAGCTACTTAAGGACGTATAGATATAGCTACTTAAGGGTAGATATTAAGTAGCTTCTTAAGGACGTATCGATATAGCTACTTAAGGGTAGACATAAAGTAGCTACTTAAGGACGTATAGATATAGCTACTTAAGGGTAGACATAAAGTAGCTACTTAAAGACGTATAGATATAGCTACTTAAGGGTAGACATAAAGAAGCTACTTTAGGACGTATAGATATAGCCACTTAAGGGTAGTTATAGTGTAGCTACTTAAGTACGTATAGATATAGTTATCAAGGGTAGACATAAAGTAGCTACTTAAAGACGTATAGATATAGCTATTAAGGGTAGACATAAAGTAGCTACATAAGGACGTATAGATATAGCTACTTAAGGGTAGACATAAAGTAGCTACTTAGTACCTGTACCTTAAGCAGCTACTTCGTACCTGTACCTTAAGCAGCTACTTCGTACTTGTACCTTAAGCAGCTACTTCGTACCTGTACCTTAAGCAGCTACTTCGTACCTGTACCTTAGCAAATTAAGTACAGGTACGAAGTAGCTGCTTAAGGTACAGGTACGAAGTAGCTGCTTAAGGTACAGGTACGAAGTAGCTGCTTAAGGTACAGGTACGAAGTAGCTGCTTAAGGTACAGGTACTAAGTAGCTACTTTATGTCCACCCTTAATAGCTAAATCGATACGTCCTTAAGTAGCTACTTTATGTCTACCTATAAGTAGCTATATCTATACGTCCTTAAGTAGCTACTTTATGTCTACCCATAAGTAGCTATATCTATTCGTTCCTAAGTAGCTACTTTATGTCTACCCTTAAGTAGCTATATCTATATCTACCCTTAAGTAGCTATATCTATTGTCCTTAAGTAGCTACTTTATGTCTACCCTTAAGTAGCTATATCTATACTTCCTTAAGTTGCTACTTTATGTCTACCCTTAAGTAGCTATATCTATACTTCCTTAAGTTGCTACTTTACGTCTACCCTTAAGTAGCTATATCTATACTTCCTTAAGTTGCTACTTAATGTCTACCCTTAAGTAGCTATATCTATACGTCCTTAAGTAGATACTTTATGTCTACCCTTAATAGCTATATCTATACTTCGTTAAGTAGCTACTCTATATCTACCCTTAAGTAGCTATATCTATACGTCCTTAAGTAGCTACTTTATGTCTACAGTTAAGTACCTATATCTATAAGTCCTTAAGTAGGTACTTTATGTCTACCCTTAATAGCTATATCTATACGTCGTTAAGTAGCTACTCTATATCTACTCTTAAGTAGCTATATCTATACGTCCTTAAGTAGCTACTTTAAGTCTACCGTTAAGTACCTATATCTATACTTCCTTAAGTAGCAACTTTATATCTACCCTTAAGTAGCTATATCTTTACGTCCTTAAGTAGCTACTTAATGTCTACCCTTAAGTAGCTATATCTATACGTACTTAAGTAGCTACTTTATGTCTACCCTTAAGTAGCTATATTTATACGTCCTTAAGTAGCTACTCTTTATCTACCCCTAAGTAGCTACTTTCCATCTACCGTTAAGAGCTGTCTTCTATCTACCCTAAAGTAGCTTTTTTCTATCTACCCTTAATTAGCTATTTTCTATCTACCCTAAAGTAGCTATTTTCTATTCACCCTTAACTAGCTATTTTCTATTTACCCTTAACTAGCTATTTTCTATTTACCCTTAAGTAGCTACTTTCTATTCTCCCCTTAAGTAGCTACTCTATATCTACCGCTAAATAGCTATGTTCTATCTACCCTTCGGTAGCTACTTTCTTTCTACTCTTGAGAAGCTTTCCTATATATGTCCTTAAGTATCTTATTGCCATATAAATTGATTAACACAGATGTTGTAGATTGAGCATCTTGTCACCCAACATTCAGGCTACTGCTTGCCACGAGGAGAGAGTGTTAGAGGCAAAGGCCCTTTGGCCTTCCCCAGAAAACGACAACATCGCAAACAATTGAATTTATTTCAATCAAAGCACCCAAAAAGCAATAAACAGGACGAATTAACATTTATTGCAATCTCTTACAATAATAAGGAAATATGTTTCACAGTTTAAACTATAATAGTTAATTGAAATACAACAGTTGAAACTACTATTTCGTTTCTAGACAATGCAAACCTGACGAGATGAAAGTAATTGCAGTGGCAATACAAATCGTAACTTACACCATGAATCCCTAATACATTACAGCTTACTGTGCAAAACAGAGCCAGCGATTTGTATTTAAAATTGGGTATGTGGGCAAAATGCAAAGATTATAAAACAGTTTAGTAGAGACAACTACCATGGTTGACGATTTTACACATGTTTCATTGTAGAAGTGCTCTTGAAAACTACCGTAAATAGTTCTAGACAGAATAAAAAAATTGGTAAAAATACTCTCTTGCTTACTTTACCATCATGCCCTACAGTTTGCTCCGTCTCAGTGTAGATAAAATAAAAAAGGAATTTTAAAGTTTTAGATGGCATGCAAAATGGTACGGTGGAAAGAATTGGATAAAAGCGGATTAACAGTTAATATGCATAAGGAAACATTAACAGGTAAAACTAAATTTACAGAGTAGTACGTAGAAAGTGAGTTAAACCACTTGCATTTCACCGCTGCACATAGCCACGTTTAAAGTCACCGTCTCATTGAAAACTATCTTTCCGGGGTACAAGCGGTTGCATGATTTACAAGGAAGAGTTTGGCCACGCGTATGATATTTGACATTTGTGATTGTTCACTTGTCGACAACTGTTTCAAGTATGTGTTTATATATTCTTAAACGGGTCACTCCATTCCCTGTGACAATTGTCCAAAGTATGTTTGCCTTAACTTTGAAGGCGCCAACATCGACTTCATCTCCCTATATTTTCGATACCACCACCTCTGTGCTTTAAATAAAATGACTCTAGCCTTGGAAATCGTGGCAGGTCAAAACGATATTTGATGGAATTTATCATGATGTCCAGAATTTCAATAGATGCTTCGAAAGTTCTTTTGGTGAGAAAGAGAAATGTGCCTTATCCTATTTTGAATCTCTCCCTACCACGAAATTTTCATTTAAAATTTTGTATTTCGGATTTCTTCTCTCTTTTGGCAGGACAGGGTCAAACTCTGAAGCTCTTTACACTTTGAAATACAAATCTGATGATCCTTCGGTTCTATTATTCCAATTTTTAATAGTCTTTTTAGAAGTATCGTTTCCCTCAGTAGCTGATATTTTCACACTTTGCAATGTTTTGAAGCGATTGTCCGTCCTTGAAGAAGGTTGTAATTTTAGCTATCGTACCCTTAACATCACTAAATGCATGAAGCCTACTAGATTTGGTAGTGTCTTTGACAGAAAGACTAAGTGAATGTCCATGGCAATATGTCTGCTTTTGGCTGCATGCATTTTAGTTGCTCTGCGACAGCAGCCTTGAAACTGCGATTTATATTTTAGCAATTTCCACGCCTTCTAAACATTTCTTTGATAAAATCATAGTCGAGCCTTGCAAAGCAAAATCAATTACAGCATCTTTGAACTCCTTTCTTTTGTTTCTTTCTACATGACCTAAAAATGTAGTTTACTATACAGAAAGTTGGGGAGCATGGCACTGCAAAATAGCAAAGTTCATTCAAATGGTCAACACCATGATGCCTTTTGCTAAGCATAAATTTAGATTCTGTCTTTTCACCCTGATTCTTTCTTTCCCAGATAGTAATGTTAGCACACAAATTTGGATTTCCAGCTCCTCTAATTGAGATGGTTCAAGCCAACTTTAGCAATAGACCCATTACCTTATGGGAGTCATCCCCTTTTATGGCACATTATTGTCTCAAATTGGCAGAAATTATGTCTTGTATAAAATTATAAAGTTACGCAAAGAAAGGAAAATTTTGAAGCTCAATGTTAAGAAATAGGAGACTTTTGTTTTCTCCGCTTCTATTCGGAGGGCATACAGCAAAACAGTTTTTATCGTAAAATGATAAATCATTTGACACTTGTTTTGGTACAAGACTTTGTTCTGGGCAGCAACAAAAACACACCAACACAATGACCTTTTTAAAAATTTGCTAATTTCTGGATCAGACATGGGTGAATAAAAACTTAACATTGTCAAATAGAAAGATCTAGATCTCACAAAAATTTACGACAACTAACAAAATACTTACAAATGCAGAGCTGAAATCCAATCAACAAAGGAAATCAGCAGATATATCTGTTTCAATAGTTATCCAATAACTTGGATACCATTTCTTCAGTTTGTTGAAATAGGGTCACTCATATTCTAATGGCTTTTCTGGCAAACTTTCCATCTACAAAAAGAATATTACCAAATATCAGGGATTAAAATATAACTCTGCCCCTATTGAAATGCAAGGAAATAATTTCATTGAGTCTAAATATTTCATAAAAATTATGATAGATACACATCCCTAAAAGAATTGAGGTTTGTACCAAAAAACTTGATACAAATATCAAAGTCTGTGTTTAGTGAATGAATCTACAGCAAAAGTTACTCACTTAACATTAGGAACATTTTCATAAAAAAATACAACTTTTCTTAAAAATCAAAAGCATGCACAGACTGATATCACCAAAAATATACAGTGTTTACATGAATGATAAAACCATATTGCTATTACCCTTACCTTTGAATTCAGGATTCTTAACCTTCTTGTGTGCTTTTGTTTGTTTGTTTGTTTGTCTGTTTTTGTTTTTCTTTACATCAACAGAGCCTTCAGTATTGAAGTAGTTGTAGAAATTTGTAGAAGTAGAAGAAGATTTGGAATGTTTGCTGTGAGTCTTTGGTCTGGAAAAACACAGAGAGCAAAATAATAAGAAAGAAAGACAAAATATGGCAATTTTTAAGCTAAGGTATAATCAGTCATCCAGTAGTGTAAAGCAGAGGAGATTCACATGAAACATTGTTATCACATGAAACTTGAAAACATGTTAATAGTTCAACTCTAAACTTATGTCTCAAATGCTAGAAGTAAAACATTCAGCAACTTGTTGGCAAACTTTTTATATGTGCACTTAAAGAAAGCTAAAAAAACAACCACTCCAGTGATAAATGGAGCCATCAAAATGAAAGGCATTCAGTTTCTACAGAAAAATTGTTCTATACAACAATAAAGGGCAGTGAATTTCTTAGGATTGTCAGGTTGAAAGTATTCGAGTACAATTTGAATAATTTCGCTAATTGCAAATTAATGCTTAGGCCAATCTTTAGGAAAATCAGTACTCACGAAAAAAGACCTTTTATTTTTCTTTTCATCTCAGATTCTTCATAATCAATTCCTCTTCTTCTTGTCCCGTCTTGTTCATCTTTTCGGTTTACTTGTTTTCAAAGCCATTTTTCAAACCCACCTTTTATTTCAAAGCCACTTTTCAAACCCTCACTCCAAACACGAACTGAATTTTCCCGCCAACAGTTCTAAAATGAATGAATCACATTGCGCCAATGAGATGCTCGGCCCAGTCGTTTGAATCATAGCCGGGGGAAATTTCAGAAGTGAGGTCGGAAATTTCATACCATGCCCCCTTACACTACGTTCCAAGCAACGGGAAAACTCGTTTTTGTGCTTTTCAACAACTTATCATGCCTAAGGGAAAGTGTTCTTGATGAAAATGGTCAATCAATAATTCTAAGCTATTTTTGATACCTGCATAATTTCCATTTTTTTCACCATTTAATCATTCTAATTTATTGATGGTTAGAGAGGGCTCTCTCCACAATTAGTTTATCTATGGAGGGCGCTCCTCTTATTTCGCTCTATACAATTTATCACAGTCCTATGCATTTCATGTAGTACGAATTTTCCGTATCAACATATTGATTTTCTGTTATATTTTTCATTGTAGTTTAGTTACTTGTTAGTATGCCAAATTATATTTAAATTGTAGGTAATGAATTTAGAATATGTGAAACTGAACTGAAATGGGGGAAGGGCTCCATAGGTATACACACATATGCCTGGTTATACTTAAATTCTGCGTTATTCTTATTCATTCTTCCACCTTCAGGCTCGTGGTCATCACCGACGTGACGTATAAACTAGAAAGTTGCCTAGTTTACTGAATTAGCACATTTCATTCCAAATTTTGATGGCACAAAACAGAGGATAAAACATGAAAGAATAATTTCATTTGCACAATCATAGAGCTTGTATAATTTCGAATCATTTACCATGCCTTCTAGCCTCGTACAATTTCATTCGGTCAATATGAGGTTTCTACTATAAATATCAGTCCGTTGTAAAATTTTCGAGGATTGTTATCGAAATAAAATTATTCCCGTTTCTGGGCAGTTAAAAATTGATTAAGTTTATTCGTAGATTTTGTTTACGGCAGTTCACACTTTCCAATCTTCATCTTAAGGCTTTCATGAAAACAGTTAATAACACGAAGAGCCACTGCTATCCATTATGAATCTGCATTTGATTTATTTGATATTGTCAAAAGACATTACTGAGTCAAATTTCAGCGAAGACAGTAATCCCCATTAAAATTACATGACTTTAAATTAATAGATCTTCGTTAAAGTAGCACATAAATCATTTTATCATTGGTTGAAATTATTCTCTGCACAGACATTTCAATTTCCCATATACGAATGAACATAGGGCACAATGCTGATGAAGATTGTTATCTAAATTGATTGAGGATTTCCTTTAGATTGATCGATTATTTGATATCATGATTTTCATTCAGAATAAATTTTGCAGTTAGAGGCAAAATAGTCCAGGCATGATTCTTTAAATATACTGATGTCAAACATCTTCCAAAATAGCGTAACCATAAATTAGTTTTAGTTCTCTATCCTTCTTGATTGTAACTGTAATTTATTGTGATCTGTTCCTACCTTCTACTTGTATTCCTATCTTTATTATATAAATGTGCATCTTTCTGTATTGATTTTCCACTTTCAATATCTTTCTAATCAGTAATTGTGCACCATAAACAAACAATTGCTTTAAAAAGGTAACTTTGTTATATCATACCTCTATACAAACACCTTTGATCAAATCCCTTCTTATTAAAAACAAAGATGATACCATTACTTTTAAAAATTTTCCAACTCATTGCTCGATAAGCCTAAAATAACGCAAATAAACAGTACTTATTGAGTAGCCTTGGGTTCTGCATTCAAATGTATATAACTACATTGCTTTGGAGGCTTGTAGGTTTATCAGTTCGGGTCAACTAGGCTTCAATGCAATTTAACGCTGAATATAAGGTATCCTACTATTGCTCCGCATTCATTTAAAGTTTATTGCAACTAGTTGTCACGTTTGGTAACTCCATTGCTGCTAGTTCCCTCTCCATGCAGTATTCACTGCACGAGAACAATTGTTGGGACATAACGGACATTGGGTTATGATGTAATAGAAATAAAACATGATTTCGTTCATGCTTTGTGTCAAGAACAAAGTTACAGAATGACAAAGCAAGATGCAGTCCCCCGCACCTTCTAGAGGGCAAAACTTGCATAAAAATTGATGTACATTGATAAATTGTTATCCAGATACTTTAAATATATTTACTTTCAAATTGACACAGCACTAATCATGCAAACGGTTACCCTCATTCATGAAAAGTGCCCTTTTCAAAGATTTATTGTGTTTCTTTTAGTGTTGGCTTTTGAAGAATAAGCTTATCCTGTTGTTTTGTTTCTTACAGCAGAAGGATGTTTATATGGAAGATGGTAATTCAAAACTGAGTTGTAAAATATTTTGCAAGTATGAAAAATCTCTTTCAAAGAGAATTCTCATTCAACATTACTAAGTTTTATAAGAGGAGGATTGAACAGTTAAAAAATTGCTCTGTGTATTGCCACACTTTGCACAACAAAAACTCAAAAAAAGGTTGAATGAAGAAAAGTTTCACGCAGTGTTTACAGGACAAAAACAGTGTTTACAGGAAGAATTTTTCAAGACTACTAAACGAAATCATGACTGAAAAATGCATTATTGCATAGACAACAATAAATGGCACAGAAGAACAGTGATTTAATTAAAGAAACATGTTCCAAAATTTGACAGGAAGAAAAACATAATTTGGCTACAAATAATGAAAATTACCTCTTTCTTTGGATAAATGTTCAAACGTTTGTCTATGGATCGGATAAAGTCACGGACTAAGAATCTGAATAGAAAACCCACTCCTGAAAGTTCTAGAAAAGCCTTACCTCGAAAAATCGCTAGACAGCAACGTAAGGAGAAAGACCATTGCTTGACTATGATGTTGGTGGCTCAATCGCGCACATCAATGACGAGAATTCACCAGCTTCGGAAATCAAATCAAACTATAGTGAGTTATTTCAACACAAAGAAGTGAACATATGGGACAATCTACTGGCATCATTAAAAACTGTGAATCGATTGAAACAAACAAAAAGAGAAGTAAAGGACACTATTTGAGAATTGTTTCGTCACAAATTTTACCGAGTAGAGATGGATAACATAACAATGTAAACTTCATTGTTGCAAATGCTAGAATGACGTCAATATTTTCATGGCTGCTGATACTTTAATTGTGAAGTAACTGTTTGGCTTTCCTGCTTTCAATGGCAATAACTGAGACCTGAAAGTGAGAAATGATAACACATTATACAAACTACTTGTACAGTGGACGAGTTAGAACAAGTCAAAAGGTGTAGGTATCCCCCGTGACAGGAGTAAGTACGCATGCGTACTTTGCATTTTGCGGTAGACAGGCGAAGTTTGAAAAAATAAGCAACTAAGATCCAGCTGCTGAAGTCATTGTTCTGGTAGGCTCAATGCGCGTGCGTACTTATTTCTCGTAGCTAGTTAGTTCGGACAAACCAGCAACGCTTATATTCCAAACAACAGAAGCGCGACCTCGTCTCCCACTGTAAATCTCAGAGATCGATCTCTGCTAAAAGCTTTCTGATTCAATTGCAATCGCTCAATCTTAAAGCGAATGCCGTTTAAGCTATCTATAACGTAGTCGACCAGCAAATAAATCATCGAATCAGTCAATCAAACAATCAACCAATCATTCAGTCAATAAACGAATCAATTAGAGACTTGCAGTCTTTGATCACAAGCCAAAGCATTTCAACAAACGCTTCGTAAGTTTACATTTAATTCCATCACAGGGGATCATTGATCTAACTCGATCGCCCCCTTTTTTGCTTGAAACTACACACTCGTTTTCCCCGTACTAGAAGCTGGAAAATTAAGAAATTATCCAACCATGATAAAAATGGGAGTAGCAGAAATTTCTAGAATTCAAGAACATGGTTGCCCTCTTGGCCTAGAGCTTACGATCGGAAGCTCTCAAAAGGAAAAGTCCCTGACATTTCATAACATAACATTGTTGTGAAATTATTTCCAAAGAAAGTTTCGGCTATACTTGTCAACGCTGCTACTTCTTTACTGCGCCTCCACCAGGTGAAAGTGAGCCAGACAATGAGTATGTGCGCTAATTTCGTTTGGTTGCTCAAAGCACATTCTTCACCGATAGGTGTCTTGGACTTAAACCGATAAAGGGGACAGCTTTATTTTCAAATATCTTTTATATGGAAAATGTTTCTTAAGTTTAAAAACTTTTGTTTCTGCCTTTGCGTTACTTGACAAAATAGATTCAAGTATATGATCTTCAGCAATGTTTTCTGAAATCAACTAAACTTTTTCCTTAGCACAAAAATTAAATAGAGGGAACATCAAGTGTAAAATTCATATCATAGTGATAAAAAAATTTGTAAAATGACGACATTTTTCTTAATTGGAAAGGAGTGTAGAGGAAAGACACGTGGTAAGATGTCTCCAATGTTTCATCAGACCTTGCTTTCCATCATTAAAGCCAAATGTGATTCTTAGATTGTGCCATTGGGCCTTTGGTCTAATTTTAGGTACATGAGAAATTAGAAAGAAAAGCAACATATGCAAGCGAACAGCAAAAAGTTTTTCGATCTTTGTACAATACTGGTTTGCTGTTTGAAGTGATTGAAATAGCCCCTTGAAACCAACCTTGTATTAGTTGTCTAGCTTTGTCAGGTTGGAAGTATTCGAGTACAATTTGAATAATTTCGCTAATTGCAAATTAATGCTTAGGCCAATCTTTAGGAAAATCAGTACTTACGAAAGAAGATCTTTTGTTCTTCTCTCCATCTCAGATTCTTAATAATCAATTCATCTTCTTCTTGTCACGTCTTGCTCATCTTTTCGGTTTACTTGCTTTTCAAAGCCACATTCAACAAGCACTCTCAACAAGAACTGAATTTTCCCGCCAACAGTTCTAAAATGAATGAATGACATTGCGCCAATGAGATGCTCGGCCCAGTCGTTTGAATCATAGTCGGGGGGTGAGGTCGGAAATTTCATACCATGCTCCCTGACACTACGTTCCAATCCGCGGGAAAACTCGTTTTTATGCTTTTCAACAACTTATCATGTTTAGGGAGTTCCATCGAAAATATCCTTTAAAAGCAGCTGGAAATGTTCTTGCTGGACATGGTCAATCAATAATTCTAAGCTATTTTTGATACCTGCACAATTTCCATTTTTTTCTCCATTTAATCATTCTAATTTATTGATGGCTAGAGAGGGCTCTCTTCGCAATTAGTTTAACTATGAAGGAAGCTCCTCCTATTTCGCTCTATACAATTTATCACAGTCCTATGCATTTCATGTAGTACGAATTTTCCGTATCAATATATTGATTTTCTGTTTTATTTTTCATTGTAATTTAGTTACTTGTTAGTATACAAATATATATATAAATTGTAGGTAGTGAATTTGGAATATGTGAAACTGAACTGAAGTGGAGAAAGGCTTCCATAGGTATACACAAGTGCTTGGTTATTCTTTTGATTTTGTGTTATTATTTTTCATCCTTCCGCCTTCAGTCTAGGCCTTTTTTCTAAAAGACTAGTGGTCATCACCGACGTGACGTATTCCCGTTTCTGGGCAGATAAAAATTGATTAAGTTTATTCGTAGATTTTGTTTACGACAGTTCAACACTTTCCAAACTTCATCTTAAGGCTTTCATGAAAACAGTAAATAACACGAAGAGCCACTGCTATCCATTATGAATCTGCATTTGATTTATTTGATATTGTCAAAAGACATTACTGAGTCAAATTCCAGCGAAGACAGTAATCCCCATTGAAATTACTCGAAAATAATAGGTCTTCGTTAGATAAAGTAGCATATAAATCATTTTATCATTGGTTGAAATTATTCTCTTCAATTTCCCATATGCGAATGAACATAGGGCACAATGCTGATGAACATTGTTATCTAAATTGATTAAGGATTTCCTTTAGATTGATCGATTATTTGATATCATGATTTTCATTTAAGAATAAATTTTGCAGTTAGAGGCAAAATAATCCAGGCATGATTCTTTAAATATACTGATGTCAAACATCTTCCAAAATAGCATAACCATAAATTAGTTTTAGTTTTCTATCCTTCTTGATTGTAACTGTAATTGATTGTGATCTTTTCCTACCTTCTACTTGTATTCCTATCTTTATTATATAAATGTGCATCTTTCTGTATTGATTTTCCACTTTCAATATCTTTCTAATCAGTAATTGTGCACCATAAACAAACAATTGCTTTAAAAAGGTAACTTTGTTATATCATACCTCTATACAAACCCCTTTGATCAAATCCCTTATTATTAAAAACAAAGATGATACCATTACTTTTAAAAATTTTCCAACTCATTGCTCGATAAGCCTAAAATAACGCAAGTAAACAATCTGTGTTTACTGAGCAGAAGTATATGTGAGCCAGACAATGAGTATATGCGCTAATTTCGTTTGGTTGCTCAAAGCACATTCTTCACCGATAGGTGTCTTGGACTTAAACCGATAAGGGGACAGCTTTATATTCAAATATCTTTTATATGGAAAATGTTTCTAAAGTTTAAAAACTTTTGCTTCTGCCTTTGCGTTACTTGACAAAATAGATTCAAGTATATGATGTTCAGTAATGTTTTCTGAAATCAACTAAACTTTTCCTTAGCACAAAAATTAAATAGAGGGAACATCAAGTAAAAATTCATATAATTATGATAAAGAAAATTTGGAAAATGACGACGTTGAAGTTCTTAGAACATCAAGAGAGTGGAGTGCTAAACATTGTCAGTTTTTCATTTAAAAGGAGTGGAGAGGAAAACACGTGGTAAGATGTCTCCAAGGTTTCATCAGATCTTGCTTTGCATCATCTAGGCGAAATGTGAATCTTTCATTGTGTCATTGCTTCACACAAGCATTTCTGGCCCTATTTCTTGGTACCACATTCTTTCATGGATCGAAAGCTAGAGTACTTGATCAAACTTACGTTAGCAAAGAAAACTTACTCCCTTTGGTCTAATTTGAGGCATCAGAACCATTAGAAGAAAGGCAACAAATGCAAGTGAACAGCATAAAGTATTTGGATCTATGTACACTACTGAATTGCTGTTTGTAGTGATTGAAATAGCCCCTTGAAAATGCTAGAGGGTGCATTTCTGTGATATGAAGGCGAACCAGTGCCATTTCCGGTACTTTCTACCTACTTTCAAATAGCTATTTTGAGACCACCTACTTTCTACCTACTTTCAAATAGCTATTTTGATACCACCTACTTTCTACCTACTTTCAAATAGCTATTTTGATACCATCTACTTTCTACCTACTTTCAAATAGCTATTTTGATACCACCTACTTTCTACCTACATTCAAATAGCTATTTTGATACCACCTACTTTCTACCTACTTTCAAATAGCTATTTTGTTACCATCTACTTCAAGCGGACACTTTGTATATGCTGATATGTGACTGCTCCAACCTTAATATTAGCGGATACTTTCCTCAGTTCCAAGTAGCTATTTCAGCTAGTATATAAACAGCTACTTCTAAATTTTCCCTCTTCATGGTAACAAGCAGTAACCTGTTTAATGGGTGACATGGCGCTAAACCTACAAAACATAGCTGACACACAAGCTACCCTGTGTTGATCAATTTTTGTGGCAACAAGCTACTTAAGGACATGTATAGGAAAGCGACTTAATTGTAGAAAGAAAGTAGTTACTTAAAGGTACATGGAAGATAGCTACTTGAGAGAAGATAGAAAAGTAGCTATATAAGTGCAGAAAGGAGATAACTACTTAAGGGTAGACATAAAGCAACTACTTAAGTGTAGATAGGAGATAGCTATTTAGCGGTAGATAGAAAGTAGCTAGTTAAGGGAGCATAGTGAATTGCTACTAAACGGTAGGTAGAAAATAGCTACTTAAGTATAGGTCTAAGAATGCTACTTACGGATAGATCGAAAGTAACTACTTATGGGTAGATCGAAAGTAAGTACTTAAGAGAAGATAAAAAGTCGCTACATAAGAATAGATTTAAAATAGCTACTTAAGGGCAGGTATAGTAAAGCTACTTATGTGTAGACATTAAGTAGCTATTTAAGTGTAGACAGAAAGTAGCTACTTAAAGATGGATAGAGAGTAGCTACTAAAGGGTGGATAGAGAGTAGATAATTAAGGGTAGATATAAAGTAGCTACTTAAGGACAGATATAGGAATGCTACATAACGGTTGTTAGAAAAGAGGTACTTCAGGGTAGATAGAAAATAGCTACTTAAGGGTAGATCGAAAGTAGCTACTTAATGGAGAATAGAAAATAGATACTTACAGGTATATCAAAAGCAGCTACTTAAGTGTAGACGTAAAGTAGCTACTTGTGCGTACATCAAAAGTAGCTACTTATGGGTGGATAGAAAATAGCTACTTAAGGGTAGATAGAAAATAGCTACTTAATGGTAGACATAGAGTAGCTAATTAAAGACGTATATATACAGCAACTTAAGGGTAAATATCAAGTACATACTCAAGGACGTATATATATAGCCACTTAAGGGTAGTTATAGTGTAGCTACTTAAGAGCGTATGGATATAGATACTTAAGAGCAGATGACAAGTAGCTGCTTAAGGACATATAGATAAAGCTACTTAAGGGTAAACATTAAGTAGCTACTTAAGGACGTATAGATATAGCTACTTAAGGGTAGATATTAAGTAGCTTCTTAAGGACGTATCGATATAGCTACTTAAGGGTAGACATAAAGTAGCTACTTAAGGACGTATCGATATAGCTACTTAAGGGTAGACATAAAGTAGCTACTTAAAGACTATAGAATATAGCTACTTAAGGGTAGACATAAAGAAGCTACTTTAGGACGTATAGATATAGCCACTTAAGGGTAGTTATAGTGTAGCTACTTAAGTACGTATAGATATAGTTATCAAGGGTAGACATAAAGTAGCTACTTAAAGACGTATAGATATAGCTATTAAGGGTAGACATAAAGTAGCTACATAAGGACGTATAGATATAGCTACTTAAGGGTAGACATAAAGTAGCTACTTAGTACCTGTACCTTAAGCAGCTACTTCGTACCTGTACCTTAAGCAGCTACTTCGTACCTGTACCTTAAGCAGCTACTTCGTACCTGTACCTTAAGCAGCTACTTCGTACCTGTACCTTAGCAAATTAAGTACAGGTACGAAGTAGCTGCTTAAGGTACAGGTACGAAGTAGCTGCTTAAGGTACAGGTACGAAGTAGCTGCTTAAGGTACAGGTACGAAGTAGCTGCTTAAGGTACAGGTACTAAGTAGCTACTTTATGTCCAACCTAAATAGCTATATCGATACGTCCTTAAGTAGCTACTTTATGTCTACCTATAAGTAGCTATATCTATACGTCCTTAAGTAGCTACTTTATGTCTACCCATAAGTAGCTATATCTATTCGTTCCTAAGTAGCTACTTTATGTCTACCTTTAAGTAGCTATATCTATATCTACCCTTAAGTAGCTATATCTATTGTCCTTAAGTAGCTACTTTATGTCTACCCTTAAGTAGCTATATCTATACTTCCTTAAGTTGCTACTTTATGTCTACCCTTAAGTAGCTATATCTATACTTCCTTAAGTTGCTACTTTACGTCTACCCTTAAGTAGCTATATCTATACTTCCTTAAGTTGCTACTTAATGTCTACCCTTAAGTAGCTATATCTATACGTCCTTAAGTAGATACTTTATGTCTACCCTTAATAGCTATATCTATACTTCGTTAAGTAGCTACTCTATATCTACCCTTAAGTAGCTATATCTATACGTCCTTAAGTAGCTACTTTATGTCTACAGTTAAGTATCTATATCTATAAGTCCTTAAGTAGGTACTTTATGTCTACCCTTAATAGCTATATCTATACGTCGTTAAGTAGCTACTCTATATCTACTCTTAAGTAGCTATATCTATACGTCCTTAAGTAGCTACTTTAAGTCTACCGTTAAGTACCTATATCTATACTTCCTTAAGTAGCAACTTTATATCTACCCTTAAGTAGCTATATCTTTACGTCCTTAAGTAGCTACTTAATGTCTACCCTTAAGTAGCTATATCTATACGTACTTAAGTAGCTACTTTATGTCTACCCTTAAGTAGCTATATTTATACGTCCTTAAGTAGCTACTCTTTATCTACCCCTAAGTAGCTACTTTCCATCTACCGTTAAGAGCTGTCTTCTATCTACCCTAAAGTAGCTTTTTTCTATCTACCCTTAATTAGCTATTTTCTATCTACCCTAAAGTAGCTATTTTCTATTCACCCTTAACTAGCTATTTTCTATTTACCCTTAACTAGCTATTTTCTATTTACCCTTAAGTAGCTACTTTCTATTCTCCCCTTAAGTAGCTACTCTATATCTACCGCTAAATAGCTATGTTCTATCTACCCTTCGGTAGCTACTTTCTTTCTACTCTTGAGAAGCTTTCCTATATATGTCCTTAAGTATCTTATTGCCATATAAATTGATTAACACAGATGTTGTAGATTGAGCATCTTGTCACCCAACATTCAGGCTACTGCTTGCCACGAGGAGAGAGTGTTAGAGGCAAAGGCCCTTTGGCCTTCCCCAGAAAACGACAACATCGCAAACAATTGAATTTATTTCAATCAAAGCACCCAAAAAGCAATAAACAGGACGAATTAACATTTATTGCAATCTCTTACAATAATAAGGAAATATGTTTCACAGTTTAAACTATAATAGTTAATTGAAATACAACAGTTGAAACTACTATTTCGTTTCTAGACAATGCAAACCTGACGAGATGAAAGTAATTGCAGTGGCAATACAAATCGTAACTTACACCATGAATCCCTAATACATTACAGCTTACTGTGCAAAACAGAGCCAGCGATTTGTATTTAAAATTGGGTATGTGGGCAAAATGCAAAGATTATAAAACAGTTTAGTAGAGACAACTACCATGGTTGACGATTTTACACATGTTTCATTGTAGAAGTGCTCTTGAAAACTACCGTAAATAGTTCTAGACAGAATAAAAAAATTGGTAAAAATACTCTCTTGCTTACTTTACCATCATGCCCTACAGTTTGCTCCGTCTCAGTGTAGATATAAAATAAAAAAGGAATTTTAAAGTTTTAGATGGCATGCAAAATGGTACGGTGGAAAGAATTGGATAAAAGCGGATTAACAGTTAATATGCATAAGGAAACATTAACAGGTAAAACTAAATTTACAGAGTAGTACGTAGAAAGTGAGTTAAACCACTTGCATTTCACCGCTGCACATAGCCACGTTTAAAGTCACCGTCTCATTGAAAACTATCTTTCCGGGGTACAAGCGGTTGCATGATTTACAAGGAAGAGTTTGGCCACGCGTATGATATTTGACATTTGTGATTGTTCACTTGTCGACAACTGTTTCAAGTATGTGTTTATATATTCTTAAACGGGTCACTCCATTCCCTGTGACAATTGTCCAAAGTATGTTTGCCTTAACTTTGAAGGCGCCAACATCGACTTCATCTCCCTATATTTTCGATACCACCACCTCTGTGCTTTAAATAAAATGACTCTAGCCTTGGAAATCGTGGCAGGTCAAAACGATATTTGATGGAATTTATCATGATGTCCAGAATTTCAATAGATGCTTCGAAAGTGTTCTTTTGGTGAGAAAGAGAAATGTGCCTTATCCTATTTTGAATCTCTCCCTACCACGAAATTTTCATTTAAAATTTTGTATTTCGGATTTCTTCTCTCTTTTGGCAGGACAGGGTCAAACTCTGAAGCTCTTTACACTTTGAAATACAAATCTGATGATCCTTCGGTTCTATTATTCCAATTTTTAATAGTCTTTTTAGAAGTATCGTTTCCCTCAGTAGCTGATATTTTCACACTTTGCAATGTTTTGAAGCGATTGTCCGTCCTTGAAGAAGGTTGTAATTTTAGCTATCGTACCCTTAACATCACTAAATGCATGAAGCCTACTAGATTTGGTAGTGTCTTTGACAGAAAGACTAAGTGAATGTCCATGGCAATATGTCTGCTTTTGGCTGCATGCATTTTAGTTGCTCTGCGACAGCAGCCTTGAAACTGCGATTTATATTTTAGCAATTTCCACGCCTTCTAAACATTTCTTTGATAAAATCATAGTCGAGCCTTGCAAAGCAAAATCAATTACAGCATCTTTGAACTCCTTTCTTTTGTTTCTTTCTACATGACCTAAAAATGTAGTTTACTATACAGAAAGTTGGGGAGCATGGCACTGCAAAATAGCAAAGTTCATTCAAATGGTCAACACCATGATGCCTTTTGCTAAGCATAAATTTAGATTCTGTCTTTTCACCCTGATTCTTTCTTTCCCAGATAGTAATGTTAGCACACAAATTTGGATTTCCAGCTCCTCTAATTGAGATGGTTCAAGCCAACTTTAGCAATAGACCCATTACCTTATGGGAGTCATCCCCTTTTATGGCACATTATTGTCTCAAATTGGCAGAAATTATGTCTTGTATAAAATTATAAAGTTACGCAAAGAAAGGAAAATTTTGAAGCTCAATGTTAAGAAATAGGAGACTTTTGTTTTCTCCGCTTCTATTCGGAGGGCATACAGCAAAACAGTTTTTATCGTAAAATGATAAATCATTTGACACTTGTTTTGGTACAAGACTTTGTTCTGGGCAGCAACAAAAACACACCAACACAATGACTTTTTAAAAATTTGCTAATTTCTGGATCAGACATGGGTGAATAAAAACTTAACATTGTCAAATAGAAAATCTAGATCTCACAAAAATTTACGACAACTAACAAACTTACAAATGCAGAGCTGAAATCCAATCAACAAAGGAATCAGCAGATATATCTGTTTTCAATAGTTTCCAATAATTTATACCATTTCTTCAGTTTGTTGAAATAGGGTCACTCATATTCTAATGCTTTTCTGGCAAACTTTCCATCTACAAAAAATATACCAAATATCAGGGATTAAATATAACTCTGCCCCTATTGAAATGCAAGGAAATAATTTCATGAGTCTAAATATTTCATAAAAATTATGATAGATACACATCCAAAAGAATTGAGGTTGTACCAAAAAACTTGATACATATCAAAGTCTGTGTTAGTGAATGAATCTACAGCAAAAGTTACTCACTTAACATTAGGAACATTTTCATAAAAAATACAACTTTTCTTAAAATCAAAAGCATGCACAGACTGATATCACCAAAAATACAGTGTTTACATGAATGATAAAACCATATTGCTATTACCCTTACCTTTGAATTCAGGATTCTTAACCTTCTTGTGTGCTTTGTTTGTTTGTTTGTTTGTCTGTTTTTGTTTTTCTTTACATCAACAGAGCCTTCAGTATTGAAGTAGTTGTAGAAATTTGTAGAAGTAGAAGAAGATTTGGAATGTTTGCTGTGAGTCTTTGGTCTGGAAAAACACAGAGAGCAAAATAATAAGAAAGAAAGACAAAATATGGCAATTTTTAAGCTAAGGTATAATCAGTCATCCAGTAGTGTAAAGCAGAGGACACATGAAACATTGTTATCACATGAAACTTGAAAACATGTTAATAGTTCAACTCTAAACTTATGTCTCAAATGCTAGAAGTAAAACATTCAGCAACTTGTTGGCAAACTTTTTATATGTGCACAAAGAAAGCTAAAAAAACAACCACTCCAGTGATAAATGGAGCCATCAAAATGAAAGGCATTCAGTTCTACAGAAAAATTGTTCTATACAACAATAAAGGCAGTGAATTTCTTAGGATTGTCAGGTTGAAGTATTCGAGTACAATTTACTAATTTCGCTAATTGCAAATTAATGCTTAGGCCAATCTTTAGGAAAATCAGTACTTACGAAAAAAGATCTTTTATCTTCTCTCCATCTCAGATTCTTCATAATCAATTCCTCTTCTTCTTGTCACGTCTTGCTCATCTTTTCGGTTTACTTGCTTTTCAAAGCCACTTTTCAAACCCACCTTTTATTTCAAAGCCACTTTTCAAACCCTCACTCCAAACACGAACTGAATTTTCCCGCCAACAGTTCTAAAATGAATGAATCACATTGCGCCAAAGAGATGCTCGGCCCAGTCTTTGAATCATAGCCGGGGGAAATTTCAGAAGTGAGGTCGGAAATTTCATACCATGCCCCCTTACACTACGTTCCAAGCAACGGGAAAACTCGTTTTTGTGCTTTTCAACAACTTATCATGCCTAAGGGAAAGTGTTCTTGATGAAAATGGTCAATCAATAATTCTCAGTTATTTTTGCTACCTGCATAATTTCCATTTTTTTCCTCCATTTAATCATTCTAATTTATTGATGGTTAGAGAGGGCTCTCTCCGCAATTCGTTTACTATGAAGTGGGCTCCTCTTATTTCGCTCTATACAATTTATCACAGTCCTATGCATTTCATGTAGTACGAATTTTCCGTATCAACATATTGATTTTCTGTTATATTTTTCATTGTAGTTTAGTTACTTGTTAGTATGCCAAATTATATTTAAATTGTAGGTAATGAATTTAGAATATGTGAAACTGAACTGAAATGGGGGAAGGGCTCCATAGGTATACACACATATGCCTGGTTATACTTAAATTCTGCGTTATTCTTATTCATTCTTCCACCTTCAGGCTCGTGGTCATCACCGACGTGACGTATAAACTAGAAAGTTGCCTAGTTTACTGAATTAGCACATTTCATTCCAAATTTTGATGGCACAAAACAGAGGATAAAACATGAAATAATAATTTCATTTCCACAACCATAGAGCTTGTATAATTTCGAATAATTTACCATGCCTTCTAGCCTCGTACAATTTCATTCGGTCAATATGAGGTTTCTACTATAAATATCAGTCCGTTGTAAAATTTTCGAGGATTGTTATCGAAATAAAATTATTCCCGTTTCTGGGCAGTTAAAAATTGATTAAGTTTATTCGTAGATTTTGTTTACGGCAGTTCACCACTTTCCAATCTTCATCTTAAGGCTTTCATGAAAACAGTTAATAACACGAAGAGCCACTGCTATCCATTATGAATCTGCATTTGATTTATTTGATATTGTCAAATAACATTACTGCGTCAAATTTCAGCGAAGACAGTAATCCCCATTAAAATTACATGACTTTAAATTAATAGATCTTCGTTAAAGTAGCACATAAATCATTTTATCATTGGTTGAAATCATTCTCTGCACAGACATTTCAATTTCCCATATACGAATGAACATAGGGCCCAATGCTGATGAAGATTGTTATCTAAATTGATTGAGGATTTCCTTTAGATTGATCGATTATTTGATATCATGATTTTCATTTCAGAATAAATTTTGCAGTTAGAGGCAAAATAGTCCAGGCATGATTCTTTAAATATACTGATGTCAAACATCTTCCAAAATAGCATAACCATAAATTAGTTTTAGTTCTCTATCCTTCTTGATTGTAACTGTAATTGATTGTGATCTTTTCCTACCTTCTACTTGTATTCCTATCTTTATTATATAAATGTGCATCTTTCTGTATTGATTTTCCACTTTCAATGTCTTTCTAATCAGTAATTCTGCACCATAAACAAACAATTGCTTTAAAAAGGTAACTTTGTTATATCATACCTCTATACAAACCCCTTTGATCAAATCCCTTATTATTAAAAACAAAGATGATACCATTACTTTTAAAAATTTTCCAAAACTCATTGCTCGATAAGCCTAAAATAACGCAAGTAAACAGTACTTATTGAGTAGCCTTGGGTTCTGCTTATTTCAAATGTATATAACTACATTGATTTGGAGGCTTGTAGGTTTATCAGTTCGGGTCAACTAGGCTTCAAGGCAATTTAACGCTGAATATAAGGTATCCTATACCATTGCTCCACGGATTCAACTCTAAACAGTTTATTGTCAACTAGTTATCACGTTTGGTAACTCCATTGCTGCTAGTTCCTACTCTCCATGCAGTATTCACTGCACGAGAACAATTGTTGGGACATAACTTGGACATTGGGTTATGATGTAATAGAAATAAAACATGATTTCGTTCATGCTTTGTGTCAAGAACAAAGTTACAGAATGACAAAGCAAGATGCAGTCCCCCGAACCTTCTAGAGGGCAAAACTTGCATAAAAATTGTTGTACATTGATAAATTGTTATCCAGATACTTTAAATATATTTAATTTCAAATTGACACAGCACTAATCATGCAAACGGCTTCCCTCATTCATGAAAAGTGCCCTTTTCAAAGATTTATTGTGTTTCTTTTGGTGTTGGCTTTTGAAGAATAAGCTTATACTGTTGTTTTATTTCTTACAGCAGAAGGATGTTTATACGGAAGATGGTAATTCAAAACTGAGTTGTAAAATATTTTGCAAGTATGAAAAATCTCATTTAAAGAGAATTCTCATTCAACAATACTAAGTTTTATAAGAGGAGGATTGAACAGTTAAAAAATTGCTCTGTGTATTGCCACACTTTCGACAACGAAAACTCAAAAAATGGTTGAATCAAGAAAAGTTTCACGCAGTGTTTACAGGACAAAAACAGTGTTTACAGGAAATTTTTGAAAGAATTTTTCAAGACTAGTAAACGAAATCATGACTGAAAAATGCATTATTGCATAGACAACAATAAATGGCACAGAAGAACAGTGATTTAATTAAAGAAACATGTTCCAAAATTGACTTAAAGAAAAACATAGCTTGGTGGCTCAATCGCGCACATCAATGACGAGAATTTACCAGCTTCGGAAATAAAATCAAACTATAGTGAGTTATTTTAACACAAAGAAGTGAACATATGGGACAATCTACTGGCATCATTGAAAACTGTGAATAGATGGATAACATAACAATGTAAACATCATTGCTGCAAATGCTAGAATGACGTCAATATTTTCATGGCTGCTGATACTTTAATTGTGAAGTAACTGTTTGGCTTTCCTGCTTTCAATGGCAATAACTGAGACCTGAAAGTGAGAAATGATAACACATTATACAAACTGCTTGTACAGTGAACGAGTTAGAACAAGTCAAAATGTGTAGGTAGCCCCCGTGACAGGAGTAAGTGCGCATGCGTACCTTGCATTTTGCAGTAGACAGGCGAAGTTTGAAAAAATAAGCAACTAAGATCCAGCTGCTGAAGTCATTGTTCTGGTAGGCTCAATGCGCGTGCGTACTTATTTCTCGTAGCTAGTTAGTTCGGACAAACCACCAACGCTTATATTCTAAACAACAGAAGCGCGACCTCGTCTCCCACTGTAAATCTCAGAGATCGATCTCTGCTAAAAGCTTTCTGATTCAATTGCAATCGCTCAATATGAAAGCGAATGCCGTTTAAGCTCTCTATAACGTAATCGACCAGCAAATAAATCATCGAATCAGTCAATCAAACAATCAACCAATCATTCAGTCAATAAGCGAGTCAATTAGAGACTTGCAGTCTTTGGTCACAAGTAAAAGCATTTCAACAAACGCTTCGTAAGTTTACATTTAATTCCATCACAGGGGATCATTGATCTAACTCGATCGCCCCCTTTTTTGCTTGAAACTACACACTCGTTTTCCCCGTACTAGAAGCTGGAAAATTAAGAAATTATCCAACCATGATAAAAATGAGAGTAGCAGAAATTTCTAGAACTCAAGAACATGGTTGCCCTCTTGGCCTAGAGCTTACGACACAATCGATAAAGCATCAGATCGGAAGCAGACCTCTCGAAAGGAAAAGTCCCTGACAATTCATAACATAACATTGTTGTGAAATTATTTCCAAAGAAAGTTTCGGCTATACTTGTCAACGCTCCTACTTCTTTACTGCGCCTCCACCAGGTGAAAGTGAGCCAGACAATGAGTATATGCGCTAATTTCGTATGGTTGCTCAAAGCACATTCTTCACCGATAGGTGTCTTGGACTAAAATAACAAAGATGAGAGCTTTATATTCAAATATCTTTTATATGGAAAATGTTTCTTAAGTTTAAAAACTTTTGCTTCTGCCTTTGCGTTACGTGACAAAATAGATTCAAGTATATGATGTTCAGTAATGTTTTCTGAAATCAACTAAACTTTTTCCTTAGCACAAAAATTAAATAGAGGGAACATCAAGTAAAAATTCATATAATTATGATAAAAAAAATTGTAAAATGACGACATTTTTCTTAATTAGAAAGGAGTGTAGAGGAAAAACACGTGGTAAGATGTCTCCAATATTTCATCAGACCTTGCTTTCCATCATTAAAGCCAAATGTGATTCTTTGATTGTGCCATTGGGCCTTTGGTCTAATTTTAGGTACATGAGCAATTAGAAAGAAAAGCAACATATGCAAGCGAACAGCAAAAAGTTTTTCGATCTTTGTACAATACTGGTTTGCTGTTTGTAGTGATTGAAATAGCCCCTTGAAAATGCTGGAGGGTGCATTTCTGTGATATGAAGGCGAACCAGTGCCATTTCCGGTACTTTCTACCTACTTTCAAATAGCTATTTCGAGACCACCTACTTTCTACCTACTTTCAAATAGCTATTTTGATACCATCTACTTCAAGCGGACACTTTGTATATGCTGATATGTGACTGCTCCTACCTTCACATTAGCGGATACTTTCCTCAGTTCCAAGTAGCTATTTCAACTAGTATATAAACAGCTACTTCTAAATTTTTCCTCTTCATGGTAACAAGCAGTAACCTTTATGATGGGTGACAGGGTGCTAAACCTACAAAACCTAGCTGACACACAAGCTACCCTGTGTTAATCAATTTCTGTGGCAATAAGCTACTAAAGGACATGTAAAGTAAGCTACTTACTTGTAGAAAGAAAGTAGTTACTTAAAGGTACATGGAAGATAGCTACTTGAGAGAAGATAGAAAAGTAGCTATATAAGTGTAGACAGGAGATAACTACTTAAGGGTAGACATAAAGCAGCTACTTAAGTGTAGATAGGAGATAGCTATTTAGCGGTAGATAGAAAATAGCTACTTAAAGGAACATACTGAATTGCTACTTAAGGGTAGATATAAAGTAGCTACTTAAGGATAGGTCGAAAGTAACTACTTATGGGTAGATCGAAAGTAAGTATTTAAGAGAAGATGAAAAATCGCTACATAAGGATAGATTGAAAATAGCTACTTAAGGGCAGGTATAGTAAAGCTACTTATGTGTAGACATAAAGTACCTATTTAAGTGTAGACAAAAAGTAGCTACTTAAGGGTAGATGGAAAATAGATGCTTAAGGGTAGACATAGAGTAGCTATTTAAAGACGAATATATATAGCCACTTAAGGGTGGTTATAGTGTAGCTACTTAAGAGCGTATGAATATAGATACTTAAGAGCAGATGACAAGTAGCTACATAAGGACGTAAGGGTAGATATAGAGTAGCTACTTAAGGACGTATAGATATAGCTTGTTAAGGGTAGACATAAAGTAGCTACTTAAGGACGTATAGATATAGCTTGTTAAGGGTAGACATTAAGAAGCTACTTAAGGACGTATAGATATTGCTACTTAAGGGTAGACATAAAGTAGCTACTTAAGGACGTATAGATATAGCTACTTAAGGGTAGATATAGAGTAGCTACTTAAGGACGTATAGATATACCTTGTTAAGGGTAGACATAAAGTAGCTACTTAAGGACGTATATATATAGCCACTTAAGGGTAGTTATAGTGTAGCTACTTAAGAGCGTATGGATATAGATACTTAAGAGCAGATGACAAGTAGCTGCTTAAGGACATATAGATAAAGCTACTTAAGGGTAAACATTAAGTAGCTACTTAAGGACGTATAGATATAGCTACTTAAGGGTAGTTATAGTGTAGCTACTTAAGAGCGTATGGATATAGATACTTAAGAGCAGATGACAAGTAGCTGCTTAAGGACATATAGATAAAGCTACTTAAGGGTAAACATTAAGTAGCTACTTAAGGACGTATAGATATAGCTACTTAAGGGTAGATATTAAGTAGCTTCTTAAGGACGTATCGATATAGCTACTTAAGGGTAGACATAAAGTAGCTACTTAAGGACGTATAGATATAGCTACTTAAGGGTAGATATAGAGTAGCTACTTAGTACCTGTACTTGAGCAGCTACTTCGTACCTGTACCTTAAGCAGCTACTTCGTACCTGTACCTTAGCGAATTAAGTACAGGTCCGAAGTAGCTGCTTAAGGTACAGGTACGAAGTAGCTGCTTAAGTACAGGTACGAAGTAGCTGCTTAAGTACAGGTACGAAGTAGCTGCTTAAGTACAGGTACGAAGTAGCTGCTTAAGGTACAGGTACGAAGAAGCTGCTTAAGTACAGGTACTAAGTAGCTACTCTATATCTACCCTTAAGTAGCTATATCTATACGTCCTTAAGTAGCTACTCTATATCTACCCTTAAGTTAGTATATCTATACGTCCTTAAGTAGCTACTTAATGTCTACCCTTAAGTAGCTATATCTATACGTCCTTAAGTAGCTACTTTATGTCTACCCTTAAGTAGCAATATCTATACGTCCTTAAGTAGCTTCTTAATGCCTACCCTTAAGTAGCTATATCTATACGTCCTTAAGTAGCTTCTTTATGTCTACCCTTAAGTAGCTATATCTATACGTCCTTAAGTAGCTACTTAATGTCTACCCTTAAGTAGCTATTTTCTATCTAACCTTAAGTAGCTATTTTCTATCTACCCTTTAGTAGCTACTTTACGTCTCCACTTAAGTAGCTGCTTTCGATCTACCCTAAAGGAACTATTTTCTAACTACCCTTAAGGATCTACTTTATATACGCTTGAGTAGCTACTTTACATCTAGACTAAAGTAACTACTCTCTATCTGCCCTTTAGTAGCTAACTTTGATCTACCCTCAAGTAGCTATTTTCCATCTACCGTTAAGAGCTGTCTTCTATCCATTCTAAAGTAGGTATTTTCTATATACCCTTAACTAGCTATTTTCTATCTACCCTTCAGTAGTTATTTTCTATTTACCCTTAACTAACTATTTTCTAACTACCATTGAGTAGCTACTTTATATCTACCGCTAAATAGCTATGTTCTTCTACCCTTAGTAGCTATTCTTTCTACTCTTGAGATGCTTTTCTATATATGTCCTTAAGTATCTTATTGCCATATAAATTGATTATGACAGATGTTATAGATTGAGCATCTTGTCACCCAACATTCAGGCTACTGCTTGCTACTGAGGAGAGAGTGTCAGAGGCAAAGGCCCTTTGGCCTACCCCAGAAAACGACAACATCGCAAACAATTGAATTTATTTCAATCAAAGCACCCAAAAAGCAATAAACAGGACGAATTAACATTTATTGCAATCTCTTACAATAATAAGGAAATATGTGTCACAGTGTAAACTATAATAGTTAATTGAAATACAACAGTTGAAACTACTATTTCGTTTCTAGACAATGCAAACCTGACGAGATGAAAGTAATTGCAGTGGCAATACAAATCGTAACTTACACCATGAAACCCTTACACATTACAGCTTACTGTGCAAAACAGAGCCAGCGATTTGTATTTAAAGGTGGGGATGGGGGCAATTATAAAACGGTTTAGTAGAGACAGCTACCATGGTTGACGGTTTTACACATGTTTCATTGTAGAAGTTCTCTTGAAAACTACCCTAAATAGTTCTAGACAGAATAAAAAAATTAGTGGAAATACTCTCTTGCTTATTTTACCATCATGCCCTATAGTTTTCTCCGTCTCAGTGTAAATATAAAATAAAAGAGGGATTTTAAAGTTTTAGATAGCATGCAAAATGGTACGGTGGAAAGAATTGAATAAAAGCGGATTTACAGTTAATATGCATAAGGAAACATTAACAGGTAAAACTAAATTTACAGAGTAGTACATAGAAAGTGAGTTAAACAACTTGCATTTCGCCGTTACACGTAGCCGCGTTTAAAAGCGTCGTCTCATTGAAAACTATCTTTCCGGGGTAATAGCGGTTGCATGATTTACAAGGAAGAGTTTGGCCACGCGCGGGATATTTGAAATTTGTGATTGTTCACTTTTCGACGACTGTTTCAAGTACGTGTTTATATATTCTTAAACGGGTCACTCCCTTCCCTGTGACAATTGTCCAAAGTATGTTTGCCTTAACTTTGAAGGCGCCAACATCGACTTCATCTCCCTATATTTTCGACACCATAATATCTGTCTCCTCGTTTATCTCTTTGGAAAACAGTGCTTTTAATAAAATGATTCTAGCCTTGGAAAACCTGCCTGGTCAAGACGATCTTTTATTGAATTTTTCATAATGTCCAGAATCCCAAAGTAGATACTTCGAAAGTGTTCTTTTGGTGAGTAAGAGAAATATGCCTCACCCTATTTTTAATCTCCCTCTACCACGAAATTTTCGTTTATTTTTTTTAGTTCGGGTTTCTTCTCTTTTTAAGCAGGACAAGGTCAAACACTGAATTTCTTTTCACTTTCAAAAAACAAATCTGATGATTCTTCGGTTCTATTATTCTCAATTATTGTCTCAGTTTCGATAGGAGTTTCTTTTCCCTCAATCGGTGATGTTTTCACTCTTTGCAATGTTTTGGAGAGATTATTCGTTAAGAGATAGACCTTGAGTGAGTGCCGGGTTTAGGCGAAAGAAAAATCGAAACTTTTTAAATTGGCTTTGGTTCTCCGCTATTCTTGATCGGGTTCCTCGATTTAAATCTTCAGTCAAGAATGCATACCTAATACCGTATAATAGTCTGTAATTAAAGATCACTTTTTAAAGAGCTGCTGCTTAAACAGCGTGTAACACACAGCTTCCACAATGATTTAGTTTCTTCTACCAAGCCCCCAAGCAATTGCGTCCTTGACGAGGGTTGTCATCGTACCATTAACATCACTAAATGCATGAAGCCTATTAGATTTGGTAGTGTCTTTGACACAGGACTTATTTGGAGGCTCAATGATAACCAATTTGTGCAGTGATAAATCCAAAATTTGTGCAGTGATAAATTAATTGAAACAGCGACATAAAGAATTCATACGAAAAAAGTAACAAAAAATAAGCACACAGAACGTAACGGAAATAATATGAAGCAAAAAAATCAAAAGTTTCTGATGTATAATAGTCCACAATTACTTTGTTTTAAAAACGTTTTCTTATATCCTTTTCTGCGTCTTTTCACTCCCTTTCTTTGATCATTTCACTGCTCCAAAATACCTCTCTAAACCATTCCTGCCTATTAGCTTTCGGGGTGTCTCTTATTCTCCTGTCTTTCTCGGTAATGAAATAATTTACTGCTGGTCTGGGATCAAAGGAGGCTAAAAGAGGCATATTGAGATTGACATACAAGTAATTGCTAATGGCTGTGCGTTTAAGGCTCTTGTACTCGACTTCAAATTGATGTAGGCAGACACTAATCTTTAGCACACCAAAATGCGTGCTAAAACTGTTGCTAGGGATTTGTATTCATGTTGCTTTGTTGTGCAAACTACTTTCAAGACATGACAATGTTTTTATTGATATCACTTTGCTTGATATCGTCATATTGCTCAGATTTTATTGTCGGATTGCTTTCTCAGACCATAGAACTAGGAGTCAGACCCAAAAGGCATCATCTGAAAGTCTGACGGCGTCATGAAATTATTCAAAATCTCAACGTTCCCGCATTTTTGCACAAAGCCTCGTTTACATGCAGCCTCGTATGTTTACTTAATGTCGCAAGTCGTGAGAAAATATGCAACCATAGTGGCGCAGAGCCCCAGAAAATAGCGGAGTCATAAAATAGCGGAATCCCTCCTAGCTCATTATTTATGCTGCGTTAAAACAACCCTTTAAATCACAAGTTACAGTGTACCGTAAATTCTTAAACATGCAAAATCAACCGTTAAATCATCTAAAATTAAACGGAAGACTAAAAGTGACCTAGAAATCTCGAAAGCAAGGGAAATCCTTTCCCTATAGTGGAGAAAGGATATGTCTAAGGTAGCTCTCCAAAAATTGGTCAAACGGCCACAACTCTTTGGATAAAGAAACTCTAATTTCCAAGTAAAATTTATAAACCTAAACAACGAAAGAAACAAAACTAGTGATTCTACAGAAATATCAGCATGTAATGTAGGGGGGGGGGGAGAGTTAAATTACTATTTGCTGAAATTTCGGTGAGTGACCGCGTTGTCCGCGCCAGTTGGCGTACGAGTGGCCTTGCGCCAAGCAAGTTTGCAGACGGCCGCTGAGTGAAATTTTCAAACTTATACCCTCTGCACAAAATATAGATGACAGTTCAACTAAGGAAGTGCTTTTTCTTTGGAAAATCCGTGCTTCAGGGATTAGAAAGTCATGGCTCTTTATGGAGAAAGCTCCCAGAAAATAGAGGAATTTTGAAATAAATGCAACAAATCAAGTCTCAATGCGGAGAGGAAAAATAAGAGCCATGATGGTATTAAAAACGTTCAAATTTAGCGGCACATGAAAGAACTTTGCTGATTGTCATTCTCTGCTAGTGGGTTGGATATTCAGGGGCTGTATATGAAATTGTTGTGCTTTTATGTCATCGTACAGAAAGAGAATTTTCAGGAATTACGCCATTCTAGGGCCTCAGAGATGGCAAAACCTCATGAGCTTCCGGGGGCTCTCTGCTCTGCCCCTGGACCCGCTGGGCTGCTTACAGTTGCTTACACATTTTATTTACTCTTCGACAGCTGCCATGAAACTGCGATTTATATTTTAGCAATTTCCACGGCTTCTAAACATTTCTTTGATAAAATCATAGTCGAGCCTTGCAAAGCAAAATCAATTACAGAATCTTTGACCTTCTTTTTTCTGTTTCTTTCTACATGGCCTAAAAATGTAGTTTGCTCTACAGAAAGATGGGGAGCATGGCACTGCAAAATAGCAAAGTTCATTCAAATGGTCAACACCATGATGCCTTTTGCTAAGCATAAATTGAGATTCTGTCTCTTCACCCTGATTCTTTCTTTCCCAGATAGTAATGTTAGCACCTTATGGGAGTCACCTCTTTTTATGGCACATTAATGTCTCAAATTGGCAGAAATTATTCCTTATATATAATTAAAAAGTTAAGCAAAAGAAAAAAATTGTGATGCTCAATGTTAAAGAATAGAAATTCTTGTTTTTTCTTGGTCTATTCGAAAACTGTACAGCAAAACATCCTCTGTCTTTAAATGATGAATCCTTTGACACTTGTTCTTGTTTTGATACAAGACTTTGTTCAGGGCAACAACACAAAGACACCAATACTTTGGCCTTTTTAAAAAGTTTGCTAATTTCCGGATCAGACATGGGTGAATAAAAATTTAACATTGTCAAATAGAAAGATCTAGATCTCACAGAAATTTACAACAACTAACAAAATACTTACAAATGCAGAGCTGAAATCCAATCAACAAAGGAAATCAGCAGATATCTCTGTTTCAATAGTTATCCAATAACTTAGATACCATTTCTTCAGCTTGCAAAAATAGGGTCACTCATATTCTAATGGCTTTTCTGGCAAACTTTCCATCTACAAAAAGAATATTACCAAATATCAGGGATTAAAATATAACTCTGCCCCTATTGAAATGCAAGGAAATAATTTCATTGAGTCTAAATATTTCATAAAAATTATGATAGATACACACCCCTAAAAGAATTGAGGTTTGTACCAAAAAAATTGATACAAATATCAAAGTCTGTGTTTAGTGAATGAATCTACAGCAAAAGTTACTCACTTAACATTAGGAACATTTTCATAAAAAAATACAACTTTTCTTAAAAATCAAAAGCATGCACAGACTGATATCACCAAAAATATACAGTGTTTACATGAATGATAAAACCATATTGCTATTACCCTTACCTTTGAATTCAGGATTCTTAACCTTCTTGTGTGCTTTTGTTTGTTTGTTTGTTTGTCTGTTTTTGTTTTTCTTTACATCAACAGAGCCTTCAGTATTGAAGTAGTTGTAGAAATTTGTAGAAGTAGAAGAAGATTTGGAATGTTTGCTGTGAGTCTTTGGTCTGGAAAAACACAGAGAGCAAAATAATAAGAAAGAAAGACAAAATATGGCAATTTTTAAGCTAAGGTATAATCAGTCATCCAGTAGTGTAAAGCAGAGGAGATTCACATGAAACATTGTTATCACATGAAACTTGAAAACATGTTAATAGTTCAACTCTAAACTTATGTCTCAAATGCTAGAAGTAAAACATTCAGCAACTTGTTGGCAAACTTTTTATATGTGCACTTAAAGAGAGCTAAAAAACAACCACTCCAGTGATAAATGGAGCCATCAAAATGAAAGGCATTCAGTTTCTACAGAAAAATTGTTCTATACAACAATAAAGGGCAGTGAATTTCTTAGGATTGTCAGGTTGAAAGTATTCGAGTACAATTTTACTAATTTCGCTAATTGCAAATTAATGCTTAGGCCAATCTTTAGGAAAATCAGTACTTACGAAAAAAGATCTTTTATTCTTCTCTCCATCTCAGATTCTTCATAATCAATTCCTCTTCTTCTTGTCACGTCTTGCTCATCTTTTCGGTTTACTTGCTTTTCAAAGCCACTTTTCAAACCCACCTTTTATTTCAAAGCCACTTTTCAAACCCTCACTCCAAACACGAACTGAATTTTCCCGCCAACAGTTCTAAAATGAATGAATCACATTGCGCCAATGAGATGCTCGGCCCAGTCGTTTGAATCATAGCCGGGGGAAATTTCAGAAGTGAGGTCGGAAATTTCATACCATGCCCCCTTACACTACGTTCCAAGCCACGGGAAAACTCGTTTTTGTGCTTTTCAACAACTTATCATGCCTAAGGGAAAGTGTTCTTGATGAAAATGGTCAATCAATAATTCTCAGTTATTTTTGCTACCTGCATAATTTCCATTTTTTTTCTCCATTTAATCATTCTAATTTATTGATGGTTAGAGAGGGCTCTCTCCGCAATTCGTTTATCTATGAAGTGGGCTCCTCTTATTTCGCTCTATACAATTTATCGCAGTCCTATGCATTTCATGTAGTACGAATTTTCCGTATCAACATATTGATTTTCTGTTATATTTTTCATTGTAGTTTAGTTACTTGTTAGTATACCAAATTATATTTAAATTGTAGGTAATGAATTTGGAATATGTGAAACTGAACTGAAATGGGGGAAGGGCTCCATAGGTATACACACATATGCCTGGTTATACTTAAATTCTGCGTTATTCTTATTCATTCTTCCACCTTCAGGCTCGTGGTCATCACCGACGTGACGTATAAACTAGAAAGTTGCCTAGTTTACTGAATTAACACATTTTATTCCAAATTTTGATGGCACAAAACAGAGGATAAAACATGAAATAATAACTTCATTTGCACAATCATAGAGCTAGTATAATTTCGAATCATTTACTATGCCTTCTAGCCTCGAACAACTTCATTTCGTCAATATGAGGTTTCTACTATAAATATCAGTCCGTTGTAAAATTTTCGAGGATTGTTATCGAAATAAAATTATTCCCGTTTCCGGGCAGTTAAAAACTTATTAAGTTTATTCGTAGATTTTGTTTACGGCAGTTCAACACTTTCCAAACTTCATCTTAAGGCTTTCATGAAAACAATAAACAACACGAAGAACCACTGCTATCCATTATGAATCTGCATTTAATTTATTTGATATTGTCAAAGACATTACTGAGTCAAATTCAAGCGAAGACAGTAATCTCCATTAAAATTACTCGAAAATAATAAGTCTTCGTTAGATAAAGTAGCATATAAATCATTTTATCATTGGTTGAAATTATACTCTGCACAGACATTTCAATTTCCCATATACGAATGAACATAGGACACAATGCTGATGAAGATTGTTATCTAAATTGATTGAGGATTTCCTTTAGATTGATCGATTATTTGATATCATGATTTTCATTCAAGAATAAATTTTGCAGTTAGAGGCAAAATAGTCCAGGCTTGATTCTTTAAATGTACTGATGACAAACATCTTCCAAAATAGCATAACCATCAGTTAGTTTTAGTTCTCTATCCTTCTTGATTGTAACTGTAATTAATTGTGATCTTTTCCTACCATCTACTTGCATTCCAATCTTTATTATATAAGTGTGCATCTTTCTGTATTGATTTTCCATTTTCAATATCTTTCTAATCAGTAATTGTGCACCATAAACAAACAATTGCGTTAAAAAGGTAACTTTGTTATATCATACCTCTATACAAACCCCTTTGATCAAATCCCTTATTATAAAAAACAAAGATGATACCATTACTTTTAAAAATTTTCCAACTCATTGCTCGATAAGCCTAAAATAACGCAAATTAACAGTACTTATTGAGTAGCCTTGGATTCTGCTTATCTCAAATGTATATAACTACATTGCTTTGGAGGCGCGCAGGTTTATCAGTTCGGGTCAACTAGGCTTCAATGCAATTTAACGCTGAATATAAGGTATCCTCTACTTTTGCTCCACGGATTCATCTCTAAACAATTTATTGTCAACTAGTTATCACGTTTGGTAACTCTATTGCTGCTAGTTCCTACTCTCCATGCAGTATTCACTGCACGAGAACAATTGTTGGGACATAACTTGGACATTGGGTTATGATGTAATAGAAATAAAACATGATTTCGTTCATGCTTTGTGTCAAGAACAAAGTTACAGAATGACATAGCAAGATGCAGTCCCCCGAACCTTCTAGAGGGCAAAACTTGCATAAAAATTGTTGTACATTGATAAATTGTTATCCAGATACTTTAAATATATTTAATTTCAAATTGACACAGCACTAATCATGCAAACGGTTTCCGTCATTCATGAAAAGTGCCCTTTTCAAAGATTTATTGTGTTTCTTTTGGTGTTGGCTTTTGAAGAATAAGCTTATACTGTTGTTTTATTTCTTACAGCAGAAGGATGTTTATACGGAAGATGGTAATTCAAAACTGAGTTGTAAAATATTTTGCAAGTATGAAAAATCTCTTTCAAAGAGAATTCTCATTCAACATTACTAAGTTTTATAAGAGGAGGATTGAACAGTTAAAAAATTGCTCTGTGTATTGCCACACTTTGCACAACAAAAACTCAAAAAAAGGTTGAATGAAGAAAAGTTTCACGCAGTGTTTACAGGACAAAAACAGTGTTTACAGGAAATTTTTGAAAGAATTTTTCAAGACTAGTAAACGAAATCATGACTGAAAAATGCATTATTGCATAGACAACAATAAATGGCACAGAAGAACAGTGATTTAATTAAAGAAACATGTTCCAAAATTTGACTTAAAGAAAAACATAGCTTGGTGGCTCAATCGCGCACATCAATGACGAGAATTTACCAGCTTCGGAAATAAAATCAAACTATAGTGAGTTATTTCAACACAAAGAAGTGAACATATGGGACAATCTACTGGCATCATTGAAAACTGTGAATAGATGGATAACATAACAATGTAAACATCATTGCTGCAAATGCTAGAATGACGTCAATATTTTCATGGCTGCTGATACTTTAATTGTGAAGTAACTGTTTGGCTTCCTGCTTTCAATGGCAATAACTGAGACCTGAAAGTGAGAAATGATAACACATTATACAAACTGCTTGTACAGTGAACGAGTTAGAACAAGTCAAAATGTGTAGGTAGCCCCCGTGACAGGAGTAAGTGCGCATGCGTACCTTGCATTTTGCAGTAGACAGGCGAAGTTTGAAAAAATAAGCAACTAAGATCCAGCTGCTGAAGTCATTGTTCTGGTAGGCTCAATGCGCGTGCGTACTTATTTCTCGTAGCTAGTTAGTTCGGACAAACCACCAACGCTTATATTCTAAACAACAGAAGCGCGACCTCGTCTCCCACTGTAAATCTCAGAGATCGATCTCTGCTAAAAGCTTTCTGATTCAATTCAATTGCAATCGCTCAATCTTAAAGCGAATGCCGTTTAAGCTATCTATAACGTAGTCGACCAGCAAATAAATCATCGAATCAGTCAATCAAACAATCAACCAATCATTGAGTCAATAAGCGAATCAATTAGAGACTTGCAGTCTTTGATCACAAGCCAAAGCATTTCAACAAACGCTTCGAGCGTTTACATATAATTCCATCACAGGGGATCATTGATCTAACTCGATCGCCCCCTTTTTTGCTTGAAACTACACACTCGTTTTCCCCGTACTAGAAGCTGGAAAATAAGGAAATTATCCAACCATGATAAAAATGGGAGTAGCAGAAATTTCTAGAATTTGATAACATGGTTGCCCTCTTGGCCTAGAGCTTACGACACAATCGATAAAGCATCAGTTCGGAAGCAGACCTCTCGAAAGGAAAAGTCCCTGACATTTCATAACATAACATTGTTGTGAAATTCTTTCCAAAGAAAGTTTCGGCTATACTTGTCAACGCTCCTACTTCTTTACTGCGCCTCCACCAGGTGAAAGTGTGCCAGACAATGAGTATATGCGCTAATTTCGTATGGTTGCTCAAAGCACATTCTTCACCGATAGGTGTCTTGGACTAAAATAACAAAGATGAGAGCTTTATATTCAAATATCTTTTATATGGAAAATGTTTCTTAAGTTTAAAAACTTTTGCTTCTGCCTTTGCGTTACGTGACAAAATAGATTCAAGTATATGATGTTCAGTAATGTTTTCTGAAATCAACTAAACTTTTTCCTTAGCACAAAAATTAAATAGAGGGAACATCAAGTAAAAATTCATATAATTATGATAAAAAAATTTGTAAAATGACGACATTTTTCTTAATTAGAAAGGAGTGTAGAGGAAAAACACGTGGTAAGATGTCTCCAATATTTCATCAGACCTTGCTTTCCATCATTAAAGCCAAATGTGATTCTTTGATTGTGCCATTGGGCCTTTGGTCTAATTTTAGGTACATGAGCAATTAGAAAGAAAAGCAACATATGCAAGCGAACAGCATAAAGTTTTTCGATCTTTGTACAATACTGGTTTGCTGTTTGAAGTGATTGAAATAGCCCTTCAAAAATACTAGAGGGTGCATTTCTGTTGTATGGAGGCGAACCAGTGCCATGTCCGGTACTTTCTACCTATTTACAAATAGCTATTTTGATACCACCTACTTTCTACCTACATTCAAATGGCTATTTTGATACCATCTACTTCAAGCGGACACTTTGTATATGCTGATATGTAACTGCTCCTACCTTCACATTAGCGGAATTTTCTTCAGTTCCAAGTAGCTATGTTAATCAATGTTTGTGGCGACAAGCTACTTAAGGACAGGTATAGGAAAGCTACTTAATTGTAGAAAGAAAGTAGTTACTTAAAGGTACATGAATTATAGCTACTTGAGAGATAACAGAAAAGTAGCTATATAAGTGCAGACAGGAGATAACTACTTAAGGGTAGACATAAAGCAGCTACTTAAGTGTAGATAGGAGATAGCTATTTAGCGGTAGATAGAAAGTAGCTAGTTAAGGGAACATAGTGAATTGCTACTTAAGGGTAGATATAAAGTAGCTACTTAAGTATAGGTCTAAAAAAGCTACTTAAGGATAGATCGAAAGTAACTACTTATGGGTAGATCGAAAGTAAGTACTTGAGAGAAGATGAAAAGTCGCTACATAAGGATAGATTGAAAATAGCTACTTAAGGGCAGGTATAGTAAAGCTACTTATGTGTAGACATAAAGTAGCTATTTAAGTGTAGACAGAAAGTAGCTACTTAAAGATGGATAGAGAGTAGCTACTAAAAGGTGGATAGAGAGTAGATAATTAAGGGTAGATATAAAGTAGCTACTTAAGGACAGATATAGGAATGCTACATAACGGTTGTTAGAAGAGAGCTACTTAAGGGTAGATAGAAAAAAGCTACTTAAGGGTAGACATAGAGTAGCTAATTAAAGACGTATATATATAGCAACTTAAGGGTAAATATCAAGTACATACTCTAGGACGTATTTATATAGCCACTTAATGGTGGTTAAAGTGTAGCTACTTAAGAGCGTATGGATATAAATACTTAAGGGTAAACGTTAAGTAGCTACTTAAGGACGTATAGATATAGCTACTTCAGGGTAGACATAAACAAAATACTTAAGGACGTATAGATAAAGCTACTTAAGGGTAGACATAAAGTAGCTACTTAAGGACGTATAGATATAGCTACTTAAGGGTAGACATAAAGCAGCTACTTAAGGAAGTATAGATATGGCTACTTAAGGGTAGACATAAAGTAGCTGCTTAAGGACGTATAGATATACCTACCTAAGGGTAGACATAAAGTAGCTACTTAGGGACGAATAGATATAGCTACTTAAGGGTAGACATAAAGTAGCTGCTTGAGGACGTATAGATATAGCTACTTAAGGGTAGACATAAAGTGGCTACTTAAGGACGTATAGATATAGGTACTTAAGGGTAGACTAAAGTAGCTACTTAAGGACGTAAAGATATAGCTACTTAAGGGTAGATATAAAGTAGCTACTTAAGGAAGTATAGATATAGCTACTTAAGGGTAGAAATAAAGTAGCTACTTAAGGAAGTATAGATAAAGCTACTTAAGGGTAGACATAAAGTAGCTACTTAGGGACGAATAGATATAGCTACTTAAGGGTAGACATAAAGTAGCTACTTAAGGACGTATAGATATAGCTACTTAAGGGTAGACATAAAGCAGCTACTTAAGGAAGTATAGATATGGCTACTTAAGGGTAGACATAAAGTAGCTGCTTAAGGACGTATAGATATAGCTACTTAAGGGTAGATATAAAGTAGCTACTTAAGGACGTATCGATATAGCTACTGAAGGGTAGATATAAAGTAGCTACTTAGGGACGAATAGATATAGCTACTTAAGGGTAGACATAAAGTAGCTACTTAAGGACGTATAGATATAGCTACTTAAGGGTAGATATAGAGTAGCTACTTAAAGACGTATAGATATAGCTACTTAAGGGTAGATATAGAGTAGCTACTTAAAGACGTATAGATATAGCTACTTAAGGGTAGATATAGAGTAGCTACTTAAGGAAGTATAGATATAGCTACTTAAGGGTAGACATAAAGTAGCTGCTTAAGGACGTATAGATATAGATACTTAAGGGTAGACATAAAGTGGCTACTTAAGGACGTATAGATATAGCTACTTAAGGGTAGATATAGAGTAGCTACTTAAAGACGTATAGATATAGCTACTTAAGGGTAGATATAGAGTAGCTACTTAAGGAAGTATATATATAGCTACTTAAGGGTAGACATAAAGTAGCTACTTAAGGACGTATAGATATAGCCACTTAAGGGTAGATATAGAGTAGCTACTTAAAGACGTATAGATATAGCTACTTAAGGGTAGATATAGAGTAGCTACTTAAGGACGTATAGATATAGCTACTTAAGGGTAGATATTGAGTAGCTACTTAGTACCTGTACTAAAGCAGCTACTTAGTACCTGTACCTTAAGCAGCTACTTCGTACCTGTACCTTAAGCAGCTACTTCGTACCTGTACCTTAAGCAGCTACTTCGTACCTGTACTTAAGCAGCTACTTCGTACCTGTACCTTAAGCAGCTACTTCGTACCTGTACCTTAAGCAGCTACTTCGTACCTGTACTTAATTCGCTAAGGTACAGGTACGAAGTAGCTGCTTAAGGTACAGGTACGAAGTAGCTGCTTAAGGTACAGGTACGAAGTAGCTGCTTAAGTACAGGTACGAAGTAGCTGCTTAAGGTACAGGTACGAAGTAGCTGCTTAAGGTACAGGTACTAAGTAGCTGCTTTAGTACAGGTACTAAGTAGCTACTCAATATCTACCCTTAAGTAGCTATATCTATACGTCTTTAAGTAGCTACTCTATATCTACCCTTAAGTAGCGATATCTATACGTCCTTAAGTAGCTACTTTATGTCTACCCTTAACAAGCTATATCTTTACGTCCTTAAGTAGCTACTCTATATCTACCCTTAAGTAGCTATATCTATACGTCCTTAAGTAGCTACTTTATGTCTACCCTTAAGTAGCTACTTTTTATGTACGCTTAAGTAGCTACTCTCTATCTGCCCTTTAGTAGCTAACTTTGATCTACCCTCAAGTAGCTACTTTCCATCTACCGTTAAGAGCTGTCTTCTATCTACTCTAAAGTAGCTATTTTCTATTTACCCTTAACTAGCTATTTTCTATCTACCCTTCTGGAGCTTTTTTCTATTTACCCTTAACTAGCTATTTTCTAACTACCCTACAGTAGCTACTTTCTTTCTACTATTGAGAAGCTTTCCTATATATGTCCTTAAGTATCTTATTGCCATATAAATTGATTAACACAGATGTTGCAAATTGAGCATCTTGTCACCCAACATTAAGGCTACTGCTTGCTACTGAGGAGAGAGTGCTAGAGGCAAAGGCCCTTTGGCCTACTCCAGAAAACGACAACATCGCAAACAATTGAATTTATTTCAATCAAAGCACCCAAAAAGCAATAAACAGGACGAATTAACATTTATTGCAATCTCTTACAATAATAAGGAAATATGTGTCACAGTGTAAATTGTAATAGTTAATTGAAATACAACAGTTGAAACTACTACTTCGTTTCTAGACAATGCAAACCTGACGAGATGAAAGTAATTGGAGTGGCAATACAAATCGTAACTTACACCATGAAACTCTAACACATTACAGCTTACTGTGCAAAACAGAGCCAGTGATTTGTATTTAAAGGTGGGGATGGGGGCAATTATAAAACGGTTTCGTAAAGACAGCCACCATGGTTGACGGTTTTACACATGTTTCACTGTAGAAGTGCTCTTGAAAGCTACCCTAAATAGTTCTAGACAGAATAAAAAAATTGGTGGAAATACTCTCTTGCTTATTTTACCATCATGCCCTACAGTTTTCTGCGTCTCAGTGTAAATTTAAAATAAAAGAGGGATTTTAAAGTTTTAGATGGAATGCAAAATGATACGGTGGAAAGAATTGGATAAAAGCGGGTTAACAGTTAAAATGCATAAGGGAACATTAACAGGTAAAACTAAATTTACAGAATAGTACGTAGAAAGTGAGTTAAACCACTTGCATTTCGCCGTTACACGTGGCCGCGTTTAAAAGCGTTGTCTCATTGAAAACTATCTTTCCGGGGTAATAGCGGTTGCATGATATACAAGGAAGAGTTTGGCCACGCGCGGGATATTTGACATTTGTGATTGTTCACTTTTCGACAACTGTTTCAAGCACGTGTATATATTCTTAAACGGGTCACTCCATTCCCTGTGACAATTGTTCCAAGTATGTTTGCCTTAACTTTGAAGGCGCCAACATCGACTTCATCTCCCTATATTTTCGATACCACCACCTCTGTGCTTTAAATAAAATGACTCTAGCCTTGGAAATCGTGGCGGGTCAAAACGATATTTGATGGAATTTATCATGATGTCCAGAATTTCAATAGATACTTCGAAAGTGTTCTTTTGGTGAGAAAGAGAAATGTGCCTCATCCTATTTTGAATCTCTCCCTACCACGAAATTTTCATTTAAAATTTTGTATTTCGGATTTCTTCTCTCTTTTGGCAGGACAGGGTCAAACTCTGAAGCTCTTTACACTTTGAAATACAAATCTGATGATCCTTCGATTCTATTATTCCAATTTTTAATAGTCTTTTTAGAAGTATCGTTTCCCTCAGTAGCTGATAATTTCACACTTTGCAATGTTTTGAAGCGATTGTCCGTCCTTGAAGAAGGTTGTAATTTTAGCTATCGTACCCTTAACATCACTAAATGCATGAAGCCTACTAGATTTGGTAGTGTCTTTGACAGAAAGACTAAGTGAATGTCCATGGCAATACGTCTGCTTTTGGCTGCATGCATTTTAGTTGCTCTGCGACAGCAGCCTTGAAACTGCGATTTATATTTTAGCAATTTCCACGGCTTCTAAACATTTCTTTGATAAAATCATAGTCGAGCCTTGCAAAGCAAAATCAATTACAGAAACTTTGACCTTCTTTTTTCTGTTTCTTTCTACATGGCCTAAAAATGTAGTTTGCTCTACAGAAAGTTGGGGAGCATGGCACTGCAAAATAGCAAAGTTGATTCAAATGGTCAACACCATGATGCCTTTTGCTAAGCATAAATTGAGATTCTGTCTTTTCACCCTGATTCTTTCTTTCCCAGATAGTAATGTTAGCACACAAATTTAGATTTCCAGCTCCTCTAATTGAGATGGTTCAAGCCAACTTTAGCAATAGACCCATTACCTTATGGGAGTCATCCCCTTTTATGGCACATTATTGTCTCAAATTGGCAGAAATTATGTCTTGTATAAAATTAAAAAGTTACGCAAAGAAAGGAAAATTTTGAAGCTCAATGTTAAGAAATAGGAGACTTTTGTTTTCTCCGCTTCTATTCGGAGGGCATACAGCAAAACATTTTCTATCGTAAAATGATAAATCATTTGACACTTGTTTTGGTACAAGACTTTGTTCTGGGCAGCAACAAAAACACACCAACACAATGACCTTTTGAAAAATTTGCTAATTTCTGGATCAGACATGGGTGAATAAAAACTTAACATTGTCAAATAGAAAGATCTAGATCTCACAGAAATTTACAACAACCAACAAAAATACTTACAAATGCAGAGCTGAAATCCAATCAACAAAGGTAATCAGCAGATATATCTGTTTCAATAGTTATCCAATAACTTGGATATCATTTCTTCAGTTTGTTGAAATAGGGTCACTCATATTCTAATGGTTTTTCTGGCAAACTTTCCATCTACAAAAAGAATATTACCAATTATCAGGGATTAAAATATAACTCTGCCCCTTTTGAAATGCAAAGAAATATTTCATTGAGTCTAAATATTTCATGAAAATTATGATAGATACACATCCCTAAAAGAATTTAAGTTTGTATCAAAAATCTTGATACAAATATCATAGTCATTGTTTAGTGACTGAATCTACAGAAAAAAACAATCACTTTACATGGGGAACATTTTCATAAAAGAATACAACTTTTCTTAAAAATCAAAAGCATGCACAGACTGATATCACCAAATATATACAGTGTTTACATGAATGATAAAACCATATTGCTATTACCCTTACCTTTGAATCCAAGATTCTTAACTTTTGTCTGTTTTTGTTTTTCTTTACATCGACAGAGCCTTCAGTATTGAAGTAGTTGATTAAATTTGTAGAAGCAGAAGAAGATTTGGAATGTTTGTTGTGAGTCTTTGGTCTGGCAAAACACAGAGAGCAAAATATTAAGAAAGAAAGACAAAATATGGCAATTAATCAGCTGAGGTTTAATGAGTCATCCAGCAGTGTAAAGCAGAAGAGATTCTAAAGCATTGTTATCACATTAAACTTGAAAACATGTTAACAGTTCTACTCTAAACTTATGTCTCAAATGCTAGAAGCAAAACATTCAGCAACTTGTTGGCAAACTTTTTATATGTGCACTTAAAGAGAGCTAAAAAAACAACCACTCCAGTGATAAATGGAGCCATCAAAATGAAAGGCATTCAGTTTCTACAGAAAAATTGTTCTATACAACAATAAAGGGCAGTGAATTTCTTAGAAGAAATTCATCGGAATGAGCAAAGTTATCCCTACGTGCAAATGTTTGAGTTGCAAGCAAATAAATACGTTCAAATGAAGTTTAACTCGGAACCAACCTTGTATTAGTTGTCTAGCTTTGTCAGGTTGGAAGTATTCGAGTACAATTTGAATAATTTCGCTAATTGCAAATTAATGCTTAGGCCAATCTTTAGGAAAATCAGTAATCACGAGAAAAAGGTCTTTTCTTATCATCTCAGATTCTTCATAATCAATTCCTCTTCTTCTTGTCACGTCTTGCTCATCTTTTCGGTTTACTTGCTTTTCAAAGCCACTTTCAACAAGCACTCTCAACAAGAACTGAATTTTCCCGCCAACAGTTCTAAAATGAATGAATGACATTGCGCCAATGAGATGCTCGGCCCAGTCGTTTGAATGAAAGTCGGGGGGTGATGTCAGATATTTCTTGCCATGCCCCCTGATATTATGATCCAAGCCGCGGAAAAACTTGCTTTATGCTTTTCAACGACTTATCATGCCTAAGGGAGTTCCATTCCAGAGAGGGCTCTCTCCGCGATTAGTTTATCTTTGAAGGGAGCTCCTCCAATTTCGCTTCATACAATTTTTCACAGTCCTATGCATTTCATATAGTACTAATTTTCCTATTCATTATCAAGCTGCACTCGATTTTTTTGATATTATGAAAGGACATTACTGAGTCAATTTCCAGCGAAGACAGTAATCGCTCTTAAAACTACATGACTCGAAAAGAATAGGTCTTCGTTAGAGAAAGTAGCATATAAATCATTTTATCATTGGTTGAAATTATTTTCTGCACAGACGTTTGAATTTCCCATATACGAGTGAACATAGGGCACAATGTAGATGAAGATTGTTATCTAAATTGATTGAGGTTTTCCATTAGATCGATCGATTTTCGTTTTAGAATAAACTTTGCAACTGGAGTCAAAATTATCCTAGCAAAATCCTTTGAATAGACTGATGTCAAACATCTTCCAAAATAGCTTGGCTATCCATCCATTAGTTTTAGTCCTTGAATCTTCTTGATTGTAGCTGTGATTGATTGTGATCTTCCAACCTTTTCCAACCCTCTACTTGTATTCCAATCTTTATTATGCAACTGCACAACATTCTTTTGATTTGCTAAGTCCATTATCTTTTTAACCAGTAATCGTGCACCATAAACAAACATTTGCCTTAAAAAGGTAACTTCGTTATATCATACCTCTATACAAATCCCTTTGTTCAAAGTCCTTCAAAAATTTTCCAACTCATTGCTCGATAAGCCTAAAATAACGCAAATAAACAGTACTTATTAAGTAGCCTTGGATTCTGCACATCTCAAGTGTATGAAACTACATTGCTTTGGAGGCGTGCTGGTTTATCAGTTCGGGTCAACTTGGCTTCGATGATCGATCTCTGCTAAAAGCCTTCTGATTAATTTGGAATCGCTCAATCTAAAAGCAAATGCAGTTTAAGCTTTTGATAACGTAATCGATCAGCAAACAAATCAGTCAATCAATCAATCAATCATTACAAGCAATCATTCAGTCAATAAGCAAATCAATTAGAAACTTAAGGTCTTTGATCACAAGCCAAAATATTTCAACAAATGCTTCGTACGTTTTCATTTATTTTCACACGAAATATCGAAATAGCAAGAAACAGCGGAAAATTGAAAATGATCAAATGATGTTTACTTTGATGCTGACAATTTATTTTGACAGCTAATAGTAATTTTCGAACGTTTAAATGCTTTAAGAGCTCGGCTGTTCTGTGCCATTTCAAACAATCTAGAGCTTTAGATAACTGGAATACAGCGAGCTAATGAAAGGCATTCAGTGGCTTCGCTAGAAACACGCTGGTTGTATTATGATATTTCTTAATGTTTTTTGCATACTTGTAGAGAATCTTAACATCTTGCTTCAAACAAACAACCGCCTTTCATGTGCCTAAACTCAATTTTCATATCAAGAATTCGAAGCACCCAAGTTCATCCTCGAGCAATGAAGAGTGTTATTGATATTTGAACAGTGACCAGGTCGGAGATTTGCATAAAGAAATGGCCTAAGGACTTTATTTTGATAATCCAAAGGCTGCATTACTCATTCTAATTTCCTTCAAGGAGTCTTATCTCATGAATCTTCACAAAGAACTATGTAATGGCATTGAAGAGGATGATATACAAATGACTGACCAATATCATAATCTCTCCGTAATATCTGTCAAAGGACGCAGTGTTGGTGATCACATATTTTTGATATCACATTAACGAAGAGTGTTTGCTGAGGAAATTGTGATTGGGAAATGCGATTATCTTGGTATTGCATTAGACGAAGTGATAAAAGGAAATAAGATTTTTGACTGGCAAAGCTTGTTCTGTTCTTAAGAGATAAACCTTTAATTCCATGAAAGATGATGGGGCGTGTGAACAAAATAATGCCAGAGTCGAGTAGATCAATATTTCGAGCTGAAACAGGTATGCTTTGTGCTGCTTTTCGACGCCATGCAAAGCCTTTGGTGCCATGAGAGGAGTGGTTCTGTAAACAGTTTCTGCAGGCTTCATATACCTTTAAAATTAATTATTAACAATGACGATTGTCATTGTTCATCCAATGACGTTGACGCCGCTACTGGAGTAGATATTAAATTTGTTGATTGTACTCTTGCAACAGGAACTTATATCCCAGCCTTCTACAGCCACCTAGCTTTGAAATTTTCTGCACAAGAATGACATCAAGTGTCACATTTCAAAATACGTCTCAGACTTAGGCGGTGGGTAGGGATTTTGGGCAACATCAAAGACTATTCAGTTGGCAAATTCTGTTCAATTGCAATGAAAGCTGTATATGTCGACTTATAAAACTATACCAAAATAGACTCATTAACATTAAGCAATAAGATTTCTATGATTAAAACTAGACATCTCTTAACTGTTTTCTTTTCTCGTAAAGCCAAATGGTAAACATGTTTCCCAAAGCAACCACCCAACAACCTTAGTGTGCGTTTAGAATTACTGTTCCAAATAAGAAATATCAATCCGATTTCTTTTATATATTCATCCGGTTAATTGCTTTGGAAACTAGCAAAAAAACTCGGGAGGTCTTAGTTGCAAGCGAGCAAATCCAACAACACCAATAAGACCAATAAATGTTGTTAAAAACGTAATTTTTTGGTAAAACAGATATACTTTATTCTGAGTGTACGTAATACATTTCAAAACAAAACTAGAATGCGATCAAATTAGGACCAATGCTATTTTACAATTAATCTAAGTGCAATTTTGTTCAGTAAGCATGGATGTTGTTATTTCAAAGTAATTCTAGAGTACATATTTTTCTTCTACCCGTATCCGTTTGTCTTGATTTATTAAATGCTAATGTTGATAGCACAAAATACTTTGAAATATTAACAAGATTTCAAAAGGGATTATGGTACATCGCACAACGCAGATTTCCTGTCGGCGCCATTGCAGAATTACGCAGGCCATTACGAGGCTGCACATAAAGCGTTTGGAAGATGTTGACAACGCAAACCATTGACATCACGAGGAACTTGTTGTCGTAAATTGCGGTGCGTGAAATAGATATCAAATGCCCTAAACAAGATACAGCAGCTTAATAGAGAAATTGCATTTGTTAATTTGCAATCGAGCCTCAAAGACATAACAGATATCGACAGCAAAAGCGCCACTACATGCGAAAACACGAAACAACTTCACACAGCCTGTTTAGCGTCATGGGATCTCCAATATGAGATTAGAGAGACAGTAAGAGGTTAGCTGAAAGGACTTCAATGCACCGACGTATGCACGCCGGGGATAGCAGAATCTATTTTGTAATACCTCAGCTGTGCATATCGCAACTTAGAGATTGTGACTTCAAATCATTTTGCCCATACAGCCATAACTGAATCTAAGAAACATGGAAACGCTGGATGGCTGCCATATTCACTTGCTGTCTGTAATGTCTAAAATATTTTGTTGGGTAGATAGAAAAGCAGCAGATTATGCATTGATAACTTTAAGTTTTGCTTCTTTTAACAATGAAAGCCCTTTTCGGCTACACATCATAAATCTTGAAACATATTTCAAATGAAAGACTTGTCACTATCAAATATCACTAATGCCACTTCAAATGGAAAACATGTTACTAATAAAGCTTCACTTTAAAATGGATCTCTCTCAGGAATAATTGGGTATGTTATCGTTTCTTTCATGGAGCTCCTTGAGTGTTACCAAAACTATTTTTCGAAAAACTCTTAGATCCTCTAAGTAGAAATTGCAAACTTCTCAAGGAAGGCGTAATTACTAACAATTTCCCTGACAAGAATGTAAATATTTCATGCCTCTAAACAAAGACAAATTTTAGTTTTAACCTTCAATTAAAGGATGCATTAACTACCAAATATTTATCACGGTTTTTTCTCCAACTTCTGCAAGAAAGATCAATTATGAAATTGGGATAATTTGGGCATGATCTGTCAGTTGCTAAGCGATCTTTTTTGCAAATACTGTTGTCGTTTATGAATAATGTCAGTAGCACCCCACAATAGGAAAGTTAGTTGCATCCATTAGCGGCAAAGGTTAGCATATGGTCAATCTTCTTCTATTGCAGGAGACTTTTAAGGAAACAATCAGAGCCATTCTCGCATTTTTGGAAGATCAAGATACAGTATTAAGTACATATTTCTTGCAGCAAGATGATTGTGTGCAGGAGAAGGCTTTCCGCAGTTTTGACGATTGAGTTTCATTGTGCCATCATAGACAACTTTAGAGTACATGATATACTATTCTAAATCTGCATACAACGGTGATAGAAACTGCGATGTCAACAGATTTTTAACTCAGTACTGCCAGGGTAAAGCACCTTTAACTCCTAGACATGTGAGAAAAAGTGTTCATGCGAGAGAGCACTTTCCACATTGGAGGGAGAATCTACAAAAGGGTTGATAGGTCACAGGTTTTGTATGAAAGATCAAAGTAGACATGTGAATCAAAGGGGGCTTTTGGAAAAGGTTAATATTTTTCTTTCCATATTGTTAGACAAGAAAGTGTGCCCATTCAAATTCACTCGACGGAAATTCCATGAAATTAAAGACAAGTGTTTGCTGACTGTTTTGTTGTCATATTCTCAAAGAAGCTTATAAAGATTATGCTAGGGCGTGTTTTGAAGCTTCATTCGCAGGATTCTCAAATCACCAAATACTTGCAAAAGAAACTTCTTTACTAAAAGGACGCAACATATTTTTCTGTAATCATATCTTAAAATCGGAGCTGAACTGTTGTGCCATAGGCGATAATTTTCTAACTTGAGAAGTATTTGGTATTGATTTGCTTGTTGATTGGTAGAGTTATTGGTTGTATCTTGGTGCTTTGTTGAATAATAATTGTGGGAGGGGATTGCTTGTGGATAGATCACAGCACAAAAGAGATGAGCTAGATATGACAATTCTTGCTGTATCTTTAGCTCTTTTATTAACTTTAGAAACCTACGCTGCAGTGCCAGGACATGGTTCAAATGCCGCCATATGTGCCCTTCGACGTCTTCACTGATACCGTGCCCTTTTTTCACTTAATTCATATTTTTTTCTATTTCTCTCTTTGATTACAAGAATGAAACTCAATTCAAAGGTAAATTTTATTTGTGGTATGATCTGACGAATGTAGTACGTAGAATGTGTTATCTTTGAGGCACACGCTCTTTCCCGAGTGTACCTTCAAGCACTTGACAGTTGTTAACAGTTGCTAAAGACGTTTGCAATCTCGTCCTGTAAAGGCTCTTCGGAACACAAGGCAGTTCTCATGATTAAGCTTTGTCCATGAGTTCAGCCACATGGTTACCATTCCTTTCCTTGCCTTGACATGATACACTTTTTCTTATTGACTTTGTATGAAGCTCGTATGAGCTAGTGATCTTTTTTGACCCATTGAAGCAGATCTATAAACTCTGGGATTTTTTTGTAATAAGAGCTTTAGATAAAACCTGCTTCAGTTATAAAATTAAAGCAGGAAACCATAGCTGGTAAAAACTTAAAGAAAAGTATCCTTATGTGGACGAACATAATTGCCTTCAAATCTCTCAGTGGTTTTGATGTTAAGCCGGAGAAAGAACGGAGCTCTAGATCAGAGTTTCTTTTCTAGCCATGGAATTGCCCATCTCGATCAATCAAAATCCGAAAATGCTGTTTATGTCCCGAGCAGGGGAAAGTCAAGTTCCTGTTTTCTGAGAGACATGTAAAATATCTATTGCATCTCCCTTCATTTGGTGTAACAAACTTTCAACACCAGCTAAATAAATCAATCATAGATAGTATCCACAGCCCTTTAAAACATAGAATATAGATTATTGCAACAAAACACAGTAACACAAGCTCTTTTTCAAAATGTAGAAAGGTGCAGAGGTTTGAAATTCCACTAAGACGCAGGTTGTATATAATTGACATGCGGGTTTAAATAAGTTCATTCTAAAGTTGCTGCAAAGAATTTTACTGGAAAAAGTTGTAACTTTACGAACAAGTGAAGATGCAACTTTGATACGTTTTAATAGGGTCTCTTTTTAAAACGAATATTTTCCCGATAGCCGGGCCACATAATCAGGAATGTGTTACGATTATCATTGCTGCTATTTTTCTTTGAGAATATCTTTTATTCTGGAAATGCCCTCCTTATGTAGAGCCACGTACATAAAGAAAATAAAGAAAATAAAATATAACGTGTTGAATATGATATATATGCAATGTCTTAAGGTGTGAAGTTAACAGCCTTTTCCATTGACCACCAGTTTCCCATCCCCATGGTCATCACTGCACCTCCGTTCGGTATTCTTCAAATTGGGATTTGCCACTAATACGCGTAGTATGTCATTGCTGGTAAACCGTTTCCAGTGCTTGACAGAATTAATAGACCTAAGACAATTACTAGCCAAAAATTGAGGGCGAATGGTTTAAAGAAAATTTCATCTTTACACGAAACGTTATCCAAACCTTTTTTGAATGTTTGCAAGTCAACAAATTAATGCTTATTATGTCTACACAAGATAAGAAGAGATCTACTCCAAATGTTGGATGGGTTGTCTTTCATCCCAATGAGATAGGATGTGCCCTAAAGAAAATATCTATTTTAGAGGAGATAAAGGTTCCTCTGAAGAAATAATTTGATAGCTGGTAAGAATTGAATACTTCTAAAAAAGGCAATATTAGTTAATGCCTGATTATCGGGGGTTGAAGACATTTCTGTGACGAAAAGGAAAGGAGTTCGTGCTGGGAAGAATGTCTCATTCATCGGAATTTCGAAGTAAAAAGGGATGTTTTACAGCATTATCTACGTGTGCCTAAAACATATATAGACCACACATGATTGAACACACCCTAAGTCTCCATGATAAATAGGTTCTAGACTGATGTGGCATGTTAAAGTTTTGATGGCCTATCATAGCCCTTTTAATCTGATGTCATCCCTAGAACGTACCATAAAGGCTTCCATCATTTGGTTAAACTGATGAAGGAGAAGTGATTGATACCTTTGCAAAAGGTTATATTTAATTTAATCTATCAGCTACATAAATCTTTGTTGTTGATGTGAATGCAGAAATGGAGAGGGCTTTGTAGTTTTCTCACAGAAGCAAAGGTGATGCAATTTACTACCGAACAAAAATGATACAATAATGAAAAAACTGAACTTGGGCATGACTTTGAGTTAGTTTGCGCCTTTCATAATCGGATAATTTTCAGAAAAAAAGAAAGTTCTCTTATTTGTAAACAATTTGAAAATACATTTCCGCGGAAATAGCAATCAACATGCCCAAAGTAGCTATCGTTTCAATTTAATCAAATTATCTGCCACACATGGCTTGAAACTGTAGTCATTTTTTCTTGGAATAAACCCGAAAGATTTCATGAAATTTTCAAACAAATTCCACGTTAAGCTTGCATATAATTGTTTGTTGGTAATTACAACTGCATTTTTTGTATACCTAGCATTCTGCTTAGGCCTCTGGCTTGTTTACCAATAAGCAATTTCATAGCATACATGAGGAATAGACAGAATTATGTGCACCTAGGAATAACATTTTTCTGATGTTGTTATGTAGGAACACATGTTCAAACTATGATAAACATTTCAAGTCAGAAGTCATTTTAAGGTGTTTAGAATCCAATTCCTCGATGCAAAAGTGAGCCACATGAATCTTCAAAAGCAAAACTAATGTAACAATTAAAAATGAAATTTCTTACTTTCATTTTTAATGTTATGAACATCATTGATGCCAGGCCAGTGAAGAAGACACCTTCGAGCAAAACATGGCGGACTAAGTTTGCTGTATGCGTAAACTACGCTTGTCGCCCTCGATCATTACTCCCACAATATTCAGCAGTAACGAACTTGGAAAAACGTGCATTATCTCTACAGTCACGATTTGAAATGGAATGAGAACAGTCACTTCTTCGAGTCACTGCGGCCATGTTTGGAATACTAATGCTTGCGCCATTCAATATAAATGCGCGCGCGAATTTCGGACAGCTTTAGAGCATTGTGGGTAATGTTGTTGTTGGAACTGCAATTTTGACTAAGTGTACGATTGCTCTAATGTTGTACAAAGAAGCTATTTTTTGCTCAAGCCTGAAAGAATGTACATAGGGCAAATTTAGAAGCCTACGTTTTGCTTTACAAGATGGAAATTTATCATTACACAGCTCATGATCCTCTACGGGGTAATAATCAAAGACACAATGTTGTGGGAAACAAGTGTGTTTTTGAAAGCAATAAACATGCAAGGCATGTTGTTTTCCTTGTATTTTAAACTTGTTAAGGGAATCTTCAAAGAATCTCCTTCTCAACTTCCAAATTCTCCTGTTTTGTAATCGAGTAATCATGTGAGTTTTGTAAGAGCAGAATAACTTTGTAAGAATAACACATGGAGAGAGATTATATATGTTTGCAGATAATTTGATAGGTGACTTGATATGGTAGACCTTTCAAATTGGTATAAAATTTGTGCAAAGATTTCTTCAATTTCAATTGATAAATACATCTAGTCGGTAGTGCAGTAAAGATTAAACATTTTTCTGGATTTCGTCATCAAAATTATTTTTTGTAAGGAAATTAGTTCTTAAGGAAATTTTTAGTAAGAATCTTTTAATAACTCGAAAGCCTTCTAACTAGCAAGAATTTTGCCAACAGACCTGGAAAAATTGGCTTCTACTAAAAGTAAGTGTTCGTTATCTGGTCTCGAAATCTATCTCATTGGTTGATGCTTATTATAGAATGTATGAAACCGTTTTGCACCTCTTTTAAATAGGACAGACAGGCCAGGTTGTTCGGGCAATGGTGGACCAGCTGATAGAATTGCTTGTGAAAATTTTTTTATCGAGCCAAACACCGAAAGACAGTGACTTAGGAATTGAGGGAGCCAGAGGGGCAATGGCAACCAACTTTTGGCAAACCATTTGAGAAAAATTTGTTGGATGTGATAATATAAAAGTTTGTATCATAATCATCCAGGGAAAAACGGTGGACAGATGGAGTTATTGGGTGGCAAAGAGGTATAATGAAGTAATGGACTAGAGGTCTGGCAATATGGTAATGATGATATTGAGCCTCCCGGGATTAACTAAAGGTTATTTTAAGACATTTGTTGTGAAACTTAAACTCAACTGATAAAGTTTTAACTCAATGTTCATGGTGTAAATACGAGTCTTACCCGAAAAATGAGCTATGCTTTAAGTTGAGAAATTGCTCACCTTTTGTTGTACTTTCCAGTTCGAAAGGGCTCAGTAAAGATATTCAACTGGAGCCAATTTTGAGCAAACTTATCTAAGAATTGTGGAGGAATCGTTTGAAATTGGCATGATCTTGCTAAATCAAATTGAAGATAAAATGAAACAAACTCACAAGAAGAAAAGTGACCCAAAGAACCTTCCATATAAATTCCTTCATGCCAATATATCTTTCATCAACTCTTTACAAAAATGACATCGAAGAAGAAGCGAAAATAAGAAACTTTGTGCATGAACAATAAAGATATTTGTATGCGCATATACGTTCTACGCTGAGAATACGATATAATAAATAAATTAACCATTAAAATTTATTCTTTTTCTTCTCATACATTACATCAATGAGACAGAAAGGGTTCCATACGTCTAATTCTTTAAAACGCGGGTTTGAAGTGAAGTAGCAACATATAAATAATTTTATAATTTCAGTTGTATCAATGCAATGCAAAGGGGTCGAATATAGAGGGGGCAAGAAGGGTGGCGCTGTACTTAACGAACTTCGCACCAAGGCTGGTCTACCCCATTAAGGTGGGTCTACCCCACAAAGGTGGGTACCATCGTAACACCTGCTATTCATGCTGAAAAGTTTATAAAGACGCGAAATATATTAGGCCATGTCTATAGAGTAAGCATAAAACTGCTTGATACTTTTAAATTATGGGGAGCCAATGGACTCACCCTTGCAGTCTCTACGGAGGAGACAGGCGTTGTGTAGGCAAGTGAAGTAAAACTCAAAGTTGTAATTGAACAGAACCAAAGATTTAAAAAAACAAATGGTGATCCTTCGCCAAAATGGCATCGTCAAGAATTATGGGTTGCTCAAAGGGTCTGAAAATGAGAACCTAAGACAATTTGACGTACGGTGCAAACAGGTAAAGGGCTAAGCAAGGAGACGGAGAGGACTTTGATTTTAAAGGGAACATTTTGCGTTGAAATTACACCCGTGGTAATAATGATCAACTTTAGCACAGGTCTAACAATTTCCTTCCAAAGGAGAGAGAGGCTGTGTTGATTAGAGAAAATGGGATATGGATCTGAAATATCTACCAGGAGATATCGGTTGCAACAAGATAAAGTGTACTTTATGGAGATGAGCATTTGTACGAATGTGACTGCCCGATTTAACTTTAAATCCTGGCGGTTATAGGGAGGAAATGCAAAAGCAAGGAAGGGCGAAGGTCAGGTCACAAGCCAGGTCACATACGTCGGATTACCATGATATGGCAAAAGAATTAGCGGAAAGGTAGCTATAAATTTGAAGACTTCTCTTCAAGCTTAAGACACACGGTGAAACGTCGACGGTCAGCGCCTTTGAATTACAAGTTATGGAGGGAGTTAAGAGGGCAGCAATATACTTTATCCACATTTGTACAACAGGTGTCACACATAACCAAGTCGTTGGCCAATGGCTTCACACTTGCTAAAATATACGATCTTCCAATAATTCTAAGCAACATGAGGGACGCATTAACTGAATTCACAACGACCGTTTCTGCAATTAAGAGACAATTCTCACTCGTGTCTAGGGCAACGCTTGTCTGACTATCAAATGATGCATGGCAGTGCAACAACGATGCCAGCTTATTACCACTAGCTTGGTACATTTGTACCAAGCACGGGATAGGGCAACGTGGTTAGCATCCAAGCAACAATTATGGTCAGATATTTGAAAAAGATATTCCCCTAAGGTACACCTTGTTATAATTAAATAAAAAAGTATCTTCTACAAAGACTTGCACTTCTGTAGTTAGACTTTTGAGATGTGGCAAAGTTGGAAATTGGTGACAGGGGTCTGTGAATGCGTCTGGCTCTTGATGAAGGGGAGGGGGGGGGGGTGTTGGAAGGATCAAAAGTACTTTTAAATGAACATGGTTTGAAACTTGAAACGAGATCCAGCCCAAAAGCTGTCTTTAAAAAACTTTCTTGTAAGGTTGCTGCTCAAGAGAGCTATTTTGTAAAAGTGACTATATCTTGGTCAGAAAATTCACAATGACCATATGAACCATGATTACAACGAAATGCCAAGAGCCAGCGCCATGTAACATAAAATGAAAATGAATTCTGATCGTATAAAATCCATAGGGGGACTTTCGTTAGGGTGGATGTTCTAGTTCACCTGGAACACCTAGGTAGCAGACTTTGTATATGGTTGGAATCAAGCGGAAGTGGAACAAATTACACGCAATCTACACAGCTAACATGATATTCTACATTCCTTCTCATATATTCAAGAACTCTTGGGGGTTTATCTTGAATGACAGTGTATCTTTCAATTACCCATGTCCAATCGCAACGTGGCTTCCTATGTCCTTTTACTAAGTAGATTAAATAGGAATGGGTACCAGAAGTACTTTTGGTTTAATGTCTCTTTTGCTAATTTTGCCAGTTTCCCTTCTTAGGCTACGTGTGTGGGGACATAACTTTGCATAGAAAATTCTACCAAAGGAATATGCGTCGTACGGAGACATCCCTAAACGGAAAATTCCCCGTGCGGAAAGCGGTATAAAGAAACCCCGGAACACATTGCTATCTTTGAAATGGGTAATTGTAGATACTGACATAAGTATACGAATCCGAGTTGGATGTTATTCCGACATTGTCGAATATAAATTAATAGTATTCAATAGACAGTCAAAATCAATTGCATAGGCAATAAGAACCAAGTTTTGGAGGAAAGAAATTCCCCCATCACCTTGAGGATGCGGCGAGGGGTGACTCCACTCTTTGAATCGGTGAACATGCTACAGCCACAGATGCACTATGCCACTGGTGGTTATTGATTGCCCAGCACCGATGCATTTGGTTTTCCTTCCCACTGCCAGCAATGTGGAAACAATCTGTTGGACTTTCTAGCTGTCTCGAGTACGGCCGGTCGACCTTCGTTTCCCGCTCCCTACATCGCCTGGCCTTCCTTCACGGCGCCGAAACGAGGGTCTACGTCACCAGAATGAGACTTGTCAGCAACCACCACGTGCGAACCTTGAGGGACCACTTGCCGATTGTGGCACTTCTTCGGGTACCTTCTATCGTATTTGGTATAAATATCATTACAGGTGCATAAATTTGTACATCTGTTTCTCCTCGATAGCAAGGAATCTTCGTTTCACGATAAATTAGCTTCATAGCTTATCTTGGTAAACTTGCAGCAGCCGCGCTATATGCTCCTGCAAGCTTTTTATTCCGCTGCCATTGTTCTTCGAAGAGTCTTGTAGATTAATAACAAGTCTTAGCGGCCTTTCAAGAAATTGTCCCGCTCTTCCGTTAGGTCGGACCTTCCGTCCTTTTCTGCCTACGCCATTCTTAGTAAAACCCAGTCCCCATCTTCGTTTAGCAGTAGTCATAACGCTGCGAAATTCTGTATAATGGTTCGAAGCATACACTTCTTGGAAGACGCAGTTCTTTTTCGATTGAGCCTTTTTCTATAAAAGATAAAACCGGAGTTAGAATAATTTTAAAAGGCGGGCGGCAGAAGAGGGGCACATAAAAATAGCAGTATTGCGACTGAAGGTTAAAGTTGATAACAAAGAAAGCGAACTTTGGATTTTCAAACATAAACAAAGACCAGCGAACATCATAAGGGGGTATGGCCTACATTGTCAGACTATGGATACGAGGAGGGCTCTCGTCATATGGGACCATAACCTTCTTATATGTGGACAAGGGGGTACCAAATAGAAAAGGTAAGCAACAAAACACTGTTGTGAAAAGGGAAGGCTAATGATAATATACACGTTCTTTCTGGAAGAATAAAACACAAAGCAGACAAGCAATATAAACAAGAAGCATCTCAACCAGCAATGAATGAATAATCTGGATAGAAATATTGCGCCAAGCTGAATCAAGAGCTTTTCTCTGCATGTGCACACGAGTACCTATCAGGACCTTGGACCAACCACGTGCACCGATCGTCTCTTAAAGGCCAGGCGCGATAAATGTGTGACGGTGTTGCGTAATTATTGTACACCCAAACTCACTTCCCCGCACACAGCAATAAATTGATTAGCAGTTTGTTTTGCAAAGATTTATGGTCGTCTTTTGACGGTTCGTCGAGTGGGAATGGGCGACGACCAGGGTTCGTTAAGACCGAGACAGGTTTCTTCCGATCTACTGGCTGGAATGATGGCGATGCCGGCAAGAAACGTGCAACTCAAGCGGAGCGCGGGCGCGGTGTCTGCGGACGCTGGCATGAAGCCGCGTGAACCGGTTTCCTCCCGGCGGCAGAAACGACCCGGGCAAAGCTCCTGCACAGTTCCGGCAGAATATAAAACAGCATACGGAAAAACTGGAGAGGAAAAGGGTTGAAGGGTGCAGACAGTTAAGTAGCCAAGCAAATGCAGCACCAACCCATTCAAACACCAACAAACACCAAGATTGAATAGAACCCCTTCTTTTGGCGGTGTCCATCGTGAATATTGAGAGCTCGTTAGTCCTTTTCTGTATTCACCAAATCAATTAGCAACACAAATCCATCTTTTAAATCCAAATATATAGAGCTGCATCGCCAATAGGGTGAAGGGTATTAACCTACGTTTAGAAGCTAAGGTCTTTCCTTGCATCGGTTTATGTAAATTTAAATTTTACTTCTTCTCGCTCTATCAATATTTTGCTATCTTACAATAAGAAAAATTTCGATTATGATTAACAAAAATCAAATGACTAGTTATTAAGTATACTGTCATCTTTTACTCCGGCTTTTTGACTACCCAACTTGTTGATCAGAGATTATAATTAAAATCGATTATAATATAATTGTGGAACCAAAAGCCATTGCAACATCTAGCATTGTGTTCAATTTCAAGCTAAACGTAACTGTTAGCCTCATATCATGCGGACAATTAGCATAAACACGTTCATGCATTTTCGCTTTAGACAAAAAGGGACCCTGCAGACCACACGTGCTTGTCAGCAGTACCTCAGAAGCCAATATTAATTCCCTTTATCATGTCCTTGGTGCGCATGTGCAGACAGAGACTTGAGAATGATTTTTCTCAGCAGACAAGCCAGTTTGATAACGGCGGTAAACCCAACTTGTGAGTTTATTTCTTCCTGCTTGCCTCAGCCTCGTTTGTATTAAGGATGGCATCCTGCTAAGCAGCCTCGTTGTCGCATTTGTGTCACAACAAGCAGAATGAATAACAAAGGCATCCCTGCGTAACCACAATACTTCAACAACTTTTTAATTGAAAAAACCCGATCACGGACGAAAACAGGAATAAAAAATATTCGACGTATGGGAATATTCATGTGACCCGTAGACTGAGCAAGTGCTCAAAAACGCACGATGACTCAAAATAAACAAAAGACACTATAGGTCAATTCTTGCGCAGCATAGAGCGCCCTCCAGTTCGCGTTGACAAAAATAGATATTATATTTAAAGAGGAATCGACAATGAAAATGTTATTGACCTAAATGACGAACATGGCATGATACATTGAATGCATGAGCACAGCACTTGAGCAGCTTCCTACAAAACAGTTGTGCGACTACACTTAAGAGGATCTGACTGCGCCATGCCGGCGGTTTTCCTGTTCAGCAACGAACGGGATTCCAGACCGGCTCTCAACCAATGTAATCCTCTCTGTCGTGATTAACGCGCAATGCTTTTAATAATGTTGCCATTGAAACTGAACAAGGCATGCACAGAAATTGTTTCGGATGTACCTAAGACGGATTGCTTTCTCCTTGGAACGCGATAGGCCACGCCATCCACTTCGAATAGAGAGGCACGTGACATACACACAAAGCAGTTTAGCATCCTCGCGGGATCGGCAAGGTTGATAAGCAGTAACGCGGGTGGACCGCGCCAGACGAACAAGACCCTTTTCTAGCTTGACTTTCGACCGTTGCTCTTTCAATAACTGTTTGGGTTCATCGTAATAGGGTGACTGGTTCACAAAAAGCATTCGAATGACTCCACGTGAATCAATCAATCGAAACACGTGGCATTTGACGAATTCAAGCAAAAGGTTTTCAAGTATAACGTTTCAGGGGTTTTCTAGCAAAAGTTCGTTACGGTTAACCGTTTTTATTTGGAAAATATTTCTCAAGCTCAAATACGGCGCAAATGATTTGTCGTGTTTGTCTCACTGGACGGGTATAGAAGCAAGCTCCTGTTTTGTTAGTGTTATCGCTTCAAGTTGTATTCTGCTTAGAATAAGAGTGGCATCAAGTTTTATTCTGTATACACGAGTAGGGTACAGCTTTGGTTGCTAGAGAGAAGTCGTATGTTCAGTCAAAAAAGACAAAGCTTACCATAGGAATGCCTATTGGTTTTCCAAATCGTCCAAGACAAATGTAATGATTGGTAAGGTTACTTCTTATGCGCACCCGTCCAAAACTGTCCGATTGGATGATCAGGCGAGCTGTGGAAGAGAAAAAATTCTGGGCTTAGTTGAGTTTGTTTAAGAGGCCTTGCGGACAGTGATCTACGAAGCCTAGGCTTTGTGTTTACCTTGTGAGACGAAAACGTTACATCACTCAATGGGCCTATGACATTCCTCAAGCCTCTGTCCTTGCGACAATGCTGCTTAAACTTAAATCTAAATTGGCGACAAGTGGAAAGCGTTGACTGCCCCATGACGATATTTCATGCTGCCGTGCGTAACAGATTGTATCAAAGGCGGTCAAAGTAGTGGGAGTTTGAAGCTACTAAAAAGGAGGAAAATGTGAATTTGGATCTCATTCGCCAACGACAAAATTAGCGGTAGGTTTACACAGTCGGTCGAGAATTAGACACCTAATTGGAGACCAATTACGTCTAGGGCGGTTAGGATTTCATGCTGCGCTCTAGGCTGAAAAGTAAGGATTAAAGTGATTCGTGTACTTTTTCGACATTTATAGTTTCGACGGAAGAACGGACGTCTAGGTTACGGCCTTAAATCAAAGTCCAGAACACTTGTCTAACTGAACGTTGACCGTTCTCGAGCGAAATTGCGCAAATCTTCGTTAGGAAATTTATTCGTTACAAAGACCTTTTATTTGATCTGCCAGGCTTTGAAACCAGACCTTGCTTGAATTGGCACAAAACAGCCTTAGACAGAATGACCCTCTCAATAATGGTTAAAATAGTTTCTGGTGACTGGGAAATCGATTCAGATCTCCAAAAGAAATGCAACTGCACAAGAATAGGGAGAGACAGAGGTGGATCGTGAGAGGTTCGTGCGTAGAATGTGTCAAAAGTCATAGCTACGTATCAAGCGACATCAAGGCGTCAGTTTTTCTGCACAGGAATCAGCACTTCTATGAGAAGCGCATTAAAGCGTTTTTCCCTAAGAACTCGCCAAGGCAAGGTTGCATGATATCGCTGACCTGACGAAAATAATAACAACAAATAAGATTGTTTATATTAAATCGCGTCACGTAAAAGTCGAGCATTCGGGTCACGCTTCTCGGGTAGGCCAATCTCGTGATTGAATGCTTGGGGAGCAAGAGCGTGACCAGATGTTTGTTGTGATGTTTTCTCCAGAAATGCAAACTGCGAGCAAGAAAATGCGAACTCTCTCTCTCTCTCCGAAACGAGAGCCGCGAATCTGTCTTGAGAAAACATGACAGGCCAGGATTTTCTGGCTCTACTGCATGGATAATCGTAGAGCACAATTAAAGGCGCAAAGATGGGCACAGTTTCAGGAATGGTTTAAACTACCTTTGTGAAAGTAGTATGTAATTATAAGGCTTTCCTTGGTACCACGAATAGTCTTCTCCAGAGATAGCCACGAGCTTTTTAAGGGAACCTCGATATGAAAACGATTCTGTTGTCTCGTTTCAATCTGCTCTAGAACGGAGAACCTCATCTTCGAATAGATGTCGATATGACCTCTTTTCAGCTTTCTTCAACAGAAACATGGAAATATTCGCATGCTGCAAATAGTCTAAACACAGGATGGGAAAACCAAACAAAATATTCCTAAGAAGTAATGAAATAAAGGTTTAACGCCCCCAGAAGTGTAGGAAAATGGTGTTAAAAAGTTGAGAAACTGGGTCAAAGTTAATAGTGACATTGAAAATTGTGCTGTTAAAGGGAAAGCAGACGGCGAAGTAGCCTCGGGCGATCACAGTTAGAAATTGTTGCGCAAGAAATAGGCAGACAACAATCAGAGGTTTCTTTACCAAGCTTAGTGCGGAATGCTAGGTATGGAACTGCAAACCATGAGTAGTAGGCCAAATCATTTAGGGCAAGACCGTAAACAATAAGAGGATGGGTTTGGAAACAAAGGGCGTGATTAAAACAAGGAAGCACCGAGAGCACAGTTTATATCCCATAAAGTTTTATCTCATAATTAATTAATTTAAGCTATCAATCTAAAAGAAAAAGAATTAACACTTTCATGATTACTTTAATAAGGAAATCTGGCATGGGAAAACTAGAGGACAATGACCTTAACGTGAAAAGAAGTAAATTTCGATTGCAAAAGGGCACTCCCCTATATGAAGCAGAATGCTTGAAGAAAGTGGCGTAGGCCCAATGGTTACATCGGTATTAACGTAAAAAGGGGGCATTAAGAGGCAATGATCCACAAGGGGAATCGAGCTATCACATGAATAGAGGCAATCACTGTCGCCATCTTCTCTATGACGCAAAAAGGCCTAGTTAATAGCGAATTTATACGTGATTCTATTAGAAAGGATATATAAATAAGAAGCTTGAGACAGTATGGGATTTGGCTCAATTGGAGCTCAATTGGAACATGATTGTGACAAAAAGATTTGCCATGATCAGCAGTGTTTTTCAATTGTTTGTTCAAAAATGGTAAGTAGGTAACAATATAGTCGGCTCAAAAGCGAAACTTTGGGTTTTAAGTCGGAAGTTTGCTTTGGGAAATCTGCCTAACAGTAAAAGACAAAAATAGCACACTAGCAGTGAACCAAGGACCAAAATAGCAGCAAGCCAACTAAACCCATCCATATCTCTAGGCAGCATTGTGGTTTTTCTTGAGGGCCAACTGGTGTTCAGACAGAACTTGTATACTAGCACCGTATGGCTTTAGAATATGCTAAAGTAGACCGTGCGATATAAAGGTTAGCTATTTGTTCGAATTGGGCCTTGGAAATGTCTGTGGGCATTACACCCTAGGATCTCGATCGGTAACAGACGTGCGATCATAGAGAAAAAGCAAATATATTAATCCTCTCGAATTCTTCTCATCTGAGCGACATGACCGACACAAGCGCGTTAAGATCTTGAGCAAGCTTCCAATATTCGCAACACAATCACAAATCTGAGACTCAGTTTGAAAGGTGCACTTGAAAACAAGGGCTATTCTGATAGAAAGAATTTGTCCATTGATTGGGCGGAATTTTCGGATGTCAAATGGGGCTTGTGGATGTCAATTGGATCCATAAATAGTTAAGAGAAAAAGTTTACCCAATGGAAGATTTGTACTCATAACTAATCAAAAAACAAACGCAAAGATGTATACGTAAGCTGCTCATGGGATCAAGTCCCGACTCGTTATGAAGACAAAACAGAACTCGGTTTGAACCACGCGACTGCCTTCTGCAAGGATCAGGTTGACTAAAGAAACAATACACGCAAGTTATCCAAACAGAGATTTAGAACAGAAACATTGAGGGGCGAGAAGGATTAGGTACAAAGGCAGTAAAACCCAAAGTCTCTGAAAGCAATTTGAAATTTCGCATTCAAAACTCTCGAAAATAAACAGAAGTAAGAGTTTTAACAGAGTGGAGCACAAATGAAAACACACATTATTCGAAACTCATCGCCATCTTTGACTACTAAGTCTGTTGGATTAGTTGTTGAGACATACCTTCAGTTTGCATTGAATTCAAACAAGGCTTGTCCTCTTAATCCAGTTCGGGTATCAGAAAGCCTAAGCCTATCCAAATTTTTAAGATATCTTTACAACATGTCATTGTTCTTTTCTTGCAATTTTGTTACTGTTAATGAAAGAGCCGATTTTTAAGTAAGAAAAGTCTACGCTGAACGGATCAATCTCTATTCAATGACTTGTTAAAAGCATTATCATGAAAAAGCCCTAGATCGTAATAAACACAAATTGAAGTTAATGACCGCTATCGCGGATGAATGCAACACTGTTCTACCAATTAATGTGTAAAATCTCCTAAGTGAAAACAAGATACTCGCGAACTATCCCAAGGCAGAGCGAATATCACGGCAGAGGGCAAGAAGGGCAAATCTCTTTTGTGGGAACACGCTTTCAGCTGCTTCAAAAGACCAAACACGTTTGTTTTTCACTTATATACCAGGCATAATCCGCTAAATTTTCTCATTTTCAATAACGTGAACTGCAACCTTTGACAGCCAACGTTAGCTGACTTATTGAGAAAGAAAAAGGAAGGACGAAGTGTCGAGAAAGATGAGTCCAATTCCTAATCCGAGCGAATTAAACGTATGGAATTAAATTCCTTCTCCTCCGCAACAAGAATTGTTCCCACGTCTCCATCAAAATTTTCTCACACAAATAAGCCACCACTTAACATTAAAAAGGAATAAAAGGACGGCTTATTTTTACTTCGCCGGTAACCAAAATACGTTATAGCATTGGTTTCATTATTGATTATAGAAGATGCTGTTGGTGGCATGGGAAACAAAGAGACAGCAATCAGAAAGAGGGGCCGAAACTTCAGTTTAAATCGAATGATTCACACTCTGTTTGCCAGTGAGAAACTTAAAATTGCGGAAAAATATCTTCTGATCATAGAAGATCAGAAAACCGGCAGATCAAAACAGGACATCCCAATCAAGAGAAGTATAAAGGGTTGCAAAACAAGTGCCGTCGAATGTAAGAGAGGTCAGCCTCCCGTTTCCATATCCACAAAAAGCCGTATGTGCAACGATAACCAGGACAGGAAACCTTGATACAGTCGCAAGCGGCAGCCCTTTGAGAAATTGCTGCTCCTACGCAAGTAGAGGGGCATTGACTTCTGTTTGGCAAAATGCGCCAGCCCAGCATCACCTTACTACAGAGCTACAAGCTACGCTAAACAGCTGGAATGACCTTTAACGAAGAGGCACTTATCAATATGCCTCTTCGCTGAGTCGCAAGAGGGTCGAATTACAGATAGTCTCATTGGTGGTCTAAAGTATGGGAGGGTACCCGCAGATAATACGAAAACTTTAAAAGAAGGTTGCAAACTATAGTTAGATAGGCCCTAAAAGAAGCTTTTGTATCTAAAGACAACTTTGTTATATCCAGACGAAAGAAACGAGGTCTTTGGGTACATGTCCTTTAGACCGGTTTGGGGATGTGAAAGAGTGCCCCTGCAAATATCTAACCGGATAACCCTCGGTATGCTCGGTCAATACCGTAGAGGCATACAACGGACATCAAACGTTCCATTCATGCTGTTGCTTGCCCGTTGGGACAGCCATTAAAACATGAGTTGCGGATTATTCACATGAAGTCGCATTTCCCCTTGAATCTGTTATCGATTGAGTCTGGGTTACATGGACTTCCTTCAGCTATCAGTACACCATGGGAGTGACTGATCCAGTGGCCATAGCGAAGACAAACGAGGGACTCTCGGTAACTGCCAGTCGCAGATAGGCACTACGTTTAATTGGCAATGAGGGCATTCAGTTGATGCACCTCTAAGCAGGGCGTGAATCGAATCACATCCACTGCCAAGATAATGAAAAGAGGCAATCAGAGTATAAAGGGGTCCCCTAGGTCGATGGAAGGCGCCCAGTAATACGGGGCAAGGCTCACGTAGCATAGGAGCATAGGGTTTAAACATGAAATGAAGATAGGGGGCTTCACGAAGATGAGGGTTGTCTTTGGAGCGATCTATGTAAAAGACAGCAAAAACAAGACTGAAGAAAGTCATACGAGTGAAGGAGTCAGTAGGCAGCGGCTCAAAATAGTGTTAATTAAAAAAATAGTAGGGGTATAGGAAATGTAGAAAATGTCAAGAAACTTCTGCACCATTTCAAGGTCACATCATATAGGTCAGATTAAAGGGAAAGTCAAATGTATTATTAAGAAAGAAGTTTTGATACTATCAGTGCTTCGAACAGATTCCAGATTCATCAAAGCAACAGGGAAAACAAAAGGAACTTGTTTTTTAAGTTTCTGCTGTTGGATATATTCCCTTGGGAAACCCATTCGCATCAATGTCCGTGTCAAACATGACAGGTGAAACAATCAAGTGTTAATTACAACAATTAGCGTAAATAGCCATAGAGACGGGCAGGGCATTTCCTTCTGAAAAGCTATAAACATGAATTGTAATAAGATAGAATATGACAAATGTGCGGGAAAATTTAAATATAAGGTAACCATAGATACTAATAAATTGAAGGGTATACGAGGAATGCAAAACGAGCGAAAATGCACGAAGGGTGAAAAACGTCGCAAAAGATTTGCGGTCCCATGAATTATACAACTGAAGACTTAGGGAATCTAGAAGTTAATACGGATGTATTGGGGACTTACGCCAATAAGTCATTTCTATAACTTGCTAACGAATGCGGTTGGGTTGAGGACAAAACGAAAACTGTGCTAACAGAATTAGTCCTGTACCCAAATTACAGCGAGATTTCAAGGAAAATAAATCCCAAAAAACATTGTTCGGGGTCATGATTGCAAAAACTGGCCACTGTCAATGAATGAAATAAGGAACTAAAAAGTAGAAGGTCATAAATCAAAAGAAAATCTCACCATACGGAGAGCCATCTTCCCCCAGAGCGTCTACACGGCGACCAATAATTTGTACATGGGCTCTACTTGATTTAGAATACAGCTGTGTCACTCTTTCGAAGGGGACACTCTTCTCGTCCGTTTTCTTCCTCTCCGCCTCATAATGATCTCGAAATGGGCCGTACTGGAAAGAAACCGTAAAACACAACGTCAGGATAAATACTTGGTCACAGAGCCATACCATGGCGGGAAGTTCGACTGGAACAGGCTGCTCTCTTTCACAACACCAATCAGCGACTGGTCCCAGGTGGATAGAGGTATTCGACTAAAGCCTGCTTGCTCTGGCACGGAATGCTAGCCCCTCTGCTGAAGTGTTTAGCTAGTGATACGGTCTTTCATCGTGGGCACACAAAAGATGGCATAGTATTCCATTGTTGCTAAATCCCAAAATACATTTAGATCACTGGAAATTTAGTTTGATTGTTTGTAAGTACAATAACATCATAGAAGAATCTCACATTCATGGTGTGTCTTTGGCACAATAAGCGTTACTCTCGTCACCAAGAAAATGGGCAAGAATTACCCTAACAACTCCTGTATCCTTTACGGATTTGCCGTGCCTTCAATGCACTAGGCAAATATTTTTTATGTCACAGTTCAAATATGTGGTCTACTTAGTCCTTAAGGAAATAACAATTATTTTTCGGCTATGTTAAAAAGATTGATTCATTTGATGAAGAAAAAGCGAAAGATTGTCAGCACCTCTCTTTAACAGAAAGTAGAGACACCATTAGTTAATTTGTCCCTCGGCCTATGGTATATATAACTTTGTTTCCAAATACATCTGTTTTCCATCAGGGTAGGTTTCAGAACTCACTAAGTGATACAAACAGGTTTATGGTGGAAAAATGATTCAGAAATTCTAGCTAACTCTTCAAGGCTAAAACCATGTAGATAATTTCTTTGGTGAACACTATCCTTGCTCAAAGAAGTAGATATAGTAATGCTAATATAGACGAGGCTGACAATTCATCAGAACAGCTGTGACCCGCGTCAAAACTCTTTTGTCCCATTTCTAGAAAATTGGTTTTTTCGTAATAGACGGTTAAATGAAAGAAAACCCCATGTAAACATTTTAGAGCTTTCAAATTACGAAGGATTTTATAGCAGCAAGGACTATTAATTGGGAAAATTGTTACAGTAAAATACTGTTCTAAAACCTCCAGTATGGGTCTGTGAAAAATATGGCTCATAGCAATCTGTTAAGTACGCGAAAACATTTCAAAATTGTTAATCCTGGCGATGACAACTGTCACATTCAAGCTAGTTTTCAAAAGATGACACTTAGACATCTTCAAATCATAAACCCATTACTAGAGAAAAGGTTATTACACCAAGTTCTGTGCACCGATGAAGAAATCGCGCTATAGATTCACACAAACGGCTGGGTCAAAATAAAAGGAACCTGGATGTTTGACAAGCGCTGTCTACACAAAAGACCAGACGATATCACGACATATGGTGGCACGAAAATACTTACCAAATTGAGTGCTGACCCATGAATATGTATAAATCTGAAATAAAAGAGGACAAAGCTAAATTCTATCTGAGATCGTGTTCAAGGATTCATATTCAAGATTCCAATATCGTCTATGCAGGTAAATTAAAACGACTAGAGAAAAACCCTTGTTGATATATTGCATACCCCGGCTAATCCGTTAATATCTTTATTTGAATTATACCCTCGACTCTTTATCAGGGTGGACGGGCAAAAAGGACCTTGTTAAGACCAGCCGGGCCTCGCTGTAGCTTCGTGATATTGACATAAACGGGAGAAGTATTTCACGAGTAAACATGATACCAAGCCAGACGTGCCGCAGTTTCACTAAGCCGAGATCGCTAGAGTATCAATCGTTACCAGCACTTGAGCAAATGTCATAATTTCCAAGACACACTGTATCATGTATTGTTCAGACGTCAAGCGGTACGTTTCACTGTAACCGATTCGAAATCAATTGCGACAGACAGACCAACGAATTAGCCTTGATGGATATAGATGGTAAATGTCTTAAACATTGCTCACCTTAAAAAAACTACCAGAATAACTTGCCAACAAGCAAAGTTAAAGACAGCCTGTGATCTCATCATCCAGACCAGTTATGTACCCCAAACGCGTCCAAGCTCCGTTGCTCAAATCTTTGCTTCGATCTGCAATCAATATTAATGTCTGTGAACCATGAACCAGTTAGAAACTGCAAACAGGAACAGCGATGGGTAATCAAACAACGTCCTCATCAAGTGGAGGAATGCTCTCCTAAGTGCCGGTCCGTGACCCAAAATAACGACTGCCGCCGATGATCTCAAATGAGTAACTGGAGCGGTGCTCTCGCTGTCCCGTACTCCTAACCCCTGCTGATCGACTCTAAGCCAATTTTCTCACGGTATAAAACGATTACCGGACAATCGTTTATTGGCAGGAATAATTATCAGTAAAATAAATCTTTCATTTGGCCCTCTCAGTAAGAACAGCCACCGATCCTGCGTGTAATCGAGCTTTTCCTAACTGAGCTACTCAGAGCAGGAAATATACATCCAGCAAACAAAGGCGATTGCGAGTCGCCCAAAACCAAAGACCGACTTGAATGTTTTCAACGCGGGCTAGATTGAATTCTAGTTACTTAACTGACCGCACAGAATGCCGTCAAAGATGAGCCTCTTCACACCTTTGAGAAACAGTAATGAGCTGTCAATTTGAGGAAAGAAAATATTTTGTTAGTCACAGAGGCAAAACCTATTATCACCTGAAGATGAACAATTTTGCGAACAAATACTTCCTGAGGACTTCAAACCGATCCGGGGACGCTTTCCGCGTGCATTACCGACTTCGGTACCCGAGATCCTGTTATGAAAAGGCGATTTCAAATGGCATAATCATGTAAATCGCATGTGAAAATATGTTCAAATCAGTTTTTAAGAAGGTAATTGACAATTGATTTAGGACTTATTCACAGATCGGTCATTTGAAAAGGATTTAGTGAAAGGATGTTGAGCTTTGTAAAAGAAATTACTTTTTGTTGCGCGGTTTAAGACTTTAATCAAGGTATGGGTGGAATAAATCCATGAATAACCAATAAATTAGAGCAAACAGTAACTTGTAAACCACGGGCCAAATGATCAGCCTAGAGAAAATTTCGTCAGGTTCCAGGGGCTTTGAGACCCCACTCTCAGTGAAAGGGAACGAATTCTACGTATTATCCATATCCATTTTATTTAGGATTCTATGAAAAAAATCTACACGGTTCATTGACAAATTGAACTTTGTTGGTCATTTCAGAAAATAGAGTTTTTAGCATTGACCTAAGTAAAGAACCAAGTGCCTCAAGCGTTTGAATAATTCAAGGAATGTTTTAGGCAACTTCTTAACAAAATGACCATTCGGGGGTATTTGTGGACTAAGCAAATGAAAAGAGTTTAATTTTAAATTGAGTAACTATATGCAAATCTCAACAAAAAAATAATTCATGAGCGTAACAAAGAAAAAATTACTTCAAACAAAAATAGTAAAAAAAAAATCAACGTTAAAAAAAAAGCAGTTAAGAGAGAAGGGGGACAGAGACAGGGTCGCATTTACGACCACCAGAGCCCTGGGTCCATAGTTAATGGGTCTCCCTAAAATCTGCCAAAGTAGTTCGTGTCATGCTACTTTATTCGCCAACAACACATTGTTTAGGTGTAACAAAATTTTGCTTGGGTCCCCCTAGAATTAAAAACCTTAAGGGGCCCCTGGGTCCAGTAAGCCCACAGTTAATGCTTCACTGGACAGAAACCCACTTTCAAACGCGAATTTCTAAAATCTACTTCTTGGCTTTGTCCATATATCAGTGTCTAATGCCCCATATTTCAACCCCGCCCCTGTTGCAGCCCACCCCTTCCATTTCATCTCTTTCTATGTAAAGAATGATCCGGAAGGACAGTAATGAAACTTCAACGCGAAGTCGTATTGGTTGCCATTTAATAGAATGCAACAACGCGGGCCCCTTGACGTGCTTGTTACTATCTTTACGAAATCCTCTCCGTGACGAAATGAAACTCTGTCATACAGCGACCCCTGCGTGATACTCTTTTATCTAAACTTCAGCAATGCAATCGCGATAAATGAGACCAGAATTCATAGATGAATCCCAAAATACACGATGACAGCTTTTTTGGGCACAGCAAATCTGCTTACAATAATAACAATAACTTTTTAACAGATGTATTAGGAGCATAATTCGATCCACAGAAAAAGTCATACCAGTCAAGTTCCAAAGTTTCTCCAACATAAAATGCTGGATGGTTATGTTTATAAGGTAGCTTGCAAGTTGCTTTCACAGAAACTCCGACACAGGAGTAACATATTCCCCGTGCTCACGAAAACGCGAAATGATTCCTACTAGGGCTGATCCCATCATCATTCTCATAATTGTAGCGCAATTCTTAACTGCTGACATCACAAGTGGGAAATGTAGTCAACTGACTAAGCAAGGACGTGGCTAATTTTAATGAGAAAATTCTGAATCAGGCTTCTAGGTAAGGCAATTAGGCTCAAGAAAGGGAGGGGTTAGTCAGAGCAGAGAACAAGAACCGTGTTAATAAGGTGCTAAGTGGCAATTAAGGCAGTCTAAATAATATTCCAAATGGCTGTAGACCCTGTCTCTTGAGTTTAAGTTTCAAAAGAACCTGTCAAAGGCAATAACCTGTCATTGAGCTTGACGCTGCTGGATTTATGGGAACTGGAGCAATGTTGCAGGTGGGAGTTGTTGCAAGACTTGCTTCGCAGAAAACCGAATAACATAGACTCTTGGTTTCTTTCTCAATAATGTTTTGGCACGGTAATGTAGCGATGTTTCAAAGCAAACAGCTCTACCCCTTGTAAGGCGCTTGATACTAGAAAGCATGCAGACACTAGGAACTGCGGTGCATTGAGCTGTGATTGGCAGGCTTTTCAACGAAAGAAGCTCAGGGGTATAGAGGTGAAAGTTCAGGGGTGAAGTCGCAGAAAGTACGTGGGCCTTTTCACTCTTCCAAATCTCCAACGTTCTTTTTCAGCTTTCTTGAGCTGGCCCAAGCGACAACTCCCGAGGACACAAAATCCCAGGCGAATATCGAAAATAGCCCATGGGGACACCTGCTTTAAGAAGTGTACTTCGAGAAGACGTCAGTAATTTCAGTTGCTCCCCATTATGGATTTGCCTCCATTCTACGTTACGTGCAGAGGTAAACAAATTCTTGAATTGCAACTATTAATTCAATCTTTCCCCCGTTTGGCTGTTGTCTTTAAAATGCATTCTGGTTTTAGTGAAAAAAGGAAGAAGGTCCCACGAGGTTGGATAAACAATAACAATGTTCCCCGTGAACTCGTCGAAAGAACCATCTCCTCTTGAAAGAAGGCATTTAATGCTCATCCGGTCGGTTACTCTATTTCATGCAAACGGAGAAATCCGACAGCCCAGCCCGAAGTGTCGTCATAAAATTGTCATGTTGCGACGTCTATGAGGGGGGCCACACAACGGATGGAATCTTTCATTACGTCTTCCGAGCAGCTCGCGGCCAGTACAAAAAGGCACGCTGAGAAGCAATTTCTTACGTAAAATGCCCACACGACGTTACTTCCCGCCATTTCGAGAAAAACAACTACGGGCTTAAACCTAGATCAGCAACGAATTCCTCGAGCTGATCTGCTTAGAAATCAGAAGCATTACATCACTACCACAAATAAAAACAAAAACACCCCAGAGTGTGCGTCACCGAACGGCGAGAGGCCTACTGAAATTTCCAATATAATTGTGAAGGTTGAACGATGACAGTAGGGAGAACGGGTCCAAGGGCTTACGCAAGCTACATACTGGTAATTAACGGATAATTAGAGAGGGGCAGAGCAAAATTATTACCACTACAAGACGACATTACCAACGCCTACTTTAGACTCATGCACAGAAAATCTTTTGGCATTATTTATAAAGATCGGAGGCGTTATAATAGCCCACTGAAAAATTTCTTTGGTACTCCAGCAGGAAAAAGTGTTGCATTTCCTGCTCAGAAAATTTAGCCTCCGGGCAAAATCGGAAGCAGTAATTTAGAATAAAAAAGACCTATAAATTGGATCTCAATGAGCAGCGTTATTTTAGGGAAGATAGTGACAAGAGGCGTCTTGGGGGACTTTGGGGGCTGGGCCACTCCTAAACCAGGCAGTAACCTTAACTATCATAACTGTCAATTCTTTCTTATATTGGGACAAGCAATTGGTTTCTATCCAAGCCATACAGGTCTACAAATAAAAGAATTGCTGTCAAGGCGCGAGAAAGTCACATCTACGCTCAATTTCCATTGAAACATCTTGTGAGTCGGTATGTTAGGCAAATGCCCTTTTCAAAATCACCGACACAATTGAAGGATTGAATATTAGAAACCTCCGCAGTAACAAATCGCCAAGAGCTTTCCCACGTTGAATATGACGTCATGCATAGCCTCGTTTATGGGCTTATTGATAACAATAATCAATCCTTTTATCGATTGTTGGAATGTTGACCTGACAGGGAAATGCAAGCTCTAGTGAATGCAAATACTGGAAATCTTGATTTATTTAAGCAATCCGGACACGCTTACATCCGTGATCGGTGAAAAACTCCCTCTGTGTGACAAGTAGATCACATAATCTCAGGCAAAGAACCCGGCAACAGCGCAAGTCATTGTGGTGGTTATTGCAAACCAGCGCAGGGCGGACAGCCAGGTAGATCAACGAGGTACCACAGAAACTCATCCAGCAGCGAATCCTGCCTTCCAGTGGTCACGGCAATTGCATTCTACATGTGCGTGGATGCATGAACAAAGGATAAACATGTCGCGGGATTCCGTGACAATCAATAGTCCTTTTGGCAAAAGGCTCTTTTGGCAATTTTCATTTAAGGCAAGGTATCCAGTGGGTTGGAAACAAAGAGACAATGACCCCGGGTGGGGTATCTCCGGATAGGCAGCTAAGTCAGGCCCTGATCAATATGCAATAGGTACTTCTGTCCCATGGAAACAGAAAAAGACGAAAAGAGAACGGTCGTATGACATTGATCTGAAACAAAGTCTAGGGTCTGTGCTTGCCTAGAGCCTATCTAGGACACGCTTAGAATCAGAATTCTATTTCCGAGCTACTGGAAAAAATCACCCTGCCACCAAAATCTTATTTCATTGTCAGGTTATATCATTCATTGCAGAAGCTTACATGTATAAACTCTGTGAGCCGTAGTATTATGGATAGAAAATATTTTCTTTGAATAGCAACAAAATCTGTAATTCTAATGTGCATCTAACGTGCTCGCATGCTTGCTTATTCTAATTAATCCTTTTACCCCTGTGTTCCATACATAACATACGTCATTACTACAACATGCAGGGAATCAGTAAGGTAGGTAAATGAATTATGGGTGGCCCATGCAACAAAGTGCGAATTATCATCTACATCATACGTTTCTAAAAAGAATTTCTTCCTCGCATTTGCCAGGCTTCCTTTACCCAATATGTTTTCAAGTGTGCCATTATCATGGTCTGATTGTGGCCTCATCAACAAAGCCGGCAATTGCGTTATTATAGCGCAAAGTAGGAAGAACACTTCTCGTTCCCGAACGAAGTTCATCGCAGGCCAAAACACAACAAAACTGAGTCGACAGCTTCTTGCAAAGGCTGGCTTTTTAGTCAACATCAAGACTTTGTGGTCTCACAAGTGCGAGAGAGAGAGAGAGAGAGAGAGAGAGAGAGAGAGAGAGAGAGAGAGAGAGAGAGAGAGAGAGAGAGAGATATGAGAGAGAGACGAGAGAGAGAGAGATGAGAGAGAGACGAGAGAGAGATAGAGAGGGGGAGCTATAGAGAGCTGTGGGCCTATGATTGAAACAGACTCAGTTAAATCTCCTTAGAGCAGTGGTATAATGTGAGCATGCCATTCACCCTTTCTCCACCATCATCTTAACCTCTTTATGGATAAAGGTTAATGTGTGATACCCCCTCTCACTCTGCTACATCCCAATGAAAAGCGTTCGTCACCAACGTACGAGGGTCACAGCGACATCATCGTAGCAAAAGATAACGGATACAACGGAAGAACTTTAGAATCCAGAAGGAAACGGGGATTGAACCAGCATTATGTCGCACTGTAATGTAACAAGTTTGGCTTCGATTCAAAGACCTGGATTTAAAGTTCGCATTGGAGAGGAAACAACCAGGAGCTATTCGTCTCTCTAAAGAGAACGACAATCTGGAGGAAGAAGCTTACAGGAAAAGCCAAGCAAACAAGTCTTTAGAGTAACTAGAGTGTGATGACGTCAACACGTGACAATGGCGATTGAGTAAGTGATTCTGGTATTGATGCAAAAACCGACAAGCATGTTCAAAGGCAATGAGAAGAAAGGATTGTGCATCTTTATAAAACGGTTACTTCCAACGGTCTAATTTGGCAGCACCATGATAGCACCCAACTAAAGACATGACAAAATCTAAAATGACTGGGAATAGGGCAGCAGTGTAAGGGCTCCATGGTTCTTGGCATTAAGAATTGATTGATACAATCGATTAGAGAGCTTACGGCAAAAGCTGCCGAATTATGGCTTTGTCCCCATCCCACTCGTGTACCCATCGTTCAATGGTTCCCGACATCCCCAAAACTATCCATCTATGTGGTACTTTCACACCTACCAATTTCTTTCACTCAAGCACGTCATACCCGTTTACCAGGCTATTAGAGACCAAGCATTAGAGATGACAGTCGACTAAGGCTGTTGACTTCACTATCAAGCGTGGTGCTCCCTCCTTTCTAAGGCACGGTGGCAAGTTGGTGATACGCCATTATCTCGTAAAAGGTAGCACTAGCATAACAGACAATATTATGAAAGCACAGGAAGAATGGAATTCTTGGACAGTCAAGGAAATGATGCGGGCATGAAAAAACTTCAAGGAAAATGGCGAGAACTGTGAGATTAGAGAATGGCAATCCGGTTTGTTAAAAAGGAGCAGAAAAAGAGGCGGGGCAAATTCCGAACAACAGCCAACCACACAGTGCATTAGAGAATGGAAAAAAGCGGACCGGAACATGTTCCTAAAAGCGCAATAAAACTGCCGTGGGAATGAAACTAGAACTTGCCTCCTCAAAGAGGAAGATACATTTTAATAAGGCTCCAATTGATAAACAATTCCCACACTGATCAAATAATGGTTTTAAACGGATAAAGTATATACGAGGTAATGGGAAAAATGTTAACAAAGTAAAAACGCGAGGTAGGGGAGCCTCGTTCTGGTAGGATGTGACCTCATATGTGCCTAGACAGTATTCTTACGCTCTGGGTGGCTCCTTCTCTAGAGAAGGCTTTGATGAGCGCCGTGTTGAAGAATGCAACAAGCGTTATTCAAGGCTCATTCACCATTAAACGTATCTGTTTAGACGTATCTGTTTACATGGGTGCGACAACAAATGGCGTGTGTAACATCGTATCACTGTTTCACCTGCAAATGCATTGACACTAGTCAACACTGTTTGTTTTGTAGCGAGTGGGTGCAAAGACGAGAGGGCCATGTTTCGAAAACAAACCAAACCTGTTTTATCGAATTATAACGGTCGTATTTAGAAGTACGAGTTGAAACAAACATAGATACTTTTTTAAAAGGAGGCACGAAGAACGCAAAAGATCATGGGCTAATATTATGAAAATAGAAGGAATTGGGAAGGAAAGGCCTCCCAAAAACAATAACAAGGACTGCACAAATACCCTATCGACCGTTTGTTTTCCAACGACTTTAAAAGCCTACTATAAAGCATAGCTGCCAAAAGATGTATAGAAAGACTATCATACGCGGGCATTACTTAAATAAGGGTGGGCTATGCACCTATTTAAAAGAAATCGTACAACTGGCGAGGAAGCATTAAGAAAAACATCGGACGCTTCGAAATGTCGTTATTTACAAGGACGCTCAAAAAGGCATGGATGTTGTCGACGATGATTCATTTGAGAAAAACAACTGCAATTGATAAATAGGGAATAGGATGCATTCAGAGGCCGGGGTATTGTAGATAACTCGGACGATTAGTTGAAACTTCAAGAAGAAATTTTTCGTAGTGTTAATTAGCTGGAAAACCAAAATTCGGGAACATATTAAGTGGAGAATATCCACTATCAGAAAATGAAGTTACCTGGAATGTAAACGAGGGTTTTTATAGACTAGGGAATATTCAAAATGGCCGGCGGGATTTGGATTCAAGCCTCTGATTGGCTGAGCACGCGAACGTCTAGTTGTCGTTGTTGTGAGCTCTTTTGCAGACAATTTTAAGATTAGCGGAGCACTGTTTCGACGTGCGTATCTTTTACGCACTCGTATCTTATGCATTTGTCTATTGCATTCTTCTTAACCACATCCATTCTTGCAGACTCATGCATCCCACTTATACTAAAAACCCGCTTGTTTAAATCAGATACAAATATTTTCCGATTTAGGAATAGCAACCAGCAGGCTCATATTCGCAAATTGTGACCTGGTATGAAATGATTCGTACACGAACTAGTAATATGTTAAGAAGTTGGCAGCAATTGGCTACCACTCGTGGATGCCATTGCAGTTTTGAAGGGACAATCATGATCGTAATGGGAAGTAGCTGGTCTTGTGAGAGATTTCAAAGCGTGCAGAATCGGATCTCTTAACAGCCAATCGACGAATTGATTTTAAGCCCGATGAAACACAACAACACGCCCTGAAAATCGGTTTAAGACTACAGTTATGATGTTGTTTCTTATGATGAGGTACTGTTTTTCTTATGATGTTTTAGTCACTCTTAATCTCACTCATGCTTTGTACATTAAATGCGGGACAGGAACTAAGGCTGTTCATTACGAAGTCGTGAAGTCGCATAACTGCTCAAGACTATTGGTGTGAGCGAAATTGCAAAATGGGGTAAAAAACAAAATCTTCTGTCTGTCTTAGTGCTTGATTTAATCATTGAAATTAATGAATTCAATTCTGCAGTTTCCGTTTGATTAAAAAGCAAATTCAACTAGACCTTATCGAAGAACTGGAGTTGTCAAATGTTGTCAAATGGATCGTAATGTTGTCAATGTCTCTTTACAACTTGAAAACCTGGTCCACGATAAGAGAAAGCTCCAGTCGCCAAAGTACGGCGTTACGAAGAAAAGTTGTGGTTATAATTGTGGCGAGAGGAAAAACGAAACTTGAGTGCATTTTAAAAGTGAAACTCACCGTCGATAATGCAAGCGAGCGCACGATGTTGAGTCTTGAAAATTATGAACTTGACGGTGTCTTTTGGCTACAACACATGCCCAGATGGCTATTTTTAGCATTTGGACGTAAATTGAGCCTCGTAAGCATACAGAATTCTTTTTGATCGAATAGAACCAGCCAAATTTATTAGATCTGAAAGTCGTTATGAAGCAAGACCCGCCATTAGAAGGTGATATTACTTACAAGATAATCAAATTACAGGCGATAAACGCCCCGAATCCTGGTGGCACAATTAGCGTTTCATTGGTACAGTTCCAAATGATGTTCGGTGCACTGTGACTGCATAGTCAGTGATGCTTGTCACGGGGTCAAATGCAGTCAATTGAATGGCATTACCTATTGGTAGGCGATGGGAGGCCTAAGGGCTGCAAAGGAGGTCTGGTAACCCATTGTCTCGGAGCAGGCTAATGACTTACTCTGGGCGCCATACTTTGCAGTTAGCAGCGCACAAATTTACATCAACACCAAAGCATCGAAAAAGACTTGAATTCTAATTGACCATCGTTGTTGTAGTAATACGCTTGTTCAGCATCGATCGCCCATGAAGATGCAATGCGCTAAGGTAACAAGGTTTCCTGCATTGAAGCGACGATCAACTAGCCACAAGGTGTTTTCGATCAAATGTAGAATAAGAAACAAACAACCCGCTGCTTTCTGACGTCAAAGATCGAACTGCATGTCATCCTGGACCCAACAGTAAATAAATATACGCACCCCGATGATCGACAAACAAGGAGAGCAGTCAGATAGTGCGAGGGAGCATCGTGCGCAGGGGACGAAGCACAGGAAAACATTGGAGTACATTAGCAACAACGACAACAACGACTACATCATCGAGCCTTTGACCCCTTGCAGTTCGTATTGGCAAATGGCTAATATGGGACTACGAATCTTCAAGTACCTTTCGGGAGATTATGTTTTATCCTAAAAGTGTTTATTCAAAGTTGTGTTGGATGCAAAGCATTTTTTCAATAAAATTACTTCCTCGTTTTGTTATACAGCCCCCAGAGGCAACATCGTCCTTCCTCGATCACAACATTGGAATAACAACATTAATAATAATACTAATAACAGCTCAGAAATAACACTTATTACAAAAAAGAGTAAAGTCCATTTTCTTTGGAATCACCTATGGTTATCAGCATATTATAAGTTAAATCTTGTTAAAACAACGCGGTAAAAAGTACAGTAAAATTTTTAGAAAAATATGATACTTTGCAATAAAAAACTTACCAAATATTCAGTATAAAAACCGAGGTCACCTTAGTACTGGATCTTTCAAAAAGCGTTTCTTGTGAGAACCTTTAGTGGCTCAAGACAGTTCGTCCGGCATCAATTAGTTTTTTAAATTCTATTCAAAAACCATTTATATCCTGCGCCCATGCCCAAAATAGCAGGTTTAAGACTATTAATGAACTCTATTTTTAGGCAGGAGTGACTAAGGAAAATGAGTTTAAAATAAAGAAAAATACGATCGCTCAGCGACCACTAATAGACTTGGAAAGGAGGAGGGATACCGAAGTCCATCTATGAGTGCTTATTCATCGTAGGAGCAATGTAATTATTTCTGATCTTCATTGAACTACCAGTGGTAATGCAGATATGGTTTTCCAATTGCGTCAAACGAGATAGACCCTTACGGAAGGATAATGATGACATGCTGGTCTCCAACAATCTGACGCAGCAAATTGGGAAGGAAATACTGACTCTTCGATGTAGGTTACAAAGATCGAGGAAGGATAGTGCACAATAAAACGACAATATGTGAAATCGCGTTACTGAGACGACTGCATTGGGATGGGATGACACGGCAGTTGCCCGAGTCCATGGGCGGGATGACACGATCGTACGTACATCACTTGAGTCATGCCAGAACTCCATTTTCCACCAACAATGTTTCACTCAAAGATAAGCCACTGAGCCTTCGTGACAAAACAAGGATTTTCAAGTAAAACTCATTTTCAGATTAAGCCTGTGTATACTGCTGGTGTGGTCTTCTTGAATTGCAAATTGAAACGTTTTGCAAGTGGCAGATTGCTTAGGTGCGTTGCGGACAGGAAATTCGGCTGGAAGTCTGTGGGCAAGCACTAGGCGTATTTAGCACTGCGGAAGAGGTCTTTAAGACGATACAATGTAACATTCTATAGTACTGAATTAACAGCTCTCTGAAAGCAAATTTTGCTAGAAAAGCACACTTTGTATTCGAGTGGCTAAAATGATATACTGTATTAGTTTGCATTAGCTCATTGTTCATCTTTCCTAAACCTTTCATTCGATAAGGAATACACTCTAGTGCTTCTGTGGCTAGCTTCCTAAACCCTCAAGGGTCAAAGTAGTCTTTTAAAGATGTCGCGATTCCCATAATCATCGTGCTATTATGGATAGTCGCTGTGTTGTGGGGACACACCTATATCTAGGACTGCTACTTAGGCAAGTGGCTTAATGAAAAAGAAAGCTGTCTTCTTATGAAACATGACGTCATATTTTGTGTAACAATGGCTACATCGTACATAATGCATGATTGTGTTGCGTTTTGAAATTGGCCCAGTTTTATTTTTGCCCCATTCTGAATTTCAAACAAACAATAATAAAGCAAGGCTAAACGATTAATAATGATTGGGTGTAGTTGAGCAAAAATTTCACCGTTCATGAAAAAAAACGTTACCGAATGTTGTGATTGAGGGTTCAATTTTTGAGCAGCTCGTCAGCCGAGCATTTTCATCCTACCATGCTTAACATTACTTAACCAACTAGCGCAACTGACTGAGAAAGTGAAACACCTTACAGCTAAAGGTCTTAAAGAAACTCAAGGCTTTCAAGCCACAGCAAAACGTAGAGCACCCATCCCCCCTCGCACCAATTCAAGTTGCGGTGATTGCCATTACTGTTATATGAAAAGAGAAATGAAGGAAAAAAAGAAATAAAAGTAATAAGGAAGAAAAAATTAAATTAAAAAATGTTAAACCTTTATAAAATGTAACATGGAGACAGACAGAGCGAGTATCACGTTTTTAACTAAATTCTAGACCTACATACCTTCCCCAAAGGGAGCCGTTTTAAAATATTTAGCATTTGTTTATGTGAACGCCTGAGCAAAGGAAAAGGCATGAATGAATTAAAAAGTCGAGCCTACGATAGCAATGACTGACTACGGCTACATAAGTAAAGGTATGAGCATTCGAAATCTGAAACGGACAAAACAGACATTACAAGAGACTCTAAAACGCACCTCAAATTCTTTGGCGAGCACTCGATTATTTCTGAATACAGGCGTGGCTGCTTTGACCTGATCGAAGAAGGAAAGGATTATTGTTGACACCAATTTAGGAATATGATTTTTGACAACCCAAGCTTTGCTGACAGCAGCGGTTGAAGAGGTATAGTTGTAAAATTAAGTGATGCTAATGAAGAAAACGAGGACGATTTATCAAGGATCTTGGAACTGTAAATCAATTATAGAGGTATTACCACAGACATCCGCTTGCTGCAGTAAATAGATGCAATGAGGCAGAGCTAAATTGCACGGAAAGGAAACATTTTCCCGCTTTAGACCAAAATTACATGTATACGCGAACATGTTGTAATATTGCACTCGTTTATTGGTTATTGATAATCAACCTCATGTCTCCAGGCAGTCTATTTGACACAGGGCTTAATGAGGAGGGCAATCCATCTAGCGGGGTTGAAAGTTTATTAGCGTGGTGCTTATAAGATTATCAATGTCTAAATCATAACATTAAGGAATAGCGTGAATTCTTGGGGATAACTGGAATGTTTTCACAGCCATGTGAAAATGCAATCAAGAGACGACACAAACAAGGGCTAACTTTGATGATTATGAATCACAGGGATCGGAATCCTTAGCTCCAATAATGAATTCAATAAAACAATTCTATACGTCGCCTCACCGGGACTACCCTCGGCTCTTTAAGCAGTGGAGAGACGTACCAATCCATTTGCGACGTGGGCACATTCGATTTGTCTCTTTCGCTGTTTTTTCGCACTGACCCTGTTCCGGGCATTATAAACAACTCGCCAACCGTCTACCTTGCATTATAAGCACGGTTTAATGAAAGCGCAATTCAGGTTCACAACTCGAGTGCTCCTTCTGCCTGTTCTGTTAATCTTAAACGAGGACTTTCAAGACACCTGATTGTCATAAACCGGTGAAATCAAAAAGCGGTAAATCGCCGATCGTGGTGATACCAAAGCCTGGAGACTAGGCAAGTTTTGCACTAGGGAATGGCGACCATCACAAAAGGCCACAGTGAAGTAAGAGAAGTCCAAAAGACCCGAAACAGCTGATGTGTGTGCTAGGGGTGATATATTAAAAGAATAAACTAAAAGGCTACACATCACTGGCCTGCTATTTCAACAACGTCTCCTCCTTGTACGCTCTTCATGCATACGTTGGCCCAGAACGTACTGCCACCAGGGTAATTTCGTATAGATTTGTGCCTCCAGAGGTGTACAGTATTGGCATCAACGCAAAGGGTATACTCTTGGGTTAAGAGGATCGCCCTCTCCATTACACCTCATTATCCGTCTTCCCCTTAGGGTTAAGGTGGACTGGACAACGATTGACTAAGAAACTATTTTTTACCAAACATGGAGAGAGTGGTGCTCATTTATCTATCGTCGTTGCAACCTGGCGATTTTTACTCCTAAAAGATTTCCAACTTTTGAAGCATGCAATTGCTCCAAGTTATTAAGATCGAGGCACTCTTCATGGCAGTAATAGATTATAGTGAGTTGTGTTTGCGGTAGAAACCTTGAAGGAAGTTTTGTAGAGCAAAGGGTCTTAGGCTTACTCTAGATCCAGTGATGGCATTGAATGACAAGATTTGACTGGCTGAATAAACGCAAATCAAGCATCTACCAATACTTTTAAGGTATTAACTTCTCGCCTTAAATGTTTTCAAACAAACCTAGGAAATTCGGAACTGGCAAACACCGCTGAATATAGGAAAAATCTTTCGTTATTAAATTCCATTCTACTGGAAAGCTTTCGCTTCCTAAGATCAAGCAAGCCAAATTTTCTTGTTCAGGGCGAGAGATTCCGCCTTTTGTTGTAGAGAGATACGAAAATCGTTGCAAATTTGGTGAAACTCTTTAGGTGCCTGACCGCAGAAATGTTGCAGTTTTTGAAAGGATTTTGTGCAGGAAACACACAAGCAGAACAGAACTGTGGCGATGTTTTCGGAGAATTCGTGTCTTTAAGTTTTAAGGCGACCAAGGACAGACCAAGTCTAAATGGATAAATAATGAATAGAGGCTCTTGCAGATATCGAATGTCCCTTGAGCTTAATTTAGTCCAGTACGGTTTGTTTTAGCAGGTGAAACCATAAATTGCATAAAGAGTAATTAAAGTATGTTAGCGAATTGGGATATTAATATAGTATATAATAATTCCTTATTCCTTTGAACTAACTTGAAGCAGCAATAGGAGCGTCATAAGAAATCACAAGTAATTGCTCGATCTGTCTTATAAAACACGCTTTAGTTCAATTGTTTCTGTCCCAAAGGCAGCATCATTTGCATTGGACATACACAATGAAGTTTGTTAAGCGGCAAGAAATGGCATTAGAAATGAACACAGACGGTTTCCTTCTTAGATCGTACATATGAAATTAGCGACTGAACATTCTCAACAACATCCTTCTTAACGCAGAGAAGTTTGTTAAGGCAGCGAGTGCAGACTTCGTGCAGGAAGTAGCAATGGGCTTCAGGAGACGAAGAGTTTACGGCACAGATGATCACAGCCGAGGGTATCCGCATACCAACATAAGTCTTGCGGCGCTCTCTCTCACCCTGCCAACATCGAGTCTTAAACGTTGATCCACGGCTGGCCAGTGCGCTTGCAATTACCCTTAATGCTGGCTTCCACGAACAGGGATAACGGAAGCAGAATACTCGGAGGGGAATGGTCCTCACTAAAGCCAGCAATTCACGAATCGCTGATTTCCGAGGTTTTCCTTCTCTCTTTTCTTTGTGTGTGTGTGTGTGGTGTGTGTGGGGGGGGGGGGGGGGTTGGTGATGGTGGTGTCAGTTATATGGGATACTATCCACAATATCAGGATTACCAATGGGCTACTTGATTACTAGCCTGCAAATTTTCACTAAGTGTTCAATGTGCTAAGGTGACGGACTAGATTTGCTCTACCCAAAATGTTAAAAGTAGCTGCAACCGAGCTGGGAAGGAGATACGATTCTCTAGGGGAGGTAGAATAAATTTCTGGGATTAAATGATTTGCCAAGCATGCTTTCCATCATCGAAGGCTTTAAAAAATGATTAAATAGGAATACTGATAATCTCTAAAAATACAGCCTATTAGTCGTCTGATCACTGTAAGCTGCTTTTTGTTTGCAATTGATATATCATCTCCATAAAGATTCTCTCATGAAATGGATCTTAAGAAGGCGTATATAGGAGCTTTGTGAGAAAAAATCGTCACATCAACTACCAGAAATGACGTCACAAAGAGAGTGAAGCTTCTTCGTGGACTAAATCACGTTCACCATGTTAGCCGCCTCACTGGTGAAATGAAAATGCGTTCTCCTTCACAATGGGTAGAAGAAGAACAGCCCTTATAGCATTTTCGAATAAAATGACCACGAGCTTAGGTCGCACAACAGAGATTTAATAGAGACGTATCTCTAAACAATAAAGCAATCTATACCCCGTATCTCTAAAGATTACTTATTTCTCTGCCTAAAAACTTGCAAGCTAAACGTAGTCATTGATTAGAGCAGTTGGGTTCAAATGCCCCCTTCCCCACACCGTAGTGCATACTCGAATAGAAAAACGTGCTAACAGAAAGATTCATTGATTTATATGATCCTACTCCATTGATTCAATAACCATAATATCTCCGAAATTTCGAAAAGCAATAAATAATGCAAGCAGCCCCTTTTAAAAAATGCTTCATTCTGGCCAGAAGTCCAGCCATGCGAAAATGAGTGTAATGACGTCTCTCAATATGAGATGCAGATTACGAAATTGCTTGACACAAGTCGGCAGTAAATCTTTGATTCGGAAGCGTACGGGATCTGCCACTAATACAAGATGGTTGGGTGATGTTCTCGTGGAAGTTGCATCGCAATTAAAAGCTATTATTCCATTGTAATTACCTACAAAGCAGGATGCAGATATCCGACAATCGCTTGAATATGGCTTAGAGCGGATAATCCACTCTCGTTTATTTGCTCAGATGGCCGAAGAAGCCAACCATTTTAGATTGTGGGAAAGGATCTGGCATGCATGGGAATTAGAAAAAATTTCATCAAAAATCAGCCGCCCGGATCAGCTTTAAATGCAGACGACCAAATCCGAAATCGTGATAGATGACGGGATGGCAATCCTCTGCAAAGGCCACGAGAATAAAAGATCTGATTGTAAAAGTCTGGACTTTGAAAATTCCAAAACGCAACTCTGGAAAAAGTTGAATATTTGATGGTATTAATTACATGCCCCGTTAATGTTGAATGAATGAATGAAGGAATGGGTACATTGTCACGTGAAAGAGATGAAAAGCTAGCAACTTTAACGCCTGTTTTGGAGTTTCAACCCAGAAAAATTTTACAAAATTTTTATTTTCATCATGACTTGACAATTAGCAACATATGCACCTTGCATGAATTTCTTTCAATTTCACTCTGCCAGGCAATTCAAAATAGTAAGCAGAGTTGAAGAAGATGATGCACTATAAATCTTCGCTTAACGCAGTATGCCTTAGCAAAAAACTAGAGAGAAAGAATACAAGTTTTTGACTTCTGTAATTGAATTTCGCAATAGCTAGAAATAGCAGAACCAGATTTTGCTTACGTAAGGTACTTTTGTACCACGAAGCACTTGTTCATAAACTAGGATTCAGCTTTTATTTTGTAGTAAGTTTTGTCGTGTCATTTAACTGTCTACAGACAGGTCTGCAGTGAGTGTGTGCCAGCTCCGAAGAAGTTTTCTAGCAGAAGGGAAGAAAGAGTGGTCAAAAATCTCTAAGTTAAAGCGTAGAAGTCAAAAGCGAATCGGGAAGAATCGGGCACATGATTAAACGCGTGCAGAAAAGCCACAGTGATTGCCTTTTCATAAATAGAACCTTGGAAATAAAAAAGAACTCAACTTAAACAGTTTTTTACATAGGCACAGAAGGAGAGGCTGATAAATTTTCTTTACAAAGTCATTCTGTAGATTAAAGATGGAAAAACGCAAGCAAAAAGAAGACGATGAAAACATCCAAAAAACGTCTAAAAAAAGAAATAAGTTCTAGTGAAGAACCTCTTTGGACCTCAGTGGTTTGCCCATGTTAGACTTCTTTTAACTTGAAAAACGGCAAATTAATTAACGAGGGATTGGTAACATACTCAGCTGTTCCTTCAATGTGAATTTCCTTATCGAAGTTCTGTTTGAATGTGCTATGTTGTAGTAGCTTAATCGAATAAAAAAAGCAGGATTTCGAAACGAAACTAACCAGAATCTGCTACTATCACTTAGAAGAGAGAAAAGGGTCCGCTAACATTTCCTTAAGGACAGCTTAAGGACAATTCCTAAGTGCTTGTGTTGTAATTCCTAAGGAGTGCTTGTGCTCCATTCGTATCGCATCTTCGAGCCAACGAGAAACAGCCGACAGGAATCAAAATGGTAGTTCATTACTTTATAAATGTCACTAGTAAATGTCACTAGTATCAAAATGGTAGCTCACTTACTATATAAATGTCAGCCTGTGTCTTTTCTGAGCATGAACTTACTATATTAATGTCAGCCTGTGTCTTTCCTGAGCGTGAGCAACTGAATGTTTATAGTGAAGTACCGCACAGAAGGGTCCTATCTCTCCAATTGGTTTGATCCAGTTGGTCTGATCTTTCAGCAGCAGCAACAAAGGAGCGGAGTGCTTCAGTGCTAGAGTCCTAATCTGACTAAGCGATTCTGAAATGCCTTAAATGACGATCTCCTTTAGAAAACAAAAGCCTGTGTATTCTACAATGGCAGCTCTCTTAAATGAATATCAATCTATGAATTCAATAGGTGGATAACTCACAAGCACTCCAAAACACAAATTCATTTGTATACTGTTCTACAAGAATCCACAAAGCATCTTTTATTACGTAGACACAATTGAGGCATTGCAACAGTTTGCAGTCACAAAATCAGCCGCGAAACATTGGTATGCAAAACAGAGAGGTGTGGGGGTGACAAACGTGGAAAATACTGTGTCATACACAAAATATAAAGCTTTATCACATGATAAAAATACAAGGATAATTTTATCATGCATTTGTAATTTCCTGTTCAACATTGTTCAGAGTGTATGAATGTGATTGTTTCCAACAATATCAAAGTGAATGGCAAACAGGGCCGGAAAAAAACGACATTTGGAAGAAAAGGGATAGGAATCGGAAAAACGCGTTGTTGAAACATTTGCACGGCAAAGTATACAATCTGTTTGAAAGGAAGGAATTTATTGAAAAGCACTTTAACCTCACACGAATTGTAACTCAAAGAACAGATAATGTGTTTTCGTATCAGTTGGTTTAACGTTCCTCTGCAGATGCAATACGAGAACAAACGGAACGAGCGAATTTCGAAAAACAAATTGTTTTCAAGGGTCGTTTGTCTAAAGTCCCTGTGCGATGGAACAGAATCTTATTGAAAGTACGGACGCTCGTCAACGAACCAATTAAGGTCCCCAAAATGTTTCCTAAATGTCCGGTGAACTTTGATATGCGAACGTAAATGCTTTTCTTGCTTAAAGACAGGTGGGTGGTGTGTGCGGAATAGGAGAGAATCAAATAGATACCCGTACGACTCCTAAGTTTTTGAATTTGAAAAGATATAAGGGAGAACATGTGCTTAAATAAAGGATCAGATTCCATTGAAATACAGAAAACTTGTCAGATTCAGAAACATATCCCATTCTGCGCAATGAAAAACTTAAAACTGATTCGCAACAGTGTACCAGAAGAAGCTTTCGCCAGTCTAGGTTTTGGTTTACTTATAAGATACCGGTCTTCTTATAAGATAACTCCGATGTGTGATCATGTCCACTCGATCCTCTATGTAACGAAACATGCGATTGTTTTTCATCACCAAAACAATAAAGCGATAGTAGATCCATTGCTTTCGTAGGTGGACAGTCGCTAAATAAAGGGCCTACACGATTTAACAGCTTCCTCAAATTCATGAGCTCACCCCCATAGAAACTAGGGGCAAAACAATAAATTTGACAATTTTAGTCATCAACAGAAGATGTGGGTATCAAGATTTCAATTTTCGTCATCAACAGAAGATTGTACCTAAAGTTTTAAGCCTTTAGAAAATTCCTCCCATTAAAATATGAATGATAAAATAAATCAAAAACTGGCTTTGCCAAAATGCAAGTCTTTAATGGAAATTTTGATAAGGTTTCTTGCAAATCATTGGAGTAAAGTCTACTTGGAAAGGATTGCTAACAAACAAAAAATAAGGCGTAGTCAGATAACTTCTTGCGGTTATGATAGAAAATCGATGAGCACGATTTTAGTAACAGTAAGTGAGATTTGAGTAGTAAGTCTTTACAGGACTAACTACTGGTTCTGTGGAATCGAAAAGCTTGAAACGGCAGTGGAGCGATTGCTATACTGCAACTGACGAGACAAAGATAAAGGATAGAGTATTATGACTTGAGTTGTTTAATCACATAAGGACACAAGTTGCAACATAGAAGTGTGAATAGATGGACAAGCTAAGAAAAAACCATCAAAAAGTTCACAACGTCAATAACAATTTACAATGATTCAGAGCAGCAAGTGATCAGGTTAAACCGTGTTCTGTATGGATTTTGTCAAAAACATATGAATTTATCCTTTAAAGTTCAATATGAAACTAATTACTTCAATATGAAAGAATGGTGAACTTTGCAGCTGATAGCTCAAATTATGTTTCAAAAGTGAACAAATCGCTGTTCTTAATTCTAGGTATTTTAATATGATGCTAAATTGCACATTAAGCGCATCAAGAAAACGTTTAATCTGATATTCAGTTGACAAAATTGAGAATGTTGATGAAAATGAAAAATAGTGGCAGGTTCACAAAATTCACTTAAATGAAATTTAGTTTTAAAGAAGGCGGATAAACTCGAGCGAAATAAAAAAGGGGGTTGCACAATGACCGTGGCTAGGCCTTCAGCTTTTTAAATTTTTTCTGTCAAAGTTTGTTTTTTCTCACTAGATGACAAGCAGGTTTTCACTAATTACACAATCAAGACAGCATTTAAAACAAGAAAAGTTTTATTGAGCAAGCAGCACTCTATTTTTCTCAAATGATGGGAAAGTTGGCTTCCATTTTGGAGCAAAAACCTGTATAATAAAGAATAGGTCGATCGGTAAGTGGAAAATTTGCCTTCCATTTTGGAAGTAAACAATAAGAGCTGCCTTGGTGCAAAACAATACATCTGTGTCTTTTTGCAGGAAAGAATCACAATTCAAAAAGGAGAGCTCAAAATTTCTTCCCAATTTATAAGAACGGGTTTTTGTGAAACAAGCAATGATTAAGGAAAAACAAGGCCCCTTGATTCATTTAGAATTCAGTAAATCCACTTGTTGATAGTGTTGTTGACAATAAACCAAACAAGCTGAAGAAATAGTACAGTGGTGAGGAGCTGTTGGAAGAAAGCTTGGAGAAGCACGATGGATTCACAGTTGAGCCACGGAATACGTCGAAAAACAGTTCCAACTGTGAACACTAGAGCGGCTTTTTTAGGGTTTTGTGGCTATTCAGAAGATGAATACTGCACAAGAGACTGCAACTCAGCGAAAGACTGGATTCACATGCAGACGTAAATGCAGATCCACGAATGTACTTATCAAAGGTCTGAACTTTCAATTGTGAGCAGCAGTGTTGCATATAAGCGCAAATTTGTAGCGCAATTTGGAAGAAAATCAAAATACGTGTTTCACCTCTATAGGACTGTTTCCCCGCTTAACAATTTCGTGCCTAATATACTTTTTCACGGTTTTAGATTACTCTAATGCAACACCGAGTCACTATTGTAGGCTCGCTGAAATGACTACATTCGAGAAAAAAATCATATTAACATTACTTCCTCAGACACTCTTCAACTAGAACGACATCTTTCTTCAAAATTAAAACACACGATTCAGTAAAGACAGAAACTATGTTCGCGTCAAGCAGGCAATGTGCTTCTTGTTAATTGAGGTTAAACAATAATCCCAAACATTGTTTTCAAGAAATCGATCAAAATGAACCTTAGTAAAAAAGGAACACTGCATGTTTTTAATGTTCCACACCATGCAAAACAGGCCGGGCCTATTTTTGCATCCGAACCAAAACTTAAATATAACCAGTTACGTTAATAATAAAACTCTGACGTGAATGTCATTACGTCACAACTAGCAATGTCGACGTAACGTATCCTGCCTTGAAACTGTTCCAGTAAAATCGATTATTCCTGGCTTGCACTCAAATGAAATCAAACTACGATTCTAGAACAGCGCAGGCAGAAACCAATGGCCTCTGTATACGCTTAGTGTAGATTATGCTTTGGCGTTTGCTTATCGGCCATTTTTTTCTTAATTAAAGCTGCCGTACAACAAAGCCTTCATCGCTTGCTTTTGTCTTAACTTTATTTGCTAAAACACTGCATCGCTCATCATATTGTGGACAGCCGCGTCATCATGTACCGTTCAAAAGCCGTTATCTACAAGTATCTAGCTTTGCAACCTATAGACTTACAATGAGACACCAAACAGATAAACAGCCTTCAACTAGTGACCATAGCAAGGCCTGATTTGAGTGATAGATAAAAAGTCAATGAAAATTCTGCTGTCACCATAGCTGGTGCTTCCATGGCAAAAAGGAGTACATGGGGACTTCAGATGCAAACATCTTGGAGTTGCAATACCATTGACTCAGAGCATTAATGAGCAAGCGATGCTTCGAAATGGAGATACAGAAAGCAAGCAGGTATCAAAGCAACGAACGAATTCCACTTACCAAGAATCCTCTATAAAACGTATCCTGTGAGAGTACTCCGTAGTGGACCTTGGCGTGCCTAGAACAAGACTGGGTCCATTAATTGCAATTCCGACACTGGCATCGCTGCCTCATGCTAGCAAGCTAGCGGTGAACTGTTAAACTATGAAATTGCAACAATATTTTAACAGACCCGCACAGACGTAATCCGGCAGCGATCAAGGATTTTGTAATCTGTAGCAGGTATATTCTGACGAGCTCATAAGTAAGATATACTTGTTTATTTTCTACAGCTTCCTGTTAGTTGTCATGGCTCTACCGTCTGTGTTCGAGCTTAAATACTATTAAAATTGATAAGTACAGCGTGTAAAAAGGTTATTTCGCCAAGACCCTAGTGGTACCCACAACAGCGATTTGCCATTTCCAATGCCGCAACTTGCAGTTTTTTCGCATAGACATGATCAAAACAAGGCGCCATATAAGAGCAGGGACGCGATGTAATTTTTTGATTCGTTGCATTAAAAATGGCTGACCACTTTGGCGGAACCACAAGCCAAGCAGTATTCCTCACATGCACAGCCAATTCGAATTAAAGGCTTAAGCAAGTCTCTTTGCCGCTCGACAAAGCGCGAGTTTTGCCGGCCATCATTAGATGTTGTTCTTGAAAATTTCTTCTGGTGTACATTGTGTACTACTTTGCAGAATTCATACACCTGTTCTGGCGGAAGCAGGCGAGGCAAGGGTGGTGCGAATTCGGGATGTCACAAGAACAAGCAATAACAGGTACCAAAGTGGTGCACAAGCACAAATGACTTGCAACCGAGCAAATACGACAAATACATTGTTGCTTCATAATTACAGACATAAAGTGGGCTGTGTAATGCAATAATTTTTCAATGAACTCCAGGCTGAGCAAAGGATTATCCAGTAGAATTCTCAGCTGTTGAGAAAACACCAAGCATAGCTATTTACTCCAATGAAAGCCATCTCTTTACGCGTATCGATCAGATAAAAGTTGCATATTGAGGCCTTCGCGTAATTCCCGCGTAGAGACGAGAGAATGCAACGAAATAGCGTTTCGGGCTCTATTTAAAAGGGCGTGGTAAGTGAAAGCTAGGCAAATGACAGCACGATTCCTGCCTTCATGGTCGGCTAAGTTCAATCAAGGATGTAAGGTGTTCATTTTAGTCATATCTTTTGCAAATCAATTTGTATTTTGTGCATCACCAGCAAGTGTGCATTTGCAAAGCCGTTTGTCGCTGAGAAATGCTGGCGGAATATGCCGAAGACAGAATCATAGACACGGCAACGAGGCTGGGTGAATGTCAACAAAAATACTAAGGCTAAAAGGCAGAAGGCTCAAGCAAGAAGGAAAGAAGAAAGAAAGAAAGAAAGAAAGCAGGAATGAGTGCCAGTCTCAGAATGCAATGCATGCCTGAAGACGAGCTGGTCATTAAGAATTTTAATTTTCCATCCATGCGAACTTCAGCAGAGCAGAGTAGGCGAAACAGGAAATTTAGGGTAACCACAGCCCCCGTTCCTTCCTTTCCTGTTCTAAATTAAACTCAAGGAATATCAAATATTATTCGAAATCGTAACAATCACAATGGCCGAGTTTGCAAAGGTTCTTTGAAGATTTGGCAAGGATTCACTAAGTCACTCCAGTGTGCAAACATTAGGACTTTTGCATATCCCTTCTCTGTCTGTCCGTTGCAATATGTCGCAGAAGCGCAAGCGTAGACGGGCGTACCAACAACGCGATTAACTACAGATTACTGCACATTCGATCCTAAAAATAGAAACCGCATCGTAGCTTGGGTACCAAAAGGTAACGATGAAATCGGAGAAGCGGAGATTGGAACCGTGACTATACATTTTATGGGTTAACCACGCCCTCTTTGCGAAGCAGGAAATGGAACATCTGGGTTTGAATGTTCTAGCCTCTCTCTATATTCTACCTTCCAGGCCAGGAATCTCATCATAATATAGCCACTGCTTCTTTGCTTGCATAGGGTTAAAATTGCTCCAATTGTTTCTCAAACACCTAGCATGAAATGCCACTTTTTATTACCTTGTTCAAGTAATCCTAGCCTTATCTCTACAATATATCGATTCGCCTACCAGTATTAATAGCTGATCTAAGCAAAGCAGCAAGAAATGATTTCATCAAATGAGCTTGATTTCATCGAAAATGCAGCGAATTCTGTAAAGATTCAGTGATGAAGCCAGAATTCTCTTACACGTACTAAAGGCAGCTTTCTAGTTCTGTTTTCTGAAAGCTTTACTTACAGTATTCCTTAATTTCACTATGACTAGAATAGGGGCTATCATTAAATGCCCTTATGGCTTGAAGGCCCACAATAATTCACTGGCTCTAGCACATTTCGGAAAACTGACACCCATCAATTTATCAACTCATTCGTTCACAGAAGAAAGGGACGCATTTAAGCCACAAAGTGAAATATAGAAAGCATTCCTGGTCCAGTCTTCCGTTTGTTCAGCCTCATTCGTACCGTTTTATCTTAGATAAACAAACATCAATGAGGTACAAAAATTCATCATGAAAAGTATTTTTGGAAAATCTGATATATAATGACCGAGTATAGGGACTGAAAATATGCTTATGACTATTGAATAGAGAGTAGTTGTTTCAAGTCAAAAGAAAACGACAAACAATTAAATTAGGTTGAAAGAACTATCGAAACCGTAAAAGGATCGTTCAACTCTTCGGGTGGTTTTGGTTTTAAAGGTCAGAAGGTTATCAAATAGGGCAGCAAAGAAAACACTAAAAGACACCATGTCAAGAGGTGGCAACTCGATGGAGTACAAAGTAACGAGAGAGAGGCAAACATTGCATCATGCAGGAAACAATGTTACGCCTCGAACGATTGTAAAAGTCTCCATGTTTAAATTGCCTTGATGAACTGAACGGATGGTGGAGACAAGAAGCGTTCAGTGCATCGAAAGCCATACTCATCATGTCTGGGGTTAGACGGACGAGAATATGTGCAAACGGATCCAGTTCATTAGAACAAACCAGCATTGAATGTGAGAAGGAGACGAGCGAGAGATGATTGCCTGAGAGACGGGAGGAAAGGAGGAGGCATAAGAATTTAAGAGGTTGTCTAATAGAGCGCGTGCGTGGAGTATTTTCCTCCCTCTGCGCCCAAGAGCAGCCTGGCGTTTCCCGGACCCTTCTCTTAAGCAGTCAAGACCTGCTGATGAAAAGGCAGTAGATTAATCTCCTAAGAGGTTTAAAGAGAGCCATGTGTACCCCCATCACGGGCTCAAAAATAAGAATGAAGAAAAAAGGATGAGCATATGATTCTATCCAAATATAGAAATAGTATAAAACTGCGTTCAAACCGTCAAGCGCAATTTGGGTTCAGGAAATCAAACGGTATAGCGAGTTTTATATATTCCAGCGATTTGAAATGAAGAAATATAGCTTGTAGACAATCAACAGCCAATATCACACACCAGTGTATAGAACCTCTTCCTTTATAGAACCTGTATAGAACATCATGATTGGCTCGAGGCATATATCCCCGGGGCACCTAGAAATGATTACTCGAAGGGGCCTTCTTCATACATCTCTCATTCCCGCCCCCACTTATTAACTGGCCGTTATGTTTTGAGTAAAAGTTTCATTTGTGCCACTTCAATGTTCTAGAAAGTGGCAGTGTGGGCGAGGTTCTCCATTTGTCTCCAATCGACAAACATCGCATTCTCTTCATCGCTTTTCATTGCCACCTTGAAGTCCACAACCAAAGTGGTTGCTATTTAAAGCGAAGATTCAAATGAGCTCTCAATGAAGGTTTCCATCCACTGCTGGAATCCAAACAATGGGACGTTCCATTCATTAGAGAACAGGGCGTGACCAGTGCGCTCACTTTAACGAATTCCTCCTCTTCCGCAAAGGCATTCCCTATTGACATCTGTGTAGCGAATAACAAGCCTTCAATTGCCCTGTTCAGGGGCAGTTTCTGGTGTTTGGCTGGCAATTACTAGTCATCGCGGTAGGTATTTACCCATGATTCTTTGTAAACTGCGCGGCATCACTCAGGGCGGCATTGACGCGCGAAAAGCAGAAACAATGTTCCGAAACGAATTAACAAACTTGAATTCGATTTTGCAGATTTAGGGATCTTGCATGTAAAGAAACCGATAACAACGATGTCAAGTGAAAACTTTCTTGCAAGAAGTATCTCGCCTGTGGTAGAAATTAGGCCTGGAAGAAAGTACTCCAACGCTACTAGAAGCATATAACAGGGAAAGAGCTGAAAAGCTTCTAGAAAAAGCGTAGATAGTGCAAAATTGCATAAATTGGACCAAGAGAAGGAATAAGGATAGGCAAAGTGAAAGACTGAAAGTAAGCCAAACCAATCTTTAAGAATTTCTTTGGTCGAGCACCTACAGTCTGGTTGTATTTAATAAAAAAAGAATGTTTTTAAACCATTTGGAATCTGTTCTGAATCTTGTAAGCTTGCAACTTGAAACTGTTTAGAATAATGTAAGCATAATCTACTTTTCCTTTAGGTGATACTGTTGTGTTAACTTGGTAAGCAAAGACTGATTAAGGTGAATAACATAATCAATTTAATCACAAACTGATTAAAAAAGCATCACTGCCGATTACCAACGTGAAATTCGAGGCAACATCAAAACTGTGACGACAAGGAACGCCTCTGAAAATAGCCCCGAGGTGGCAATTATCTAAATATAGCTAAGCAACGGGCAAATAGCGGATAAATATACACGCAACAGAATCGAGGGGGATGTATTGACGTTCCCTGGGAAACCAGTTCGCATTGACGGTGTGCGTTGCTTCAGGAATGATAAATATGCGAGTTTTCGATGAATTCTTCTATGACACACCCATGCCACGTTGTTTGTAAGAGTATCAACAAAATTCTCAGGCAAACAAAATTGCGTGAGGTTATTGGCTCCGTATTTACACAATGACCCATGCGGAATCGTCCTCATTAGTGATTTGCGTGCTTCGAGAGAAAAACTGCGTCCCAATCAAATGAAGGGAATTCAAAATGGGAATTACAGCAGCACCCTTCTGATAGAAAGTACAAAGGGGCATGCTTACCTTGAATCAGCAAATTTGAAATCAGGGGTTAAGAAGTACTGTAAAACACGATGCTATTTGGCAATGATACAAAGTTTAAGGTGGGCAGTAAATGCCAGCTAATCAAATTCTGAAATCGTTCAAGTTCATGTAGCTATGGCTACTCCTTCAAGATAAAGTGCTTGGGAAAATGAGAGTGTGCCAGCTATTTGGTGTTATCAGAAAAGAGGAGCTATAACTTGGTACAAAACGGTAGTGAACCACAAACATCTCTAGAATTCTACCAAAAGCTGCTCAGGCAAATAGCTAGCGAGAAAAAGAGTTAAAACATCTAAGGCGGGAAACCGGTTCTTCGAATTCCAAATGATCCTTGCAGATGCTTTGCTGAATCAATGAGCACAATTTACGCAGCTTATCCCGTTTTAACTTCAAAGCAAAACGCAAAGCTAAAAGGGCAGCACCAACAATACAGGGACAATGAAGGACTTTCTCCTAATGAGCGCGTAAAATCTGTTCCTTCAGGGGGTATGCCTCCCTTTCGATAAATTTGTTCACGGCCTATTTTTGGGATAATACGGATAAGTGAGCCTTTTTTATTCTCAGTTGAAACGTTTAGCGATTTGTAACAGAATTTCTCGAGGAAATTCCTTCCATGAAATGAGCTCATTAGAATTCTAAATTCCAGGATATCGCAGTAAAAAGGAACATTTCCGGGGCCAGTTGACGGAGCATCCCGGCGGAACAAACGCACGATAGCCATGAGAGTGACCCATACGACTAGAAGACTTTGCTAGATAACGAGATGTTACTTTCAATGAATGCACCGTTCTGGTTATTGTCACAGTTGTTTGAAGATGCTCAAAGGTTGATATGCTAAAGGCGATTCATGTTTTGCTACATTGAATGCGTCACCAAAAGTCACATAAAAGGACGCTTTGACTTCAAGAGATTCTCTTTGTCAACAAACGCAAAAAAGTTCAGTTCGCCAAACAGCCTAAACTCGTAATTCTAAACACACACTCATAGTCCATGGTAGATCGACTGTAGAGCTACAGAGCATGGCATCAAAGGCTGCGTGGCATTCAGTTCGAAACGTGACTTCAGTTTCGCCCGAAAACTTGGCAAACTGAAAGATTCTGACGATCTTGCATCAAATAGTAGGCAAAAGACCGAGTAACTGGCCACATCTGGCGCATGATACCAGAGCTAGCCGCCAAAGGAAATAAAAAGCTTCTCAGAGAAAAATTGGTGTAATCATTTGAAAAAAGCACTTACAAAAAATGTCTTGCACTTTTTGGAGAGAGATCTGTATTGATAATCTGTATTGCTGAAAGGAAAAAAAGATAGGTTCCAATAAATGTTTGGCTCATATGGAAATACAATGCTGTTTTTTGGACTGATATTTCTGACCATAAAGCGAACGAGGCTTATTTAAAGAAGAGGCGACTTTATCATACATATTTAAAGATATGCCTTTAAGAAATGCTTTTAAAAAACAATATAGAAAACATGTGAAGTTCATAATACCCAAATGTATGCTGTCTGGAAAGAAGTAAAGGCAATCGGCAAATAGAGTTTCAAACAGTAGAACGCAAAGGTGAAATCCTGTAATAGTAAGACACTTTTTACACTACACTGCTCTTACAATGAAGTAAGTGATATAGAACGGAATCATTTAAACACAGAGCCAAATCAAGATAATTGAATACCAACTTAGAGAACGAAGCAAATATGATACAATAGTCTGGTGTTAATGATCTTTTTACATCGTTGATTTTCACTCCAAAATTTTTCAATATCGTAAAAATGAAATGTTATTCAGAATGGGCTAACATTGCCACTGTTATAATGTATTAAATATGTATTAGGCGTATGTACTAAGCAACAACATCATCGAGAAATGAAAGAATATAGCCATTTAATGAATTAAGCTATATTTTCATGTCCTCAGAAAGGGTAAGTAAGTTGTTAACAGCCTGGCAAATAGAATAAAATAGAATAACCTGGTTAGAGTCAAAATACCCTGTCATTAATTAAAAACTGGAGAGTATAAGGCACGTGGGCACGTGGATTAAGCAGCATGCAATAGAATATTAAAATAGGATCGTAAAGGAGTATAAATCGAGGCATATAGAGTATACATGGACTTACGTAGTGTCAGTTTTAATTTTCGGATGCAAAGCTTTAGCAGCAGCAAACTGAAGTCCGCTCTCTCTTGCGTAAACCTGTGCAATAAAGAGAATAAGGATCTGGTCACCGCTAACTCAAGTATACGGTAGTTTGAGAGAAAAACATCTTGTTTACGTTACGACGTAAAGTCAAACGAAAAATAATCGGTAGTCTACATAGAAATGGCCTTTGATATTTTCGTGGGAAAAGCTTAATTTAGCTTTTAATAGTGCAAGAGAAATGTGAATAAAGAAGGAATTAGCTAGAAAGAGGATTGATAACCGTAACAATGAAGTGAATGCGAGGCCCGGATGCCTGGTTGTTTTATACAACGATGACTTCAGGTTGCACAAGAAAAAACATCACAGAAATACACATGCCGTAGTATCCTATCCCCCCTGAAACATTCTATTTCTGATTCAACTCTCCTTCCGACGGCATATGAGAAAGGCTTGATAAACAGGGGGACGAGCAGTTGTGACGTAAACATACAGAGAGGTTTCTTCATTCATGTGCATGAAAACCATGGCTATCTGTCTGTACAAGACCTTTACAAATCTACAAAGTAATTCCCATTCATATCCTACTGCGTAGGCACTTTGCTAGGTTTTACAACAAATAAATTATCCTTAAGGAAAGCATTATTCTAAATAATTGAAGTAAATAGGATGAGTGGTTAAAAATAATTAGATATCAAACGGAAATAATGTCGGAAAACCTAGCTTTGGCGATTCGTTGAACAAAATACAGTTCATGCGGGAACATAACATTTGGAAAAGTTTTGTCTTACAATTTGAATATACATTTGAAATATCTGAAAGTTCCAAATGGAAAATTGGCCCTGGGCACCTCAGACATGGTAAAAAACACCCATCAACGTTGTGAGTCTAATCAACGTCCTACTTGATGCTTTTTAATGAAAAACAAAAGAAAAAGTTAGTTCTAGAATCCCTTTTTACCTTCAAGAGAAAGATTGAAATCCAAATTGAAATAAAAAGTTGCTGAAGTTTTCCGAGACTTGATACGGAAAAATTTTTTAGTGACAGGAAATCGCTTTTAAATAGGGGTAAGCATCGAATACGGCATCTTTGTCGCCTCTTGGAACATACACACGACTTGTGAATGGGGAGGTGGAAAAACTGCAAACGTTTGGTGAACAGAATGGACCGGGATTTCAAAAACGTACAGTCATAAATTTTCAATTAGACGAGAGAGTGGGTAGACATCATATTCTTTAGGTCTGACCAGGATAACAGGGTCGCTTATTACGGTATTTGGGGGCATCACTTTGAATGGACATGGAAAAGCAGGACCTTCCAAATATGCACAATGGTAAACTTGGAACAGCATAAAGATGGGTAAAATGTATCCCTTCGGGGGAAGCTACCGCATAACACCCCAGCCCCCCTTATGTATCTCTGCCAAGAGGAGCTCTGATCAGCTCTGCCTTCACTCTTTTCTTTACAAATACGCGTGCCAGCAGTGAGGCATCAGCCTCAGGAATGCGCAGATAATCGAACAGAGACGAGCGATTGATCAAACGATCACACCGTCTAACGAGTTTAGAATCAGTTGAAGCATAGTTCGGGATTTTTTGGTTTCCTGTGGTTTTCCTATTTTCTTTGGGATAAGCGAGGGACAATGGCTGGGGAAAACACAACAGGGGCATCTAAAATGGAGCGACAAAAACAAGAAATTAGGAAAGTTCACAGAGACAGAGCCATAAAATAAACACTGAAGAAAAAGTATAAGCCCGCAGAAAATTCAATTGATTTGGACAAAATCTGATAAACGTACTTCGACGCGTAATTCAAAAATTGTGAAGTTCAAATGAAAGTTGATGAAAACTGGAAACCTACCGCAGATCACTTCTTTGTCTTGAATCACGCAACTTTGATTTGTGTTCTCTACAAGACTAAACGAGCATGTGGTATTACGAACCGGTAAAACGAAATAAGGTAGTGCTTCAAACTATCAATGGCCAACACAAAAGGTCAATAACGATTACGTCATACTTGTTAGAAAGTGGATTCATTTATAAGGAAGATTTCTATGAAAATGTTTACTGGATTCTGTTGATACATTTGGAAATCAAAGAACAACACACAGTAGCAATAAATAATGTGATCGTATAGTAGTGAAAACAGTTTCATCCGAACATCGAAGTATCAAAACTGCCGCTGTTCTGTAGCTAAAACAAGAGCCGGTGGAAGCCAAGTGACGTCATTGGCAAAAAGTGGTCGCTCAAAAGAGCCAAGAGTGGAAAAGCATACTGTACTCGGTTACGAATACATACTCTCTGATTCCCTGACAGGGGTGTGGTCGAGTTGCCTTAGGTGTGTACCTCGAAACAGCCATCCAGGGTTCAACTGTGCCAGAGGTCAGTCTAGACAAAAAAGGCGCAAATCAATCAGATATCTGGAAAATGTCATAACCTAGGGTGACATAAACCAATAATTTAACTAAGATACCCATTTTTGAAACTATTTATCCTCTGCTGTGGCCACAATAAGATGTGACGGGTCCAGGGGTATTCCAGCATCCTATTCCTCGAATCTCCCCCCAAAATCCTCATTCGACATGGATGCATAAATTCATTGTTATGTGTTAAAAAGTGACGAAAGAAGGGAAAGCAGAGCTAGAAAGCAACCGAACACCCCTTGAGGGAGTGACAGCTACGCTTTTGTATGCCTTCTATCTACTTGACAATTCTCACGCTATCATGGCCTTTTTGAAATTACAAAATTATAATATCTAATATTTTCGGCGATATCTGAAAAGGTAACCATTATACGAACGTTTCCGCTTTATTTCATTAAGCGAAATGAAATTTTTTCTGTGTTTAAAATCATTGAATCTGGTTTTTTATGTTCAAAATTCATTATGAATGAAGTACGCAAAGAAGGCAGGGGCTATTTCTTGGGATTTCAATTTTTTGCATTTCCTGCTGAACGTTTAGAGCCTATGATTACCTTAAAAGTACATTCTCCTCCAGGCGAGAATCTTGTTAAAAAGGAAATCATAGACAGAACCCATTTAAATCCAACGAAATCCAATAAGGTCCAAATAGATCCAATGAGGAGTTACCACAAAACGGCGATAGACACTTGTTCCAAGTTCAACGATCTACGTTGAAGGTTTTTGTGAAGCAACAGCTAAAAGTAGCTAAAAATGTTGCTAAACTATGAAATATTCGGTCTTACAGTACATCGTGGAGTGAAATAGATATGTCAGGCTAAGGCCCACAAAAATGTTTCTTAAAATATCATTTAATCGAAATGGTGCAAAGTGTAAAATTCAAAGAGTTATTGAATAGAAGCCCCTTAAAACCGTGTACAGGCAAATTGTTAGTGAGGCTCAGAACCAAAAGCAGGCCTCTCAAAGAAATTTCCTTTTAGGCCGAGTAATGTAAAGATGGATGATCTATGCAGAATGAAAGACGAAAAATCAAAGGTGGTGTGTTCTTCACAGCTAGAGCAGAACAAGGGATAAAGGGAGGTGACTTTGTGACAAAGTAAGAAAACTGTGATATGACACAGAGTTGATGGGATATCTTTTATAAAACAGCACAGTACTAAACGGAAAGATTAGGGCTAAAAAAATCTGGGAATTAATGCAATAGATTAAATACTTTATCTCTATTATCTACTGTTTCTAATCTCTAATCTCAAGCATCATGAGGAAAATCGTATTTATGGTTGCATCCAACGTGGGTGTAATTCAAAAGTTTGGAGCAAAAGTCGTCATGCTCAGCCAGACCGAATCGACAATGAGAAGAAAAAAGAATAGAAAATTCATGAACACAGAAGGAAGCTGAGACAGAAGTGTTACGTGACTGGATGACATTACGGAAACTTTTGGGACTTACAGAAACCCAAAAAGAAACAAAACTTGAATGTAACTGAATGTAACACTACAAATGGTCGTGCATAACTTCAACCCAGCTATAAGGTTGGAATGAATAAAGAAAAAACATCCATTCGACTTCTGCCTTCTTAGAGGAGTTATCTCAATTAAAGGATTAGCACATTTGTTGGCACTTCTGTCTATAGGGCAGCTTGTAGTTTTGCATAATGATGCCCAAGCACCCACTTAACGACTTTTATTAACGCCTGGTGTAAATTGATTAAAGACTCCTACATTAAGGCAACATAGTCAAATTTATGAGCTATGAGATACTGTGTCGTATCTAGAACGACCATGTAAAATATGAATAACTTCATGACGAGTTCTTCACGAGGCATTGCCCTTGCTACCGAGTATCAAATACAAACAATTTCGTGAGAAACTTTGAGTGCAGCATTTCACTATAGATCATCAAATATGCTAATACTTTCAAAATGTGTCTCTAAGCCAATTTTATTATTCAGAACATGGGGTATAGGACGAAAGGGTTCCGGGACTCAGTTAAATCGATGCTTTATTGATAAATAAGTGACGGGAAAGCCACTAGTAGCTACAGAGGGATGAACTTGGGTCCAACTTGGGTTAGGCTACAAACAGATAGATTCCTTAGACTAAATAGTAAACAACTTCATATGAATTTAAAAAATATTTTTGATGGTCTTAAATATATCATCAAAGGTCTCAATTCCTCATAACTAACAATTGCTCGTAACACCCTTAACGCATCCTCTAGTGAAAGCTTCAGTCTTATGGCTAGGATGACACATTTGGTATTGTCAAGATGAATGAAAACAGCTTTGCCAAAAAACTTCCTAGCGTTGATCTAGCAGCTAGTGCACTGTATATTTGCTTCTGAGATTGAGAAAGCACATCGAGGAAGGAGTTTTTTGTTCAACAAAGAAAACTTGATTATTTTGAAGTGATGTGCAAAAATTTCAGCCTTGCGATTATGTAGGTTGCCCCCGTACTTAGTTTAGCTTTAGTCACGTGACTAATCCCTATATACGATTGTTTGCTGTCATTCGTTATTCTGCAGCAGTAAGTTTTTTACATTTAGTTCATCAAGCGAAGCACTGCAGCGACATTGTTTGCAAATGTTATGTTAGCTAGAGTCAAGAAAAAACTGTAGCGACAATAATAATATTCAAAAAGAAGGTGTGATAATATAGATATACTATTTAAAAAATATAAATTATTCAAATAATTCAAAGAAATTCCAGGAAATCTCGCATAACAGGGAACTACAGGAAGCAATCAGACTTTATAGCTTGTGATCTACCTGAGTAAATTACGTGTCGAATTATGCTTGAAATTTGTTGCCCACTTAAAATGCTATTACTTTCTAGATATTGCGGGTTAAAAAACAATAGCATTCTTTGCCAGGGCGGCTCTCAGGGAAAAAGGATTTAGGGCTTTCTATAAAAGTTGTCTTACAGCTGGTTTCCAAGATCTTATTACTACAGTTTTTAGTATATACACAAAGGTTCATAGCTAACAAATGAATTTGAAACCTTGATAGCAGAACATTGGAGTTACCTTTACAAACATTCCTCATACCCACAGGCCCCGCTATCCAAATGAAACTCTTGAGGTTGAAGATCAAATTTCTTTTAACAAAAAGCACTTCTCTACGAGGGAGGTTTTGAAATGGTGACACATAAAATCCGATAGAAATTTTTTTCAAAATTTCCTTAATTTTTTTCCAAATATTGTACAGTTGAAGTGACTTCTTTGTTAAATGTAGACTGAAAAGTTAATTATTTGAATACTAGGCTAAACGTCAGAGACGAAAGGCCAAAAAGTGCAATTCTTAAAAATAAAATCCATACTTGAAAAAGGGGTGTCTTTAAGGCATCGGTTAGTTATTTAAAGTACAAGTTTTAGCAAGGATTGCTCTCTATTAAAAATGCTCACTGGATGCCCGTGTGTGTTAACGAATGACGTCATTAGCATGTCTTGTAATTAATCATTAATGATTTTGTGGTTTTATCGATTTGACTACTGACTGCAGGACAAAATTACAAAAATAGATGACGCTCCCCGGCAGGCTTCATCTCGAATGCTAACACAAATCGAGCACCAGGTAAAGGTACACAAGTCTCGGACAAAAACAACTGGATGTTGTTAAGTCATTGGCATTTCAGTAGCTTTGCCGGAAAAAACATGGCATACGATTTTTGTTGACTTATTATCTTCGATATAAACAGGCTTGTCTTGGCTCTTAGCAAAAGCGATTTGTCGCAAACAAAGAGTTCGTAAACACGCATAACAACGCAAAGGCTTGAATAGACGGCTACGACACACCGAAGTGCCATGCAGTTAGGCATAATGAAGGGGAAATCATGCTCTTTCTCTGCAGCCTTGTCTGGTTCGGAGGCAAATTAACAATTATGCCGGGTATTTCCTCAGAATCAAACTTTGGTATTTGCAGGGATTTAGAACGTAAATAGTTTATTGGATTATCTTGGACAAATCTGGACACATTCACGCCCTCATTACCGATTGAAACGCGCGTTACAACAAGTGTTAATCTTTGTACAAGCGAAGAAATACTATGTTCCGAGCCATATTGTCTCGGCTAACGACGTCACATCGCAGTCGCCTTTGGCTCGGCCGCCATGATACCGTCGCCTTTGTATGTGTCATTGATGCGGAAGAATAGGGGATCACGCAGCTCAGCAGAACCCGACGCAGTCGCCCCCCAGTCCGCATAAAATGAGCCATTCTCTCGGATGACAGCGGAGCTGCGGCAGTAGGCTATTGGCAGGTACATGCGCGCGACGGCGTTTGACGTAATTGGAGTGAATCAGATTCGCGGCGCCCGGCATCAAGAGGTCTCGCATATGAAACCATTCTACAGAGGGGCGGTGATCGACAAACGAAGCCTTTCTAAAGAGAGCTAACACATTTGCTTGCACCAAAGGAGATCCCGGAAAAAGCAAATATTCAAAGAAAATTGAAACAACTTCGTTCATACAGTGCGCGTCCGCAGTTTGGCAAACAAGTATTGTCTCTATTAGTTAGACGAAAGAAAGAACGAAGAAGATCTCGGGTCAGTAGCAAGGGCCAGTAATAACGAAAGCACGTGTTTGGAACTATCGATCACGCAGAGACTGAAAATGCGGTCATCGGCCATAATTGGAGTTATACTATTGTGAGTTTTTTTCATTTACCGTGTTTTGTTCGTGGTCTGATTTTAATAGACAAGCTAATCATGTTCGTTATTCGATCACATCGTGTTATCATTTGCTAGGCAATGATTCTTGCTCAAGAAACCAAGGAAGGGCATTATATTGAGTAGCAAGGCGAAATGCCCTTGAAATGTAGTGCTTAAATTTCAGTTTCTATAAATTTCATTGAGTTAAACATGATACGCAGTTAGTGTATGGAAGCGCGTGAGATCCATCTATTCGATTTTCACACACACTCGTCGACTACTGCTCTTTGAAAATGATTATACGAAACACAGTGGGATTTCTAACAAAGCATTGTGATATTGATATTCAGCCAATTGCACTTAGCTTTGCTTTCAAGTTTATCCAACTACTGATGATCGATCACTTCCCATGGTTTTTATTTTATCCTTTCTTTAATTGAGGATTGGGGTCATCTATACGACCAAAGCAGGAAGAGCCAAAAAGTCTCAAAGAGGAGGCTCGGTGAGTGAATTTCACGCTCATTTATCAACGCTAATTGTGATAATCGGGAATTTTTCACAGTCAATTGGATATTTATTACTGAAAACTCGGGCTTCGCGAATCATAGCTGCGAGCTGACTGCAACTTTCCAGCTTTGCAAATATTTCCGCACAGTTCGTTGAAAATGTTGTTTGTTGATAAACTAAAGCCACGCTCAGAAGGAAGTCGAAAGGATCTCAAGCGACATACAAAGATATCCTGTTTCAAAGTAATCTTAAGTCGTATATTTTCGGCTTTTGGGTGATATTTGCATTAAAAATGAGTTTTGAATGAATTGTTGCGACAACAAATAAAGGGCATAGTGCCGTAAATTTGTGTTAACAAGCAAAAGATCTCCCCCGACTTCCACTGGCTCTGTCAGTGGACGATATCGAGTCATACATTCTTTGAAGCCATCAGATGAATTTTCAAACGAATATGCTGTATGCAGTATGTAACAGGCTTCACAATATCACAAAGAAGTACCCGTGAATAGTAACAGACATAATTAGAATCATAACCAAGGCTTAAAGAGGTCGGTCGAAATTGACTCCATACAGTGGAAAAAGTTAGTCTGAAAGTTAAGCGGGAAGGGAGCTTGAAACTTTTGAATACCCAAATAAGAAGGCTGGATTTTAAATTTAACGAGCAAAGAATAGACGGTGACAGTGGCTCCAGTATTGTATGTGAAAAATTTGATAATGGAGGAACAAGTCCCAGGGCAATTGAAAGAGGCGCTGGGTTGTTTGGGGCGGAAATACTTATGTGTTAGGGAAGGTGTGACAATGTTTATTGAGTCAGGTATTTAGCAGGCCTGCCAAAGGCTGCTGATCATGACTTCATCTCTCCCGTGTAATTAGGGAAGTTGAAACTACGAAAATGCAAACGGGAAAACATCATCTGGCAATAAACAGGTCGTAGAGGTGCTTGTATCGTTGCTGCGCATTAACTCCTAATTAAGGTGGGTGTGGGTTGAGGCGCAATTAAATATTTCATCAGGGCCCACTCTCTGTGTAATTTGTTCGGTTCCAATGATCTTAAAATCTTATTGATATTTACGTTCCCTGCCTATTAGTTCGAGATTAGACAATCAATTTTACAACGTTTCGATGTGAAATCCTCGCTAAAGGATTGGCGCACTTTATTCACAGCAAATCCAATTTTGATAAGGAGATGAGCGAGTTTAAAAGGCATTTAAGTAACACAATCCTGCAACATTTTCAACGCAGTTTGCGTTTCTTAGAGAGTGCTGCCATTTTGTCTCACCACAAGTTCCTACTCAGTCGATTTTTATCCAATCAACCTCAATAATACCAGATCATAGCCAAGCGACAATTCGATCTGTGTGAAACTAAAATTTTACCCATGCAATCTTCACCGATCCTTATTTAGTCAACAAACATTCGTTTTATGTAAATGCTTTATGTACCGGACGACCAATAATCTTGTAACAAGATTTTAGCTGCAAGGGTGTCACCCAGTTTGTCAGCCAAGCCGTGCCAAACGTTGATCGCGGAATAAAGAACCCATGACCAAGGCTCTATGTTGGTTTCAAAGGCATTTCATTGGCCAATCTCGCTTATGGTAGCATCTGTGAACAACTTGATAATGCGGATGCCTAAGTGCAAGTAAAGGAGGTGATAAACTGCGGCCACATTCACAATTACCTTATCAAATGTGCCTCATTGCTTTGAAGAGCGCATTTTGCTCCCCCCCCCCCCCCCCCCAGCCCACTGATTAAGGCAATGTACTTTGCATCATTGGCTTTCACTACCTGCCATGCCAAATCACAGTTCAAAAACCAATCATTCCGGGGTTACTTTATCATCCCCGTGGATGCCGTGGATCCCAGGGTTATATTTTAACCTATGAAGAAGTGATTCATACTAACATGCATACATGGCAGTCTTAAGGCCAAAGTCGAACAGCGATCCCCTAAACAATAAAATTTGGCGTAGTAAAAATATTCCCAAATAAAAGACAACGATGCAATTAATGGGTATTTCAAGCAGGTTTGGTGGGATTCGTGAGCAGTGGCAACTGAAGACTTTGTGTTTGAAATTAGTGTTATGACGCAACATCGATAACATTGATCAACTGTCTGTTTTGGAATATGAGTCGAGATGACCGTCAAACAAGCAATGGATTACGCAACAGAATCAACTTCACCTTGTGCGTTCTTTGGAAACCTAGCTACCTGGTTTAAGAACTCCCGTTAGATATAGAGCATCATCCTAGGCTTTTACCAGTTTGGTCTATGAATCAAAATCAAGCTAAACACACTTTCGCCATGCCACATCACATACGAACAGGTAACTAGGAAGGAATGCAAGATCATGTGAGCAGAAGCTAGATCGTGGCAAGAACCATTTCCTTCCTACAGGCCTGCTTTGAAAGAAAAACATAGCAAATTTGTGGTGAAACTATCTTAGTTCTAGGCAACCTTGTAACAACTTTGCGGGAAATGTGGAGGGAGACATAAAACAACAAATCCATTTAGCTGTTTTAGTTCATCGAGGCGACTAAGGCCGGCGACAGAGAACTTAGCTGCCCGCTGAAAGTAGCATCAACCTTCACCAAGATTTGTGCGACAGACAATTGCTTGGCCAGCCAGGGTAGGGCGAGTTGGCTAAAACGGGTCTTCCCTTTCCTCGAAACACAAAAATAGCGTCAGCAAACGAAACCGACTCTTTGGTGTATTGTCAAGAGATGAACCGCCATATTATCCTAGATTTGCTGACAAGGCCTAAAGCATTCAACGTTTGCTTTCGACATCTACCATGAATTCAGAAACAAAACTGCTACCGAGAAGATTAAATGAGAAGCATTACCAGAGCTGCCACAGGACTGTCGAGATATCCAATCTGATGCATCTTCGAGGCATTTCCAGCGACGCGATAGGTATTATTAGGCAGCGGAGCCAAAATACAATCGCAGGCTGAATCTTCTAAGAATGAATGGTACTCGACTCTGCTTATGTTAGTAAGGAAGATACGTGAAATCGCTAGCAGCTTGTCGGCCCGGTGATTGCCATCATACTGAAGTCGATATTTATAAGTCGATATGATAGTCTATAGAGCAGGTGATTGTGGAATTGGCTTCAAGTAAAAATATGCATTTAAGTGTGTAAATAATGAGAAACACGCACCATTGTGAACAAGATTAGCTAGCCTGGTTTAAGATAAAAATATTGTGCAATTTGGTTGTAACTAAGAGCTTTCATTGGACACTAAGATATTGTGATAAAAACATAAAAAATGATTGTATACTTATAGCTCGCATCAAAGATGTATAAATATGTTTTTATGAGATTGATGAGAGTCAACAGGAATATCGAACACACCTATGAATTGGTATCATTGGATGGAGTCTGAAAAATATCGTGTTCTACCTTGAAAAATAGTTGCTCAGAGCAAATGGGTGGGTCTTTGTAGTGATTTGATTACATAAGTGCCAGATGACAAAAAGGAGATTCTTTTAACTGAAAGGTTTATAGCTCGAATTTAAAGAAACATGGTAACCAATAACCCGCGCTCATACCTCAATAGACTCGTCTAGTGCAAGTCATTCGAATACTATTCACGTGTGAAATACTATCGCAAGTTAAACATTGTTATCTAGCAGATTTCAAGGAAATTTCATTCAAGTATACAGAAAATAACGCTACTCTATTCCAAAGTCGATCCAATTGCAATAGCCTGAATCACTACAACATGGTATATCGCCCTGCCCCCTTTTCCCTTATCTGCCCCAGCAATACACATGGCAATGAGATATAACAAAACCGGAATAGCAGCCAAATGTCTTCCAGTGTTCTAAAATTACTTAAATGAGATATGTTTAAACCGTCAATATATTCCATCTAACATCATTAAACGTCTTTGCTCAAGACATAAATGAAAGAGGTGGGCAGGTCATTTTTCATTTTTGTTGGCAACTTAATCAGTATCCAACCCATCGAACTAAAAAGACGCATGCAGACAATGGAAGGCAATCACGCAACTTGTCTGAGAATAATTAGTTTGATGAGTGACTGTTAAAGAGTCTAGAGTGAATTATTGTCTTGCAGTTTAAATGAGTACTTGAAGAGACTCTACGTGATGACTTGCATGTAGATCTAGGGGTAATATTTCGTTGAATAAAAAGTCCACGTGGAAAGGTTAGGAATAGATCCAACAGAGCCATAAATACAGGAAAATCCCATTCACAACTTTCTTGCTTTTCATTAGTGTTGCTGTTGCATAAATGATGACAGGGATACAAGGCGACGGATAGGCTAGCCATCAACCAGCGACAATAGCTTAAGGAGTATTGGTGTCTACCAGTCTAAAACACCATGATTAGAGAGATCTGTTAACAATATCAGCGAGAATGATGGAGATACTGAGCTTGTTTATTTTATGCTCGGGCGTACCGTCTATTTATGGCACGACATAAAAGAGGCTCATTTCAAGCCAAAGAGCAAGAATTCAACGAAGGCTCTCCAGCAACCAATCAAATGGTGACAGCCAGGGTTCAACCAGCATATAAAGTTATAAAGTGGATACATGAAAAGATCTTACATATGTCAATAAAAACACAACATGCATGAAGGAAAAATATGTCTGACTTGTCCCTTAAATTCACTCCTGAATTTACTTCACATAGAATAAATTGCAAATAGGTAGGCCTTTGAATATTGAAGAGTGCACGGGACAAATCAGGCAATAATAAGGACAGGATGGGCCCAGAGACACTAATTAACAGGTTTTGTCACTATCCTAATAAAAATTTATATTACTAAGAGGAAGTACGTGGCATCTAAAATTTGAGCCTTTCTTAATTTTTTATTCTCTGCTCATTCTTAATTTGACCCAAGCTTTATCCACTTTTTATTTTATGGGAAAAGAGAGAAGCTCGAAGAAAAAGATAAGGATGCAGCAAGTTGTTGCATATAGATATTCAAGTTGCAAAAATTAACTCTGGGGTTAGATTGCCATGAGGAATTTTAGATAAGAAAGCTGTTTAATCAAAACCCTTTACTACTTTCAAGTGACAATTTAAAGCAAGTTTATCAAAAACCTCTTGTATTTGGCTCTTCAAAAGTAGACAAAATAAGCACCCTCTATCCTAAAAAGGGATACTTCTCTAAAGACCTCCTCGAAACGCCTCTTGCAGACAATTGAAATAATTTAACTGACTCTTTGGGGAGTGCGTTTATTCTATTGTATTCTTGTAATAAATCGTGGATGCATTCTTTCTAGCCCAAGGGATTTCAAAAGCATGTATTCTATTTCAGGAATCCTTTTGCCGGGCAAACAAGCGTCGCCTATCCGTCGTGTAATGAGCCCGCCTCGCTCCCTTCAGGGCTTACTCATCATCGTTAAAAGAGGACAGCCTTTTGGCCATTGTAATGCTCGCATACGATGAAATTACGCGGTGAATAGTCCATAATGATCTTTCCTCTTAGTACATTCCTGCCACGTTTGGGTGCGCGAAAACGAGAGCTTTTGATTTTGAATGTGGGTGTACATTGAAAGCAAGTGGAATACAAACAGGAGTTATTACAACTAACCAGTGAAATGCGATAAGGTCTATATATGTACTGTTAAATAGAGAGAATGAAGGGAAATCAAAGGGGTGCTCCTAGCAATCATAGCCCTTGTGCAGTTTTTGTTACTCGCGAATTATTTTCCCTTCCTTGAAAAGCTGCCATTCTATATTGGCTGGGTTTAGCATTTCGATTGAAAATGGGCGGGTAGAGACGAAGGTTAGAAAGGTGATTCTTTTTCTAATTATTGCAGAGAGGCCCCCATTTTGCAAACAATCTAGCAAAAGATGTCAGAATGACAGAAGGTGATTCCCATCCTTAGGCGAAACAGGCCGAAGGAGACTTCAATTCAAGTGTCTATGCATACTTTCTGTGACCTTAGCTCTGGAACACACAGGATTTGATTTCAGGCTGGCGTCGCTATTTCTTAATAGACCAATCTTTTATTAATCTTGAAACCAGTCTGATTCAATTTTGTAAGGCACAATTTTGCTCCCTGGCCCATTACCGTAATAGGACGACTTTGGTGAATAATCAGTGGAAATATCCCCATTTGCTGCTTTAGATGACCCAATAGCGACATCTTTTACTTGTATATCTCCGTGTAGAGTTGACTGGGGTTAAAATATGACACTTCCTTTGCAGCTCGACCTGTACTTCAAGTTCAAAGATCACTTCGAGCGCCAGACAACGACATCAGACTTGGTAAGTCTGCCGTTCACCCGCGAGACGTATCTCTATTCGAGAGCGGCCAGGGGCTACTTGCAAATAGTGGGAAGAAAGATCAACGCCAACGGCCGACGCAGGTCGCACTATGGTGAGTAGCTTTTCGCCAGTCTTCGTGCCAATTTCGCTTTTAGATGTTGGAAATAACTTTGTCTTTGGAATTAGCAGAAATAGCTGGGGTGAATGAGGGTGTGAAAAATAAAAATTTGGTTTAGAAAATTCGATTGAAATGAGACTTCGAGACTTTCTCGCGCCGTCCGCAAGACCCAAAGCCTGGCCTATCGTCATATTCTGTATCCGTATACAAAGATGATTTGCTGTTTTTGTATTTGTTCCTCTTCACAAAAACAGGAACTCTCATCAGCAAGAAAAATACAGGAAATGACTGTTGGCAATTTTACAGGCGTATTGAAAAACTTTTCCCATCCTCGAAATTTACGGCTTCGTCCCAAAGCTCCCTCGTACCCTTGGCGACACGCGCGGGAAATTTAGAAAATTCACTTCTAAAGCTAAACGAAAATACAGGGATTAGCAGAGTTTCCTGAAAAACACATCCAAAGGCCCCCCTTGAAGTTTATTTATGCATATCTAGAGTTGTTGTTATTACGTAAACATGAGATTAGTGCTACCTACGAACTGCGCATGAGCCCCAAGCAAAAGTTGATTAATCTAAACAAGCGGATGATAAAGGTGAAATGGGATATATCTCATCTTTGTAGGTACCCTGGTTAAGTGTATTACCGGATTAGCACGCCCGTGTTATTTTAAGCGTAAGTTCAAGAAACAGAACTCCTGGTAGAAAAATAAGCAATAAACGCGGGCATTTTGCAAAGCCAATATCTCGATACGGCGGTGCCAATGAAGCTGGTAGCGGGGTTCGAATGGTTCCAATTTGTAAATCCGTATCGCTAATTAATCTACTTACCCAGGCTGCAGTCAAATAGGCCAGTCGGGTCCAATGAGGTAGTTGTCCGACCCCGATGGTAACCGATGATGCCTCGGGGCAAGTGAGAAGGAGGTCCTGGGCACTTGTTACTTCGATCCGTCGAACCAATAACACTCTACGGGAAGAGAATCACTTTAAACTATTTTGCGTAAATGCAAGTGAAATAAGGCTGCCAATAGCTTATTTTCCCAGGGCAGCTATTATTACTGGAAATAATACTTCAGTTGAACAACTTGATTTTTACGATTTTTAAAAGCAGGTTAGAAATAAAGAAGAATTTTTTGAAGCCGATCACTGCTTTTGGAAAAGGGGAACCTGAGCCGAGTGTTCGTGGAACACCCCTCTCGCTTTCTCGAGGGTGACTTACTTGGATTTTTCAGTTTCAAATATCGGAGGTCTTGCTGTTTCGTGAGAAGAAGTATGAGTACTGAAATTTCAACACTTGCAGTAATGTCTTATGACATTCCTAGTCGGCAAAATGCAACGATAATAAAGAAGCGAAGAATTTAAATGCACTTTCTCTTCGACTATAGGCAAAAACAAACACTGATCTGGGAGTCCCAGTTTTCTGTTACACTGCTTTTATGACTAGGAGGGCGACCCTCGCAAATGCAAGCGCAGAGAGAAAGTATTGCGAGGGCAAACAATATCAAAACTCCAAATGAGAAAAGGAAATTTGTCTTATGTGAAATGCTTCATATTGAAACTGAAGCCAAGGAATTTAATTTAGATTTTAATTCTGGCAGATACTCCAGCTTAAGTAGGACTCCAAAAACACAGGCCGTCGATTTGAGCGCAAATTTTATCTTGATCTTTCCAATCCCTTGATCTCCTGCAATGATCATCATACCGACAGCTGAATACTGATTAAGGAACGGCCTTAGCATAGGAAGCCAGCTTTAGGCCTATTTTTGCACGAATGCAAGAAACAAAGAAGAACGGAGCCCGGAATTCCCTTTCCAGCACTCGAGATCCGCAGGCAGCCATAACGAGAGCTGCTTCAAGGCAGATTCGTTTCTAAATAACCTTAATCCTACATCGCCTCGGCTAGATCAGCCTTGATAAAACTCCAACAAAAACAAAGTTTAGATTTGATACTTTATAGGAAATATCAACGCATTTTCTCCATTATTCTCATTATCTCCCGGTTCAATCTTTAATGCAAGCAAAATTCTTCTTAAAGATTCAAATTGTTCCGCATTTGCAAACACGGTATCCTGTGTATATACAAAAAATCTACCGACAAATAAAAAACTGAATACTTTCATTGAAGGTGCAACATTGCAGATCGCCCTGCTCTTATATCGGTGATACCTTCAAAGGATGAACACGATTTCTATTCCGAAGGGCTGTCCTTCCTCCGACACTTTGCGGCTGCAGCTAACATCCTCTCTTGGAATCTCGTATTTTTCCGCCAAGATTTTGTGTTTGTCCAAACAGCACGAGTCAGTACTATTCCTGGAATCTCTTACGAAACTGACGAAAATTGATCCATTTTCAAGCGATGTCTCTGCCAGTTTTGCAACTTTTTCCACTGATCTGGAGTTGGCCCGATCGATAGTGCGTCTAGTTGCAAGGCAGCTCTACATGTGACACTATGGCATGTGGGACTTCAGTGGGGTAACACGCATCCACGTGGTTGTTAATAGTTACTTCATTCATTTCACAATGTTCCTTCGCTCATTCATTTATTCATTCATTCATTCTTTGTTTCCAGATAATATGGGACCCCTTGTTCTCTTTTTTTACCATGTATGCTTTTGAACAGAAAATTTTCAGTCATTCATTTAATGGCATTGTCACTTGTTCAAAAAAGATTGATTTGCTTGGATAAAGCATTGACCATGTACTTCCTTAGGAAAAACGTTCATATGTACACATTTTAAACCATGTACTTAGGGCAAAGGATTGTGGAGTTACAATTGGAACATCCTATGAAATCAAAACTCAAACTATAAGCCACCAGCTCTCGTAATGAAGGCTTCTTCTGTTCCGCCCATAGTCGAGCAAATAAATAGAAAACCTTGTCAAAGGAAGCAGTTTTGTTAACCAAAGAGATATCCAGCATAAATCCAGGTTCAAACATACCAACGTTGGCAAACCAGCCTTCAATCTACTGAAGTTAAACAGAACCCTTGACACTGATGAGCAATAATTATAAATAACGCTGCTGTTAGAAATAGACAAATCTTTCTCTCTCTGTTGACTGACTTCTGCTTAATTTTTAAAGTGAAGCGGGCGAGAAAACGGGCCTTTTCTGACAGCAACAACCACAATTCATCTAACAGAGAAAATTTAGCCAACTCACAAAGCCTGCGCTTCGCTATTTATACGTTTGCGATTTAACTTATTTTCAGGCAACTAAACTTTTTAACTTGATTTAATTCTCCACCAAGAAATTTTTTAAAACATGTTCAACGGCCATGAAGCAACTGTGTATCACTGTTCGTGGCCTAAAGGTGTCTTGAAAAACAAACTATAGCTGCGACCACTATATCGCCTAAAAAAGTTATGAAACAAATCGAGATGATGTCACATCTCGCAGTCACTAGCAAAGGACTTGGACCTTGCTTTCGAGCAGTGAAACTAATTTCAATAAGTGACAGCAGTGAAAGCAAAATAATGACCAACTCACATTCCGGCGATTAGAGTTGTCCGTAAGCATAGAGAACAATCGCGTGAGCCCCCAAGAGAGAAAAACAAGTTGCATACGGTATCCTTGATTGTTGGTCCTGCATTTGGTCAACCGAGAACTCAACCAGCCTGCGCGTCAAGGCACCTACCCACTTCTGTCTTACGAAACGGATGTGACGTGTCTTGAAGTACTAATAAAGAGTAAAAATAAATATGCAGCTTTTTTCTTGCTGGGGCTTAATATGTTGTTACACATGTTGGTATAAGGTTTTCTGGAATATAAGAGAGCCAAAAACGACAACGTCCTGCTCAGGTTGGGATTTCCTTCATTTAGAAAGGATTTGAATCGGTAAATCAGATAGGTATTTTGATACCAAGATGTAGATCGAATGAAACTGCACGCAAAGGTCACAAGTATGGTAGAACAGTGTTTTGGAACGTGTCTTAAGACCAGGAAGCAAAACATCTTTTTTTCTGAATTAAAGACAAATGAAAGAAGTATATTCTGGATTAATAAAATTCTTGCCCTTTCAGGCACGCGATACTAGGCTGATCAGGGTATTAGTTTTCGCAAGCAAAGAGCATTGGAAGATTTAAGAGGATTACCCTCTTTTGAGCCAGTAGACTTAAGCTGATGCAAGCGCCCTCTTCATAGCTGTACACGATAGAAACAGCGTCAATTAGAAAGAGCAACATGTGATGTGATCCACAATCCAAGATCAATGCGAAATGTACGCGCAGATCAAGCTATGGTCCATCTATTACGAGGTCCTATGGTCCATCTATTACGAGGCAGGCCCACTGACAGGAGAGGCGGGAGTAGATTGCACCGGGCTTCAGGCAACGATAAGTGCTTGTTACTGCAGTTTTAGCTAATCGACGAACTGTGTATCTCAAATGCCTTGTTAAACTTCAGGGCATCGATTCACACAACTGGTCAGCCGCTTCACAAACGTGACTATTACAAAACTAGCAGAACCAGTCATCTACACCCCAAGATCATTGGCCATTATTATAATGATAACTTGCCATTATCGTTACTGCTCATTTGGCCTGAGAAGAAAAGCGGAAAAGTTGTCAAAATCGTGAAAGGGGGTTCGGGGGGCCACGCTCCATTTGACTCCGCCCGCGACTTTCTGCGGGTTGGCTCGCCATCCACCTTCGAAGCTTCATTTTCAGAATCATGCAGCTATCAGTAGATCTCTCCTATTTTGGAAGGTACCACTTACCAGGTCCAGCTCCTGGAATTTTTAAAAGTAGGTTAATATATGGGGATTTTCAAACGATTTTTTGAGAATTCACAAATTACATTGTGAATTACATTGCGAAAACACGCGGAAACGTTAATATTTTGGCTGCCATTAATATTGAGCGCTTGAAGGGAACTTTGTTTCTTGACATGATAATAATTTCTGCTTTCTAACACAACTTCCGAAGGAGACGAATCAATCTTGGATATTCAAGAGAGAAGGAGATTGACAATGTCTGGAGGGGCTTGGGGGTAATCAGTACAAAACAATGATCAGGACATTCAATATTTACCTGACCAGTCAGCATCAAAATACGAAAAAACCTATTGTGACAAATAATGAACAGTCTTTTAATCAATAGAAAGATCATCATGATGAAAATGATGGTGTTATTATGTCTCTCTGGTGATGAGGCGTTCGTACTGTCCCCTTTTCAATGACTTTGTATTTAGCAGGTTGAGGGGGGGGGGGCTCCTATCACAGGCACAAGCTGCTGGATGCAAAAGGGTGCTTCAAGCATTACCACTATCAACATGTTTATCGATATATTGCCTTGAATGAGGGGGCGTTGGCAATCAAGGCAGAAATCGTTGTATATATAGGATAAATATAACACACATTTACTGTTCACTTCTCTTTATACAAGAGACTTCACCTTGCCATAACTTAAAATCAAGAGTTATGCGAAATGGGTATGTTTACTTCTCTTCATTATCAAATGACCAGAGTGTCATGTGCTAGGGCCACTGTACTCTTTAAGCGAATTCAGAATCTATTACATTTGTGCTTTTTGGCGAGCTAGCGCGAACAATAGTGGTATATCAACATCCGAGCCTGAAGATGATTAAGGGTTTCACGGCGGATGCGCAGAACGCATTCTGAACAGGCAGCGGGAAGTTCGAACTCAAAGCAAAACAACGCGCCTAGCATTGAAGAGATTTGGAAGTAATCTCGTTAAGGGTTCAATGCAGGCGTGTATGGGCAGCACGCTGATCATTTCGCAATGGAATCCAAAGACAGGCATGGGAACCGAACGCGCGAGAGGATGTTGCTCATAGAGAGCGCCAATTCACGGCCTCTGGAAACCATGGCAATAAGATTAATTTGGATTGCCAAGATTTGCCGGCGCTGGGAAATACACATGCACTGGCACATCGCATGCAAAACATCTGGCTCAGACGTAGTAATTTTTACAAGGTTAATCGCTAATTGTATTTGGAGGATCCACCTATAGACGCTTTTGCCGTTGGGATAGACAACAGATACAAATAACATGATCGGATGAGTAAAATAAGATTGTAAATGGCCACTAATTCGTTCTTATCCAGGCATTAAGCTATCTTCTTAGCGTCTTGGCGAAAAACGAAAACTACTTTCCAAAGGTAAATACAAACAAAAAGTAAAACGCCAGACACGGTATAATCTGCAGGCGTAAAATTTGAAATCAGGAAATCAGCGAAGGCACGATTAATTTATCACGCAAAAACTGAGATTTTCGATAGAATTCCCCATTCATTAAATACTGCTCCGAACTCAAAAATATTCTTCTTAAACCTAGAAGCCTTAGGTAATCCACCCCAAACTTTCCTTATCTTCTAATACACTGGTTTCTTAAAGTGTTATCTGATCAACGAGAGAGCACGCAATTCCTTCCAGTCCTCAATTATTTTTCAACCAGTTTCTCCGCAATCGGCATACCCCTCCATCCTATCTCCCACTAGCTTTCTAACGTTTCCAACAATACTGTTCCATGTCGTGATAGCTCTGTCTCATATCACAAATAGTTAGTCAAACATCCCCACATCTCAACTCGCATTCCCCTCTCTCGCAGTAAAGAAAACTGGTACATCCGGATGACTGCAATGCATCAAGGTTTAAATGTGTGCTTTCTAAAATTATCTTTTACAAGTCAAACTATCTGCGGAAATGGGGTCGACCACGAACTAGAGAATACGAGTCGATTAAGCACCAGCACTGTTGGCCATCTCTATCTACAAAGTATTCACATTGCAGTAAAACAAACACGCCGAGAAAGTCTTGATTGCCTCGAATTCAGATTTCTAAGTGGGCGACACCCTCTGGCAGGCTCGTTTGTGCAGGTAGATCGTATTTACATACACTCGCCGTCTGGGAAAATCAAATTCTTTTCAAAAGCAAAGTGGAGATTAGTCTGTCTCAGGGCGTGGTATTTGTGAGCACAAGTCCCCGTGTACACTAATGCAGCCAGTACTGTTTTGATAAAACACACGAAAATATGTAATAGAAAACAGCAAAGAATCGACCAAGAAGCAGGCAGAACTGAGGGGCACATTTTGCAATCGAGGCGAGTGAGCAGCCACAAAGTCGAGGCTGTTAACTATTTTGGGGCCGGCCTATTTTCAATTAACTGACTTGGTTCTTCTATAAAGTAATAATAGACGGGGTAGTTTACGGTGTCGAAAGCCAAAACTTCTTTAGCGTGATCTGCCTTTCAAATAGAGAGGCGCCTTATTCGCTGTTCTCTTCTTAGTGCCCTTTGAAATCGAGGCTAAGCAAATGACGCTTCAACGCGCCAAAGAGGCTTGAGGTAATAATAAAAATTTTCTTTTTGCAGCGAGGTTCCTCGTGGAAAGCGATAACTTCGGGCGAGTTAGATTCAAGGGAATTCACTCAGGGAGATACCTATGCATGACCAAAACAGGAAAGCTTATTGCCAAGGTAATATCTTGCTTCGTTGCACATTTAATAGCTTCACCTTGCGTTCATGTGAAGGTTGGTTTACTATGGTGCGTTTATGTTCACAACGAATTTTGGTTGCTTGCCAAAATCTCCACGTGAAAAATGCCCTATTTATGGTTAATTCTTAATATACTTTAATACTTCATCAATTCTTTATGAAGTAAAGAGAACCAATTCTACTATAATTTATAAATTCTTTATTCCAGGCCGATCGAAGGCGGAAAGGCAAAAGAAGTAAGAAGGATCGCAGGGGGAAGAAAAAGCGATTCGGTAAAGAGAAGAAAATGCGGAGGTGTGTTTTCAAGGAGGTGTTCGGCAAAAAGGCTTACATATCTTTCCAGTCAACATCAAACACATCGTGGTATCTGGCTATGGACAAAAACGGACAGCCTCGCAAAGGTCCGCAAGCGAAGGCGGGAACGAAATCGGTGCACTTCATTGAGAGGCCAATCGGAGTGAAACGCGACTCGATGAGCTTATCAGAACGGAGCCGACCTAGGCCTAGCGGTCGCAAATCGAAGAGAAACAAGCAAAGGGAATTTCAGAAGTCGGAGAGAAGTTGGCCACTAGGACCTGAAAATAATGACATTAGCGCTGATATTATAACAAGATATATCAAGCAATTCAAAAAACGAAAGAACACTTTGAAGCGAGTGATAGCCTCGCTGAAAAAACTTAGAAGGAGTGTTTTAGTTGCAACGAAAGCTAAAGACTCGGAAACAAGGACTAGAAACCTGGCAAAATACAGTCAGGAGCTGAAGAGTGTTTTAGCGCAGTTAGCAAAGGACGCCAATTAGTTTAGTATATACGTCGTATACTTACGAAAGGCAACGCCTGTGACGTCACGCAAAGCATTCTTCACAGCAATAAGGTGTACGGAAAAAGTGACTCAGGGTATAGCAACATGTCAGCGTAGACGAATAAGCATTTATAATGCGTGAACGGGAGACGGTTTCGTCCTTTAATAGGTGAACCTATCATACCCCTCTCCCCTGTTCGCTCTACACCCCTGTTAGTAGGCTTACTCCTGTGATAGGTCTCCTACAAGGCTATTTTCCCCTAGGCTTCCTCTCGCTTCTAAAATATAGTGAAATTGGGTTGCGTAAATGGCTATTTAACAGCGCATTTGTCCACAATTTTCCTAAAATTTCAAGCCCACACAGTTTTGTGGAAAGCTTTGGCCTGCAACTCTGCAAAGATAATGTCAAAAATAGATGCAACAGCAGAGTCTACGGCTAATTTGGTAGTAAGATTTTCGTTCCCGTGAAGTGTTTTGGTTGAAATTAATATTCATCAAATCTTTCAGCTGTCTTTCATCAAGGAAGAGGAGATTCGAGTATCCATATAATACAATATGATGGGCCAGAAAACCCCTTGAAATCCTAATGCTATTTGGTATGTTTTGAATGCACCGAAGGAGAAAAGCTTCTGCTCCGCATGGGGCTGAACTCATTGAATTATTTTGCAAGTTTTTTTGCTGTTGCATACGTAAAACATACAAGGCATCTGTTAAATGTTACCACAAAAAACAACTTTTGGAAATTAACAGCTCCTAAGAAATTTTGACGGCAATAAACATAGTCACAGTAAACACAGCAAACAAAGTCAATTCTGGTACATTTTTCCCTTGTGCTAGGCTTGAAATCAGAAGGTTTTTTAATGGAAATATATTTTAAAGTAAATTGTACAAGATTTGTTTTTTTGTAAGATTTCTTTAAGGAAACCATAACAGATGTGTATTTATGCAATATAATTAAAGCGTTTACATTTGAATCAGTAACCAACAATGTTGGAAAGCCCTTCCAAACATATAAATTGAAAATACTGTCTTCAGTTAAGATTGTTGTATATCTATTGATGCCATTAAATATTATTTAACATATATTAACAGTTTGTATCTCAAGATTTCTAATAACTTTGTACTTGGATCACAAAATGAAGTGTCTCCACTCTGTAATCAAAATTTGTCATTTCAGGTGATTTTTTTGATGTGATTAAAAATTCAGACATGACATGGAAGGAAGATTTTTAGAAGAAAAATCTTTAAGATTATATGTGCATTAAAAATGCTACATGATGGCACTTAGAAAAGCCTGTCTGTCATTTCCACAAGATTATATTCGCTTATATGAAATTTTGAGACCAAAGGGCATTGGGGAAAAAATTCTGATGATTCAAAATCTAGGTGCTAGCATAAAATTAAATGATTTCTAAAAACATTTATCATATGGGAAGACAAAGCTGTGAAGAGCAATTCTTTGAAACAGTCTGTTGAATAATATTTACTCTTGCATAATATAACTAATGATATCCAAAGTTCATATGTAGACTTTCTTTGACCAGCAAACAAGTAATCCATGAAAAGATACCAATTAAGCGTAGCAGATCAAGTACCAAAAACACCTGTCTCCTCTCCTAGTTGCTCATGATGTTGGGGGTGGAGTGGGGAGGATTTTATATTTCAATTCAATTGCTCTAATGTCGAGAAAAAATATTAACAAGTTTTATAAGAATCAAAGATGTAAAGTATAGATCTGTGGTTATTTTGAAACTTTTTTCTTCTAAGAAGCCTTTAAAAACTGAAAATTTTCCAAAACACACAAAACATTTATCAGTTGTGGCCATCAAAGTCTACTACATAACCAAAAATCAATCAAGACAGTGTCTCTTTTTTCAAATAATAATTGCACGCTTACACATCATTAAGTGGTTGCTTTCTAAGGAGCTAGCAGGTTTGCCCATAAAATCTTAGTAAGAAAGAAACTCCTTGGGTTATGTTCAAAAGTTTCCTTTCTGATGCTCAGATGTATTTATAAAGTGGTGCCAATATCTATTCAACATTATATTTGTTCCAAGTGACTCCTCTTTTGGTAAACATGAAGTACCACCTCATGTGACTACTTCTTCAGCTCCATCCAAATATCATTTAGAATACACATTTCAATAATACTTTATGAATTGCCTTAAGCAGTTTTTTACAGCAATTGCTAGCATTTTCCTTTCTACGGTGCCAACAAGAGACGTTCTCAGACATATAGCAGGATATCAAGCCAAACGTTGAAAATCTCCCAAAATCAGAAGAAAAAAATCTCGAAATCTCTGCATGCAAAAAAGAAAGATGATCCTGCAAATAAAAACTAAGTCATTGATTAGAAATAATTATATTGCAAATTATGAATCGAGTATGTTTCTGGAACACCTACAAGTATTTATTTTCATTACCTTGTCAATGGTCAACCGTGGTACATCCGATTGCCCTGGATCTGTGGGCCTAATTGTGTGGACATGGAATGAATTGGTTCCTGTTGACCATCGCCACCATGCGTAAGAGAAGGCTCCTGGACTTTCCCATTGATTATGCAATAGATAAAATTTAATATCTAGCGCATACCGAACCCATAAAGATATCTGGTCACCTCCAATAACATTCGAATGAGAAGCCATTTTAAAACTTGCAATCGCCATATCGAATACATTTGAGGGTAAATGGCGGGAAATAAACCCTACACCAGTCCTCTTGACCTGGCAGGAGGGGAACCTCTTTCACACAGTACTAGCTCTGCATAGGGGTCCAATTCTACTTTCTAAATATTAACAGCCTGTTCAATCTAAATAAGATTCTTGCATCATGATCAACTTCTTGCGACGTATTAAACGAGGAAGAGAAACCCACAAATGTGAAAGAAAAGGAACTCTAATTCACATTGAAGGACGGCCCCCAAGAAATATAACCACTTCTGAATCATATCAGGGTAACAAAAAATCAGGGAAAAGCAGAACTGGATTCTTTATATCCGAGCCCCAATTTCGTTGGTAAATTCTAGAATAGTTATGAATTCACTTCAAAGGAGGGAACTATGGGGCTCTGCATCCTCGAAAAAGTTAAAGCTTGTTGTAGCTCCAAACTTGTTAGTATGGAGTAAAAGGACAAAGAGATATGGCGGAATTTCCTTCTGACAATGCTTGAAAATAAACTAAGTCAATCCTTATTTGCAGATGACATGAGGCCGTCTTACACCACAACCGTAAACAGTGATAAACTGGCAACAAATGCATATAATTCTAACGCCGTTGTCGATTTCCACATTGCCCGATGAAAAATTGTAATAATTTGAATAAAAATTGAAATAAAAGTGGAATAATTTGAGGAGACTTCAAACAAATGAAGAGAGGCAAATATCTGAAGTCAGCCGTGTCTCTACTTCTTGCTAATACAAAACGTCAGTAAAAGTTACATGGCATTGAATGCTTCCCCATCTACGCAGTCAAAGCAAAACCATTTGACCAGAGTGTTCATAGAAATATCATCGAGTACTTCCCAGGTTAAAAACGCTAAGATACGATACCATAAAGAAATCTGAATTGCAAAGCTTGTAAACGAAAGACCGACGGCTGGGTCGGAGTTATGGGAAGCTGAGGGCATATTTCCTGGAACAAATTCATTTGCTAGCCGCTTGGCCTAAGGTCCCTGTATACAAAAATAACCAAGAGTTCTTTCCGCGTAGTTTTCCATTACATAACATGCAGGAGTTTACTCTTAAAATAAGCAGGATCAATATAAGTGAAGGACAGCTTAGACAAGTGCTGTTTTCGCAAAGCTATTTAGCACTTGTAAATGTGATGGGTCACAATTAATTGATGTCATAGGGGCATTTTGCAAAAACCTGACGCCCCTCACCTCCATATCTGAGAACGCGGACAAATTATAAACGGAAATCAGTTCTTATCAATCCATCATCGGATGTTTAGAGCAAATACTTCAACTGGTCTACCCTCGATTTCATAGGCAAGAAATATATCTTTGCTTATAGGGGAACAATATCAACTTCCTAGCAGCTGGGTGAGAGGAATGGGTACGCACTTCTGTCAGATACCCAATATACTGAGCTTTCATACTCAGACAAATTTGCTTCGAGTTGTTGACTGCAATGGCAGCTTAACGTGTTAAAAATTGATCAGTCACTTTCCTCTGATTCACTCATGTCATCTCCTTCAGCGACGGCGATCTTGAATGGGTACTCCTGATCGCAGCCCATATAGCAATCGCTCATGAAGTAGAGGAAGTACAAATGGGAGCCGGCTACTGGGGCGATGAAATCAAGCCTCAGTTTCGCTTTCTGCTGCAATGTCAGCCTCTTGATGGATATCAAGCTGAAAGGTAAAATGCGACAGAGCATGAGAAAAAAGAAACGCCAACAGGGCCAACAGCTTTCCCTGGTTGAAATCTAGAGATTATAAAAAGAATTCGACAACACTAAACATAGTTAACACCCATAATTCTGGGGTTCCTTCGGAGAAAGGGGACCATCGTAGCCATGACATTACCTTGAATTAAAAATGAAATGGTTGAAACGTTTGAATAGATGAAGTCTTGTGTAAACTGCAGCACGAATGGGATTCTACTTTAAATATTGCCATGAAATAGCTTACAAATGAAGTGGAAAAATATTCTTGGAGCAAAGAAAGTAGCAAATTAATCAACTTAATTGGGAGGCAGGGCTAGGAATCTATTTCACAGGCGAAAATGTGGAGAAAGGATACAATGATAAAGAGAAAGGATTTCCGTACTGAACAGCCGCGAAAACAAATACGATATGTTTCTAATTATGGCACAGATCCAAACATCAAAGAGGTGAAAGAAGACTAGCGAATTTGCATTCACGTATTCAATAGAAACAATAAAGCCCAATGCGCCATGGAGAGAATACAAGTCTCTTGATAATACAGTTTTTGTAACAGGAGACAGAGATTGATGCACTGCTTGTCCTAAGTAAACTTTCTTCAGATTATCGTCTCGGTAACACAAGGATCTCATTGTACAACATCTTGTCTCCATGTGCACCACTGGCACGCAAAATTGGTTTTCAGCTTTGCGGATTATTCGGGACAAGAAGCTTTACAAACACAACTTATCGCCCAATTACTCTGCAAAACAGTGCCTTATTATAAGGCTTTTTCGTGAAGGCCTATCATCATCACAGATTGGTTAAAACAACTGACGAACCCGGAGGTGAGCATGATCGCATTCTCGACTAGCACAACATGATTATTACCCTAATGATCGATGATTATTTGCGACTATTATATGAATGATTGGTGATTAATCATGATTATTATCCAAATGATCGACGATTAATCGTGTTTGTTACATGAATGATTGGTGATTAATCGTGATTAGTACCAAAGTGATCGATGATTGATCGTGATTGCTACATGAATGATTGGTGATTAATCATGATTGTTCTCCAAATGATCGATGATTAATCGTGATTGTAAACAAAATGGAAGGCAGAACTTAATCGTTGTCTTCGATTTAGCTTATGTCTCAAACAATTAAGAAGCCGAACTATTTGCTTGTGGGTTTTCATACCACCAACAAGACAAAGTTTGTAGAGTGATTCCAAAATATGACAGAGAGAGATAAGTAAAAAATCACAAGGTATCAAAAGGTGCAAGACTTTGCAAATGGCGTGGATTCTATGAATATAAATGGTAAAATGCGAAATTTCGGGGTAGAACTTGCAGTGGTAAGTCTTTGAGACACTTGTTGTCTAGAACCTAGCCTGTGTTGAGAGGTTATGAAATTTCTCCGAAGAAGAAAGTGAATAGATTTTAGCTCCCATATCAGATAAAAAACGATCTTTACCCAGTGTTAGTTTTATAATTGATTTGTCTAAGTAAGTGTCAAAGTTTCAGGGAATCATTTTCCCTTTAGGAGCTGGATGCCTAGTTTTGCAGAAGAGACTTCTATAACTAACTAGTGCTGACTTCCTATAATTGCCTGCTTAAGAACATGCTCTTTTGGTAGTTCATTTAAAATAGGATGAATACGGACAGCAACGAGCTTCAATGAAAGATGAGCCAACCTGTTTGACTTCTGCTCCCCGATGACAAGCCACCATCCCTCTTCTCTCTTCTGCGGGAAGAACGGTGCTATGACTGGGCCTGGCTGTTCATCTTCCCGCTCCAGTTCCACCGTAACCACAACCGGCTTTCCGCTAAAAAGAAGAGCAAAAATTAGGCTCAGTAGAAATGCTAGATAATTACGCAGAAAAGGCGGTAGCACAACATAGCAGGACACTTAACCAGCGACCAAAAGAAAAAATATAAACAAACAAAGTTTTATGCAGATCAATAAAACTCGAGCAACAAAGGCGATGTTTATTATGGGATAGAACCCAACAAGTAAAATGATTCAAAAGAGAAAACTACGGGACCAATTAACACTGAGCCATGGTTCATCTGATGTAACTCGATTTGGGCGAATCTTGAAGGGCAAGCAAGCTGAACATATAAAGCGTTAAGTACGTTAAACTTTTAACAGAAAAAACTGCGAATCTACTCAAGGATCTGGGACACCCCATTGATCAGAAGAACCAGAGTCTCTTCTCAATATTACAAAAGCTACAGTTGATAAATAACCAAGTCAAAGGAGCCTGAAAGTGACACCAGTAATATTGGCTAAAGGGATGATGGTAAGCAGAAAATTCATAACTTACGAATAGATACTATCTTCGTCTTCCAATTCGAATGACATATCGATGTTTGGGTAACGATTACAGAAGCGGGCGACATCCTGAAAAAGAAACCGTGTTCTTCTAAATTCAAAATAAATTGAAAATAAGTAAGATGAAGTATACAGCAAATCAATTCCACGTCTTTGGACTCTTGCTAGTAGAAATTTGTTGGTTTTACGGGAAATTTATCAAAAGAACGTGTCCAATCGACCATAAACCAACAAATCAATCCATCAAATCAGCACATCATACCAATCGAAAGCCGGTCAAACCAAATGTGCACCTTATACCAATCACACCCAATCGATCACAAATCAATCAATCACTCCATCAAAAAACCACACCAAGAGTGGGGGAATAAGTCTACCAAAATCGTTTTGGCAAAAAGTAGGGTGGGATTCTTGCCTCTGCTACAGCAGCTTTGATGAAGAATGAAGATACTTTCACATCTTGCCTGATGCCAATAAGATAACCAAATACATACTTTTACTAAGATACCTTTATTTCCTTACTTCTAAATATAACATCATTAAACAAACTAACAAGTGTATAGGTAATTAAAGGCTTACATCCATTTGGTGATCAACCAGATGAAGCAATTGACTTCTTTCGTCATCTTCCATGTTCATAATGTCAAAAATGGATTCAATTTCCTGAAACAGGATCATGTTAGGCTTATTTAAAATAGAATTAGTGAAACAAACATCCCCTTATCTTTTCATTAATCTACACGTAACTAAGCCCCAGTTGGATGGATTTTCATCTTAACTGAACAGCAAAAATCTGCTCCATTTACCTTTTCTTGGCATTTTTTGACGATATCTGCCGTGAAGTGGGGAAGTTGTTTTAGATAAGAATCTTTGTTCCACATGGCTTGTGTCACCTGAAAAACACATTCGACTGTGAGCAAAGAAAAGTAAATATTATGTTAGTAACGTACAAAAGGCACTGATAAAACAACAAACTCTCTAGCATAGTTTAAACCCGCACGCTAGCTAAAGTATTAAAAAAGAAGGAAAGAAGAAAGGCAGAAAAAGTCATTATCTTGATTCTCCACAAAGTATGTTGTAGAGATAGAATACGCCCTCCCTTCACTTCCCCGTTTGTTCAAACATGATTCTTTTGCCAGTCATGAGGTATTTTACGAAAACTCTTGACAAGCCAAGGGGGAAAAGAAACGGGCTTTATTGCTTTGTAAAGGGAAGAATAGAGAAATGGGTTCAGCGATCAAAAGTAAACCCGTTAACACAATACATGTCGTTCAGAATTCGAACGAATACAACGAGAATAGCATACCATCTGGGCAAGTTCCATGGCAGTCATTGCCGGCGACAGCCAGCCATTGCTACTAAGCACATCCACGCACGCCTGGATAAGCCTCATTGCCTATAAAAAATTATGCGAATTCACATATTCATATAACTAAATATTCAAAGATCTAATAACGACTGAATATTAGCAGTAATGGAAGAAGTTCCGTGCATTTCAAGGAATTCAAGCAATTGACAAGCACTTTTTCCTGCCAATAAATCGTGCTGTTTTGGAAGCCAAAGCTCTTTAACGCATACCAGATAAAAAGCGTTTAAGAGATCAAAAAGCACATCACCAATAAAAACATTAGAGATTTGTATGCCCAACTAGAACGTTAACTTCATTGAGTTTCTTAATCGATTCTGGTAACTTCTTGATTACACTTTCATTCATCACTGATAACTCCTTTTTACACTTTCAACGATTACTGATTTCTACTTTATTGCACTTTCATTGATATCTGATAACTTATTGATTACACTGTCACTTCTTGATTACACTTGATTGCTGATCACTTCTTTAATACATTTTCATTGAAGACTGGAAACTACTTGATTACACCTTGATTACACCTTGAAGTTTGGTACTCATCTTTTGGGCAATAAATAATGAGGAGGAGAGATGAACACATCTGTTCAACTGCCGTTCAATATCAACCACGTCTAATTGCTCTGTTAATTAGACATTTAACTATCTCACAAGAAGAACTACGTATGACGCGAACCTTGCCCAGAATAAACTCTGTGTCGGATTGTAACTCGGCTGACAGCTGCATTCTCGACAAGTGAGCCTGAATCAGCAGGTTGGTCTTGACGTGCGGGTCCGTGAATTTGGTGCTGCTTACTTTGTAGGGGACTCTGTTTGACAACTGGTAAAAAGAATATGAAAGAGTAAGAAAATGGAGGGAATCCTGTTACCGAGCGATGATGTCATAGTGACGATTAACAAAGCAAGACCATGAGCGGAATTTTTATTACCGGACAAGAGGATGCTGGAAGCAAATATTCATGCAAGGCCCTATAACGACCTAAATTAGGCATGACAACAGTGTGTTCAATTGCAAACAGTTTGGTCGATCCAGAATTCGTTCTCCGTACGTTTCCGAACGGGAAAGGCGTCTCCACTTTGAGCATGTCGTCTCCAGCAGATGCGCTGAATAGTCACCGTCGACCTGGACAATTCAACATGCGGCAGTGTGCTTCGCAAAAATCATAAAACAAGGAGATGTAAGACGTAATTTGCCAAACTACTGCAATAGTTTATGAGTAAACAGCGCTGTTATCAAAATACCTGTTTCAGAATCGAATCTTCGTGCTGTCGGATTGGCAGATTCTCGTATTCGTGAGCGGATGCGATGATCTCGATCAATCCTTTCAACTTCGTCTTGGCAGTTAGCGATGCACTGAACGATTCTGTAGCAAGAACGCAGACAAATATGTTAACACAGACAACAAAGATACGAGCGACTTGGCAGCACCATTTACAAAGCAAGGAGTTCAACAAATGGGTGGAGATGGAACAAGTACACGATAACGGTTGCAACACCCAAATCTGCTTGGCTTGAGTTTTGTCTGAAGGCGTAAAATCTAGTAGACACGGCTTTTTTGACGGAAGAAGAAACTAGCAAAAGAAGGCCTCTCAAAGGAGAAGAATATCTGCAACTGAGATGTCGTTTCCCAATGGTCCCAATGAGAATGCATCGACGACAATACAAACATAAGCCAAACACGTCCGCCCTAGCCTTGCACTATAGTATAGCAAGAGGAATAACAGAGAAATCGAATTGGTACGAATTCCATCTTCAAATTATAACTTGTGAAAAACGTCATCCATCAAAAACTGTCCTACAATTCTCAATTGTAAGGAAGGTTGTAGGCCATAATTAGATCTAATGCGACTGTACAACGAACACATTGTTGTAAACATAAGTCATTTAAACATATTCCAAAGTCATGGCAGCTTACCGATAGTTGTATAGTTGATGTAATAGTAGGCGGCGATCATGCCAAGATTGAGGGGCGACACGTTAATCTCATCCTCAATTGAGATACACTGAAAGAAAATATGGTCACTGTCAGACAAAGACAGGGAACATTAGAAGGGCGCAGTGCCACTTAACGCAACTTGGGGATATTTGGAATGCGAAAAATAAAGATTCAACTTTATGAAGTTGATATCAGATGTTGCTGGGTATTACAAGTCTTTTTAATCTCTTTAATCATTTTTTGTCTTCGAATATCTACCGGCAAGCTCTTTATCAAATAACAACTTAAACATCAGATTCTAGTAAGAGTCAGGTAATAGTCAATTTTGGTTTTGAAAGGGAAAAGACTACATTGAGCTCTTCGAAATGAACTAGGTGAAAATGGCAATGACACTGTAACACGTGTACCACGCGCATTCTAACTGCGAGCAATGTACTACCAGCCATTGCCGACAGTGACTGCTTCACTGATTTCAATTCACCTTAGCAGCATTCGAAACTCACATTTGAAGTGGCACGTGTCCTGGCAAAACCTACAAAATCAAGCGTGCCCTCGGGTTCTGTTTATACCCAACTCTCAACCACACAACCCCCACTCCCAGCCCAACCCCCATAGAAGTTGGAACGTCGCGCAGTTTTTAAGATTGTGCTGCAACTAAATGCCATGGGAGAGTACCTTCGACTGTTCCAGATCGCTGAGGGTGTTCTCCACCATCTCCGAGAGATGATCCGACAAATGCCTGTGCGACACACCTAAAAAGAAAACAGAATTGACAATCATGTCATTGTCTTTAAAGGTATCTGTACCACAAGTGCTGACTGCATTTGAAGGTGTTCATACCTATAGGTGCGAGTAAATGATTGAGCATGATGGATGTAACAAGTAATTCGGGATGAAATAACGAGGGAGGCGAAGGACCATAAAAGCCAGGGGGCATCATAGGTCACTCATCTGTGACCTTTTGGACAAAGCTATAACTGTTGCGGGGAAAAACTGGTTAGATCTACTTCAAAGGTCATTATAACGTGCATTCCAAGTCTGGTCGCCTTTCGACCAATGTCTACATGTAGGGTTACTGCTAACCTTCATGTACAAAAGGTACCAAGAACGATTATGGAAGTATAAGACATTGTAAGACAGCCTTTATGGAATCGCGGGGGTAACATATTGGCTATATTTAGAGCGAATTGGTTGATTAAGCCTAGAGAAAAGGAAAAGCTTATGTGAATTCAAAGTGTGCTTAGTACTCCATGGACATTATTTGGGCCCAAAGCTTTAATTGCTGAGTGTGAATGATAGAACAGTTCCGGGAAGGTAAAAAGATTTCAATGCTTTTAAAACTTGAGAAACAACGAGAAATTCTTCACGATACTCACAAATAGGCCAGTGAGAATAAGCTTAAATAAACAAAGATTTTTTGTGGATATGAAAATGGGGTGCATGCAGTTTGACACCACTAGCTGAAGTAGTTGTAGCAATCTCACTCTGTATAGGGGCATTATATCATTGAGAGTACGCTATTATTGATAAGGTAAGTCATATCAAATGATTGAGCGTTCCCTGAAACAGACCGAAAATATCAAATGCCTATCCATGTAATAACGGCGTAGAGTGATAGGCAAAGGATATCCTTGTATGGAGCAGAGATGTTACTTTGACAGTCATATTTGTTTCCTGCCACGTTGGTTTATTGTGCAGCCGACCGATTGAAACAATACTCAATCCAGATCTTCAAGGGGCGATTCAGAGTATAAGAGTACTTGTCTCGGTACATGAGAGTACTTGGCAAGTCCCAAGTTCAACACACTTTGTGACTCATTAATGTGTGTGTAATTCAAGCAAATCCTTCTGACGTGATACGTCGGTAACAACAAGAAAAGGACATTGCTACAGGGTCTTAAAGGTTAAGCAATCCTCGGATTCATTTTCCGAATTCATTATTTAAGTTTCTTCATATGTTTGAACACTTGAAACTGAGCCATCAGCACAAAGAATGATTGGATAGCTTGGTTTCCATTCTGCTCCGCAAACGAGTCTTTGATCGCTATTAGTCATGTTCTGGTAGCATTTGTCACATTTACAGCAGAGCCTCGATTGGTGCAGCCCAAACGCACAAACAAACACTGGACCAAATGCGTTTGAAACTTGGGTAAACAAATAAAGCATTGAGCTTGTTTAAGGTACACTGAATAGCAAGACCCCATTTCACATCAAACTCCATAACAAATGTATTTTGTGCTATGCAAATGCCTTTTTATTCTCAAAAGACAAAGGTGGCGATATCTCAAACTACACAAAATAGGCTTATGAAAAGACCAAGAATACAGTGAAAATATGAAAATATAATTTTCCCGTGAAAAAACTGAGCACATAAACCCAGCATTCCCTAGAATTCCTTAATATAGTTGGATGCCAGCCCCTTCAAATTGAGCGGCATAGAGTCAAAATTAATCAAGTACACTCCCTTCGCAAGTATTCACAGAGGAACTAGCTATTCAGGTATGACGTCATAGAGCTGCAAGGGACCACCGATATTGGGTCACATGCTGTATGACATAACAATTCTACACGTGAATCGAATGGCTGCATATCGGCAACCGTAGTGAGTTGCGTCTTACCTTGCAAATTGTAGTAGTTCGGGTTCTGCGTCATTCTGCGGTACAGGAACGTCCACGTTAAGTAATCGACCGCGTCCTGTTTGTTGCTGATCGTCTTCGTGACAACTTCGGCGTTGAAGTGGTCGTGCAGACAGTGATCCAGGTGGGACTGCAAGACAAGCACAATGACGTCACTGATGCCTGCGTTGATTGTGATCAAGCCAAGACAAGTCGTATCGGGAAAAATAAATGCTACTACAGAATGACTTTGGCTAACAGCAAAATACAGGAAATGTGCCTGTTAACAAGAACAGCAGAATCGAGAAAGCTCAGATCAGGTAATATTTGCATGTAAAAAAGCAAATAATAGTGCTTCCCCTTTTTATCGTTACGCATATTCTCTCTAAGAAGTCACTTTGGAAGGCTCGGTTTCTTAACTTGCTCAATTCGCTTTTAGAAAATTTTAGACGCAATCAGTGTTTAACTTGACAGATACATATCTGGTGAGCTTCACTGAAAGAGGATTTATACTGATTCGGAAAATTAGATCAAAAAAGAATTGATGAACGCCATTTGAAAGTAAAACTTTTTGGGCCATCATTGGCTTGATACAAGAAGAGTTTTTCTAACGTTGACTTGAATACTTAGATGTTTAAATGTCAAAATCAGGTGTATTGTCAGAATCCTGCAGAACAGGAATGCATATTGTATAGTTTTGAGACTAACTTCAACTGGTAGTGGTTCGTAGAGAAACTTTTTGTAGAACTCCTTCTTTGATGACAAGCATAGAATAACGGCTTTTCCTGCGTAAAAAGTAAATGAAAATTGATGAGGGACAAGTTAATTGATGCAATGCTGTTATCGCCTTAAAAAACAAACCAAGTAAAGGGACAGCATAATAAGCAAAGCACTAATTGATTCAATATTTCGGAAGAGACTTAAAAGTGGATCGAAGAAATGACTTAGCAACAACAACAACAACAACAACAAGGAGATTTGGGGCCTAACAATGGTCGAGGTGCAAGTTAGACGTGCTAAAACATGGTGGTGATAAAGCAGGGTCGTGATGAGATACGGCGGCTTGAAGGTTTATGAAAGAGACAGGGCTCTTCAGTAACGAACAAATTTCTTTGATGATGACTAGGATAACGATTGTTTGTTTCTTAGCAAGAGGTGTTCAAAGCTTTCAGGCAAGCCAGCCTCTCGCCAAGGAGTATTGTAATTATCAAAGATAAATCGAAACCAAGATCTGTAGGAGACGATGACATAAAGAAATAAACCAACGGAAACGAAAGATAAAAACGGGTTACCTGCATCATCAATCAGCGGCCTGTTGGCTCGCCCGACCATCTGGAGGACATCGGTCACTGGATAATCCATGTACCTAAAAATAAATGACGTGATAGGTGGTATTATCGACCTAGTCAAACATGTGATCAGAAATGCCATCACAGCACATCCATCATATTGATTCCTTTACGTAAAGAAACAGATAAGTTTAGCGCCTTTTCGTCGGTAGCAATGCCGTATGGGGGTATTGTGCCTCCTGAATCTAGCTGTCAGGTGGTCTACGGCCTCTCTTGGCCTTCATCAATCTAGATAATTGAAGCCGTAAACTGTCTCTTGTCGGAACTCCTTGTCCAAAGATTGTGCATAGTCACTTAAGTCGACCACAAAAAGACCTCGCTGCATGTCGCAATCATTACTAAACTTAGACAGATGACACTTGTGGTAAGTAGTGAAAATAAAAAAACGATCGACTGTGCCAAATAGTGATTTCCAAATTGTGGAGACTCTGGCGTAGGCTTTTCGAATAGTGAAAACAAAGAAACGTTACTTCTGGAGAATACGGACAAATGGAAAGAAAGCAGACGGGAACCTCTCAGGTACAGGCTGGTGGGGCGATGCAATTAAAACATTAAACGCATCAAATTAGCCTAGCATCAAAAATCATCTCATCTGTACTGCTAGCCCCTATCCTCTGGCTTCAGTTTTTCGTTCAATACGACAAGCTTATATGTCAAACATGGTCTTCTCTAGTTAGTTTAGCCACACACTGCGCATAATTCCGTGCAGGTAACTTACGTGTGGATCTTTCCCTCGTAGTACAGGGTGTCCATGATGACAACCAAATGCGCATGACACGTGACTGCCCAACAGAGGTTTCGTGAGACAACCAAAAGCTGCAAAAAGAACGAAATGATAAGAGAGCGAAAACGGCAGGATTCAATCGAAACAAAGATTGCTGCTATTTCTAAGTTTTCATGGCAAGCATTCATAAATGAGAGATTATTTCAGGTTTATCATCCTTGCAATGAACTATCACAGTAGCTATGTCAGTTAGGTACCGTAACGCAACCTTTTTCGCAATGAAGTGACAACGATTTTACATTTGACTAGCCTCAATAACAGTTTCTATCTAAATGCATAGAGACCAAAGGGAATAGTAGATAATGAGAAGCAAGGAGAGCAGGCAAACCTGGACGGCTCCAGACGCAAACAGCTGTTCCACCACCTTGACTTCGGTATCAGAAAGACCCTCGTGCAAGTATCCAACGCCATAGGTCAGTGTCTCTTTAAGTGTCTGTGATGAGATAGCGGAAACATATTACAGAAATCACTGCGCATCAAAGACAAAATTACGCAGGTGTCGCTTTAAAACAAACCACTATCGACTAAAAAGGCTAATATCCAAATTTGACGGATACAGTCAAAGTGGAAGATGATTTCCTTTAATATGTTTCATAAAGGTTTAACTTTTGCTCATAAACAATAGCTGTTTCATGTGTTTCAGTTCAGAAGCCCTCAATAAAACTACGCAGAATTCAGGAATGTGGAACATTTCAGTGATAAAAAATAGGGGAAAGTTAATATTAGATAATTACCTTTTCTTGAATTCTTTTAAGGTGTGGCTGCAAATCTTCTTCTGTGCAGTGAAGGAATCTATGTGCATGAAAATTTATAGTTGAAAAATAAATAGAAATGATATTCACATCTAATCATTTCATAATCACTTCAACATCTAATCCCAACTTAAATATCCCAGGAGCAATGAACGTGTATAGTGGGCCAACTTTGTCTTGTCCTGTTGTAAAGTGGCTCTACTTCATTTCCTATTCATCTACTCATCTCCTTTCTCGCATTTAAAGACACTTGTCAGTTACGGCATCACTCTCATGAATACAGTTTCGACTGGCAGCGTTCGAGGCAGCACGTACCTTTGCGACTGGTTCTCGGCGCCACTGTAAGCAACTAAGTCAAGTGCAGTCAGCTTGCTCTGCTTGCGAGACGGGACGAAAACCATGATCGGCTTCTTAGGTGCGTGCTTCATTATGGCCTGGTATGTTGGCTTCAGCATTGCAATAAGCCTTGAGCCAGTGTGCGTGATATTAAAGCCCTGTAAATCAGAGGGTTCTGGAGTCTTGAAACAGACACAGTTTGAAGGCAACAACGACAATTTGCCCATGGACACAGCTTTACACTCATCCACTTAAGGTTAATTTACTTAATAAACTAATTAACCTCAAAAGAGCATAGGATTGATGGTGCTCAATTATACCTGACAGGCAGAGGGGGTGAATTTACTATTTCACAAAGGCATCAATGTTAATTTCATCGTTCATGTTTAACCCTTAGAGAGGTGTCCTAATTAGACGCCACCCCCCCCCCCCCCCATGGCCATGAATTGTATATAAACGAGCTGTAGTTCATATGGTTGGTTAATTCGTCACAAAAATTAGATTTGATGACGTCACAAGCAACGATTGCGTACCTGAATATGCAACTCGAGGGGGACTGGGCGCACGTTCGGGTGGAAGTTGAACATGTTATTCGCTGTCACACCTAGCCATTGACCAACATCCTACGAAGGAGAGCAGTAATACAATGGGTTAAAGGAATTCCCTCGCATCAACTTTTCAAAAATCGCTTCATTGTAATAGTAGAAACAAGTGCACGTCCTGTGCTTGGAATTATATGGAGCAGTGATGGATCTTATATGGAATTCTATTGCAAAAACGAAACATTGCAAAATATTAGGACTACGCTGAAAAAAGAAAAATAATATATACTTTGAAAAAAAAGAAAAAATTGTTTTTTCTTCTTACGGCTTTAGTGCATCGTGAATGAATCAAATGACTTCCAACAAGCTCCCAACAGACCCAAGGCCGAGCGAGAATATCTTTCTAACGTGCTGATTATCGTAATGAGATTATTTAATAGGTTGTATTTCCAACACCAAAGTAGAAAGAGAGGTCTTAGCAATCGCCAATAACACTGAGCGAACTACCCAACAAACTAATATAAATTACCTTGGCATTTGCCAGCGAAGAGCTTAGTGCTACAATGCGAATATTCCTTTCAATTTGGGATGATATATATCTCATTCTTGAGCAGATAACTTCCATCACGGGCTAGAAAAAGTAAACGAGACTTGTTGATAAAATTAGCTGGCATTTAAAACGACATTATGTTTGCCTAAAAATGAGATTAACACCAGTTCACAACTTCATTCCAAATAAGAGACGAAAAGTCCCTCTGGAAAGAAAAGGCGGTTCAACACATTGGTAGCACATGTAGAAAAGACACTAGACTAAAAAGTGCCAAATCATCGCAAGTTGCTACTTATTATTAGAAATAAACTATGGAAAAAAGAGTACTACCGCGTCACTTCTGTTATTGTGACTGAAATGCAAACATGGTAACCATAATTTTGCAGACTTTTTGTCCAAAACTCCTCAGAGATCAAAAGCCGACAAAACGACCAATGGCTATTTATTTTGTGAGCATTCGCCTAATTTTGACGCTTACATACCATGAGGTGAGCCAGACGAAAAAGTTCCTTCACTCGTGCAAGAATTTATTTTCGCGGCTTTGTGCTATTTTGAGGTTCTGCATTTGTTCATAATGAAAACAACAAGCAACATTCTATTTTCTGCAAAATTCATATATCTTCTGTCAGCAACGAGGATAGATGTGACTTAGAAAGTTGACCTACCCCATTCTCCTCTTCGATAAGGTGGGCCTCGTCCAGAATAAACAAGGACACGTTTTGTACGTTCTTTCGCTGTTTCCAACGCCTCGACAAAACATCCCATTTGTCTGGGGTGCTGATTACAATGTTGCCCTACAATAAGCAATGGCATTACAGAATAAGAGTTGATAACCTATATCTCTTGCTCAAAATAACGAGACACACTATCCTTGCCAAAATTAGTAACTAGAAAAGGTACATGTCAAAATTGCAAATAAATACGTATTGCCACGAGCTAGCAAAAGTTTCCTTATCAATTTAAGCAGATTTGGCGATAAAAGCTGTTCCCGTTGGAGCTCTTTGTACCTTTAAACCTTGCTATCTCCTGCATTAGCAGTAGTTCACAGTCTTAAAAATATTAGGATGAAGTTCACCATTACACATACTCGCTCATTCATAAGCGGCTGAAGCTTCCTTTAATGTGTTCAATTTCTCAAAAAAGTTGAACATGAAAGTAGGCCTATCAAAGTAGAGAATATCAGCCTTCCCTGAAAACAACACAAACATCCCTACCTTTGCCAAAAGTTTCAAATCTGCGCTCGTTTCGCCCGTCAAGATGACGACATTCTTGCCAAGCTGGATGCCGAATTTGGTGCGCCAGTCAACATAGGCCTAGCGAGAAAATAAAACCATTAAAACCTTTCAAGCTATGGAGTTCTCAAACAGGAAAAAGACAATTTAAATATGCAATTATTGCCATTTAAAGTGAATTGAAAGGCGGAGGTAGCCTCTCTGTGCTCCATGGCGGCCCCTCTGGGTTAACGTTCTTGGTTTCATATAAAGAGACAGTTATGGTCCCTTAGTAGGATTCATTTTTAAGCGTAATGCAGTTTGCAATTATGAAGAACTGTGTGGTATTACGCGGGATGACACGCAGAGTAATTTGTTTATTTTTCAACTTATCGAAAAGAACCATCATGTTCGCATCGAAATCTGAAGTCGAAAGCAGCTGGTCAAATATTTTTAATTGTTAAAGGAGGAAAGGTAAGTTGGGCTCTTCTTTAACAAGGGATACCAGGATACGTATCCTAAAATAGGTTTTGAAGAGGGGCTGATAAAATTTCTACAAAACAGGGGAGTAAGTCTACACTGGATTCGAATTAAGCAAAACCCATAACTTTCGAAAAAGCTTGAGCGATCGAAAAGAACCTTGCAACATTTGATTCTGCTTGTCACAAGTGGAAAATATCAATTTAACAAAACATGGCCTTTACGTTAGGATGCATCATGATCAAGCTAACCTGTTCAGCGAGCGACTGCAGTGGGGTGACAAAAACGCACTTGCTCTCCGGATTCTGCGAAAGCATGTGAAGAATGGCGAACTCTGCACAGATGGTTTTCCCGCTGCCAGTGGGCGCTCCGATGAAGACGTTGTCGTCCGAGTTGTATAATGCGTTGAACACTGTCGGTGATTATGATGTTGGTAAATTGTAAGCAAGACATTTTGAGTTATTTAGTAAGACATGATTTTGGTCTTAAAGAGTCATCCTGAAACATTTTTTCAAAGAAATATTCCTAATATATATGCTAAGCCTAATGTAAGCATTAGCATTCAGGTAAAACAGAAAGGCTGGAGGAAATTTTATTGGTTTTGGTGAATTTCTACTACAGAAAAATAAGGAAAACCTACAACGAAAGGAGCATTCAATGCAATTCATGAGCGTGGAAAGAAACTGTCAAATTCGAATTTTGATTTGAAAACTATAGAACTGGAAGCAGTTGGGAACTGGAAACAAACTTGAAATTGAAATTGAATTAAAAATCTCGATACAGCCCAGCATCTGCTGTATATTTAAAAAAATATCACAGCAGACAGTCTTCTAGATACCATTGACTCTACATAAATCGGGCCTTTTGTAAAAAAACAAGCATGAATGATACATGATGGACTTTTGACTGGCAATGAAATGTAGTCATATCAATAATAACACAAATAAGAAACGAACCTTGAGTTTGAATTGGGTTGAAATAAGGGAACTTGTCCGCATAAAGTGCTTCAAAATCCGGACGGCGAAGAGCGGACACTGGTAACGGCTGCAGATCTAAAAGCTCCGTAGGTGGCGGGTTCTTCTCTGGCAACAGCAAATACCGGAATGATACGGGCAGCTGTGTCTCTGAGTCTGAAAACAATGCAGGCAAATTCAAAACAAAACAATGCACGAGTTCAATTTCTTCATCAAGATGTGAACCAGTAGAATGCTTAATTGCCAAGATAAAACTATAAATTTGAATTTTTAAAGAATAGTGACTCAAAAAAAGTTAGTAGCTGAACATAATCTGGTTTGAACATCATGTTGATACGTGAAGGTGTTACTCTGTTTTAAAGATTTTTTAAATGTTGACTGATTTGTCTAGACTAACATAGTATTCGGTCTGGATCGTAAAAGTGTATAGAGAGTGAACTTACGAAGCCATCTGTCCGAGACCACTCTGATAAAGTACTGGGGCGGCAGAGGCTCGAACACAGGCACAAAGAACTTGACCACGTGTTCGTCCTGGGCGTACTTGGACTTGAGAAGGAAATACTCGTGGTGCAAAATACTCTCACTGTCCACGTCTTCGACAAAGATCCAAAATGCCTCGGCGTTGCCATGGATCTTCTCATCCCACTGAAAATCTGGCATGATGGTTAATTCGACGTGCAGTGTCGACCTGAAAGGTAATAGATCTAGTTAACAACTTGGTTTGTAACAACGGAAACCACTCTCCAACCGGTTATTGCATCTTAGTTTTACGCAAAGAAAATTATTGGATTTTCCATAATTTTTTTCTCGGTATAAGTAAAAGATCTGCGGAAACCAGTGAATTTCCTTAACGCAGGCTAGAAATGTCACAGCAGTTTTTGCAAAAATATCTTTATCAAATCCAATAGGCATGAGAAACGATTGCTAACGAAATTTTATGCAGTCTTGTAAAATAAGCAAAGGCAAGGGCAAGAGAAATAAGAAGAACGATTTCGAAGGGGCGAATGTCATCCAGGTCTCCAAGACCCTCTTCTAAGGGACAAGAAAGGGACAAGTCCGTTACTGAAACCTGAAATACTTCATTACAAGAAGTGACAAAACTATCATGCTTATGAAAATCACCTGGTGATCGGCTGTATATGGGTTGACAGCTCGACTTTCGGAAACTGGTGCACAAACTTGTGAACGACCCTTCCCATTTTTGGTGCATGAATCAGCTCTCCGATTTCGTTGTAACCGAGGTCGTAGAAGCGTTCCCAGGGAAAGTCTTTTTTCTCGATCTTCTTTATCACTTCCATCGGAATCTTTTTGAACTGCCTCAGAGGGGTCATCGATAACCACCTGGGAGTATTGGCAAATAGAGCTTATACAACTCGGGCAAATAAAACTCAGAAATAGAGTAAACTAATACTGGTGGATAAGGAAAATAATGAGGAAATTTATCAAAAGGGTTTACTAAAAATCGTCAATGACAAGTGATGAAAGCATTGACGATGAACTTCAAGTGAAAAATCTAAAACTCTCTCAGAATTATACAAGGTGAGGACTTAACTGCATTTATCTAATATGTCGGTGGAAGAAGTCAGATTATTTCGCATGTATATTAACTGAAGAAGGCAAAGTCATTGATTGTTTTATTCTTGACATATCCACTCTCATAGTCCCTTAGTTATAGATTCGAAAAAAATCAAATGTTTTGGCCTCTGAGTCGCTTTTGGGGTAACTAAGATACACTAACACAAAGGGATATCCCTTTACAATTACAACGTAGGCAGATTTTTTAAGGGACGAATGTTCAAATAAACAATATATATCATAGGGAGGAGACTAGAGTTTTAATTTAGCAACGCACATTCTTTTGTCGATCATCTTGCAGAGGTTGACGGCTCGATCCGTTAGCTGCGCCCATCCACGATGCAACACGATTTCGAATATCGCGCGCATAAGACGCCCTGCGGACTGCGGAATGAAACATAGCTAATTAAGTACACATGGAGTCGGTGTTTGAGAAGGACGGTAAGAAGGAGAGTTAAGCTCTACACGGCAATAGCGAGGATGGCACTCACGTATACAGGGAATGAAGAGCGCTTCCCATAATAACATAATTGGCATTTGTGTTCTTAAGGAGAGACATTTCAAGGAAATAACATTTAAAAAGGAAAAAGAGGTAACTGGAAGAAATCCACAAGTAGGGGAATACGTGAATTGCGATTCAGATTTGACTATGGTTGGCGACTCTGCAAATGCAATGCTTGATAGGCCAGAGCCCGATTAACCGCAAAGAAAACATTGCTTCACATTAAAGCCCCCGGTGATCATAAAGGATTTGAGCTCAACGTCATAAATAAATGCGACACTTTGAATCCGTAGATTACATACCTGCGTAATGTATACCATGTCAGCCATTAGCGCAAACCCTTCCAGCTTCAACTGGGATATGTAGGCTTGCAGCAAAACATTTATCTACAAGAAAATATTGCAGATTAGCCACTGGTTGTTACTAGGCGAAAGTCTGATGCTACTAGCTGCCAAAAGCGCAATTAAGGACTAATTTCAAAATCCCTCAAACGGTGTGATTTTGGTATTTTGGTATTTCGGTACATAAAAAAGATTTCTGAGATCCTGAAAATGTCCGTTTCACTGAGACTAGTGACACTGAGAGACAGTGGTGCCAAATGGCTGAAAAGTTTCATAGTTTGTCAAACATTTTCGCCCTATTTTCGGCCAAATTTGATATCAATAATCGTCCAAACAGCCAACATTGGCCAAAGTTTGTAAAATTATGTTTTTATTGTTGTAAATAAATGCAGTTATAATCCTATTAACAAAAATTTTGAAACAACGAATCTTTTAAAATAACATTTATATTCCCTATCAGCAAATATTACCAAATACCAAAATTACCAATATTACCAAAATTTTAACAAAAAATTAGCCTCTGTTGTATTTGAATTTTTAGAATATCATTTCTAAATTCAATAGGCCTAAAAGTTGTTGTAAGGTAACAGTGGAGCCTTAACGGTGTAAGGTAACAATATCTCCTCTTTTGGTATACCCTATTCTAAGGAAATTTTACTCTTCTTGTTCAGCGAATAAGAAAAATATGACCAGAAAATTTGCATAGTATAATAAGAAAACAAAGAAAGTTTGTGCTGGTTATGAATCCTATATTGAATTTGAATTTTTGAAGTCCGTTTCTAAATTTCAAAGGACATTCACGCCTTCTAAAAATTGCTGTTCAGGGTTGAGTACAGCCTTAAAGATGTATAGGTTACAATGTCTTTACTTTTCTTTTACCTTAGCAGATGGCTCTTCGATACTCTCCTTGATTGGAATTGGGACTCGCTCAAGCAGCTGCTGCAACTCCAGTTTCTCTTCCTGGCCGTAGGAAGAAAATACATTTCGACTTGTTAGCGATGCAAATACGCTCCATGTTAGCGTATATAAATTCACAGTATGTCAATTTGTACAAGAAAAATTATTGATCGCCAATCTGTTGCACAGTAACTTAAGTCATATCACTGTTAGTGCGTAAATTCTACCTAAAGGTGCTTAGCTGCACAAAGATGCCTCAGAAAAGCTGTGAAAGCCCTGTTATACCCCTGAAGACTCTTAAAAAGGCATGAAAGCGAGGGGTGAACATAACATCGGAGATATCATTTCAAGACCGGGAGACATGTCTCAAACAGAGCTTTATTCAAATCTAGAAAATCATCTGAATAATATGAAAGCACTTAGTTGAAAGAAACAGCGCGAGAACAATGCCAGTGAATGCAAGAAGCCCTATTTTTTCAATGATCACTCCTCCTCCAGTATGATACCATTTTTGCACTAACAAATCCAGGCAAATAACAACACTTCTTTAAATATCACCCTTGGCCTACTGGAATAAATATATAAGAATGCACCAACCTCTCGCACGTTGATATACTTGAACTCCGAAGACAGCGAGAAGACTCGGAACAGCTCGATCTCACTAAGGGTTGGCTTGAGCAGCTTGTTATATGTGGCCATGGACTCCTGCGTGCAGTAGTAGTGACTGGCGATTCGCCCAAGCTCGGTCGACTGCAGGGGAAGCAACAATAACAAATGCTCAGTGGTGTCCCTTCAGAAGGAGGCTAGAAATCTGTGGATTTCACATTGCGGCATCGACGCTGAGAGAAATACTACGTATTGACGACCATACGGCAACATAATCATTTTCAAGGATATTCCACAAATGAAGGTTTGAGGTATACATTTTCCAGTGATTACTGAATGTATCAGGGTTCTCTGTGGTTAAATCATTATAATTATGGTGCTTTGCATTTACGGTAGATCTGTCTTTTAGTTATATTCAAGGATACTGTAAATCATAAAAAGGTATTGGCCATCGTTTAACTTGAGGCCAAACAAATGATCGACTAGAACATGCCTACACCCCCTCGCCCTCCAGTTATAAATCTGCCAAAATCACTTTATTATCTGCTTATTGATCAAACTGCAAATCAAAACTTTATCGAGATTCAAAAACGATTGCCTGAAAAACCCTTATCGAAGCGTTTACACTATCAAAAGCCTTTAGAGGAACTTTGTACCTGAAAAGCTCCAGTTTTCTTGTCATACTTGATCATTCCGTTTTTATCCAGAATCGCTGCTGCAGAGTGTATAAGATCATATCGACGCTACAAATAAAATAATCCCCTTCATACAACAAATATTCCTACTATAACTGGCGTAAAATACAGCATTGTTAACATAGAAAAATATTCTTTACTTAAAAGCAAATATCTAGCAAAATGAACAAATAATTCGGCAGTCATTTTATTATTCGGTAGAGAGAATTCAATAAAAGCAGGAAGTTTTGTGACTGGTTTGGAAAAAACTTGGTGACTCAAAAAACGGATGGATTGAAATGAGTTATGTAGCGGACGCACTTAGCGGTGGTTGCATTCGAAAACATTCTAAATCGCTTGTTTAAAGCAGCCAAACTGTCATAAGGCGAAGTACATATGCAATAATCTTCGATTGAAAGGTGTCTCTACCTACATAAGTGACTGTACTGCTACAAGTTTCAATATTATCCAAACATAAAAAATTTTTTTGTCCAATTTCATACTGTGAAGAAGGCACTGTGATCAAACACCACTCTCACAACTCAACTTTGATTACTGTTTCTGATTCTTATATGCCACTTATATGAACAATTGCTTCTAGGAACTAAGATTATCTAGATTACATTTTCTTGGAACTTGACAATGTCACCAACCTGCTCTAGAACTGAATCTGTTTTCATGCTGTCGTGGGATACTCCATACAATGTTGGGTTTCGAAGCATGCGGATGTACAGATACGTATAGCCTAAAAATATAAACATTCACTTCCTAGAACAAATTTCTTAGAAGAAACATTCACAGCCTTTTGGATCTAATTAAAAGTTCCGCTGTGGATTCTGGTACAGTACTTATTCATCTCTGGATACAGTTTCTCCAAATGTTCTAATTTTTCTTGCAAATATCTTATCACTTAGAATTTATTGCCACGAACGAATAAATAAATGTGTGCAATAAATTCATTCATACTGTAACTGGAATTGCAGAGCCAGGGCCCGCACAATAAATTTCAAGGTGTATTTTTCAGTTTCTTTGCAAATTTTGCTCAAATGAGCAAAGGAGGCAAAGTGTGTCTCAATGTTGACAAGAACAAAATTACATTTTTTTAAAAAGCAAAAAAAACGTCAAATACATCATCAAAAATGTCGAAAATTCTTCATAAAGATTCCCCCCCCCCCCCTTTTTTTTACGGAATCCGGATAATTGGAATCCGGATAAATGAGGGTCGGATAATTGAATAAGTACTGTATATCTTCATATTGAGAGTAAATTAGATCGGATCAAAACATAGTCGTGTAGAGAATTTAACTGATTGAGTTTGAGTCAAGAACCAATCAAATCACAAAACGCCTTTACCTAGCCAATGAGCTGCATCCTTGACATTCTGGATCGTGCCAAGGACGATTTCGGCATTCAAGTTGTCGGCCAGCTTGGAAATGAACTGACTCTCGATGGGCAGCTGCTGATTCAACAAGGACAGGTAGTACTGCAGCTCGTTGTGGGTGGTGATGAGGACGCCCTGTCCCTTCGTGTCGTACTGCGGCCTACCAGCACGACCAAACATCTGCAGGATGTCGAGCGCGCCAAGCTCTACCCATCGCCCTTTCTCCGGACTGTACACCTATACATATTAAAAACAAGAAGTATAGTTTAGGTCGTATAAGACATTCTAGAGCCGATGCATTCCTACGGTATTCAATAACCGCCTAGCCCCGTAAACTTTATCTTGTGTAAATTAACTTGGACAGCTTAGGAAGCTTCATCTTCACTTGTGACAGTTTCTTCATTTTTAGTGATGGGGGGGGGGGGGGGGTGATGGGTGGTGGGGGGTGATGGGTGGTGGGGGGTGATGGTGGTGGGGGGTGATGGGTGGTGGGGGGTGATGGGTGGTGGGGGGTGATGGGTGGTGGGGGGGTGATGGGTGGTGGGGGGGGGGTGGGTGGGGGGGGGGGGGGGGGGTGGTGGGGGGTGGGTGGTGGGGGGTGATGGGTGGTGGGGGGGTGATGGGTGGTGGGGGTGATGGGTGGGGGGTGATGGGTGGTGGGGGTGATGGGTGGTGGGGGGGTGATGGGTGGTGGGGGGTGATGGTGGTGGGGGGTGATGGGTGGTGGGGAGGCTTGGGTCTCCACTAGCTTATAAGAACGCTTTAAGTTGCATTTAAAAAACTTGCAATCCTCGCATAACCCCGTAAACATACTATCCAGAATGTGGGCATATATAAACTTGGAAGCTTAGAAAAAAGTCATTTTAATCATAATAGACAAGAGCGTCTTTGCTTAAGTTCGGTGAGGTTAAAGCTTTAGTAGAAAAAACAGGCAAAATCGCAAGGCATTACATCAGAAATGCCATAAATTTAAACTGCTCCCTAGAAGACCATCAATTAGCTACAACCTGGAAACCCAAACAAGAAATCATCTACAGTGCTTTGACGCGACCAACCTGCGTTCCTTTGATGATGACAGTGTGAGCGGGAAGGTTGACACCCCAGGCCAGCGTGGCGGTGGAGACCAGCACCTGGATGTGTTTGTCAGCGAAGAGGTCTTCTACCAGAGCACGGTCGACTCTTGACATTCCAGCATGATGGATGGCGAAACCGTAGGGAAGAAGGTCTTTCAGCTCCAGGTTATTCACCTGATCCGCTTCCGTTCTGCAATTAGAGACAAGGGGGTCAATACAATTAGTTACACGATTAAAGGTAACACATGGATAAGAAGCAATATGGACAACCTAGTCCAAAATCTTGATATTGATCCACCGACGCAGTTATAATCTCTTAACACATCCCTTACCAAGGCAAAAGTGCACCGAATTGGAAACAAAAGAAGGTTGAGTATTGCACCTTAGAACCTCTGTGCTGGCTGAATCTTCGCGCAGAAACTGTCCGAGCGTATCCCGCTCAAGGCAGGCATCTCGCAGGGCTCTTGCTGTCTTGCCTGTTTCCTTCCTGGAATGGACGAATACGAGGACCTGGTTTTTACCCGCGTTGTCCATCACTTTGTCATATACCACCTCATTCATCACCTATAAATAGGAGACAACAAGACAACTGAAATCAAAGAATGCAAATCGCAGCCAAAGCTAAATCACTCCATCCAAAAACACATTTGCTACGTTATTAATAGCACTGCTCCTTCCTACCCTCTCTCTTCACCCAATTTCACCCCTACCTTGAGTAAATCATCGTTTGAGTACGAGAACCAAATCACAGTTCCTACCTGGAATCTCTTGATGGCCTTTTTCTCTGTCACCCCGACGTACTGCTGCTCCAACGGCACTGGCCTAAAGCTGTTATCGAAGAAAAACAGGCCCTTCGCGGGATCAACACGTAAGAAGGTGGCAACATCCTCGTAATTCGGCAGCGTGGCACTTAGGCCGATGAGACGCACGTGCTCCTGTGTGCTCTCGATCTGCCGTATTGTTCTGGCCACGACGGTCTCCAGAACAGGGCCCCTGTCGTCATGAAGCAGGTGGATCTCGTCAATGATGATCAGCCGCACTAGCTGCGTGTACGTTCGCTCGCCCGCTTTCCTGGTGATGATGTCCCACTTCTCCGGGGTGCACACAATAATCTGGGTGCCGTCGATCTGCTCCTTGTTCAGTTGATGATCCCCAGTCAACTCGGATACGGTTATACCGTAAGAGCTTAGTCGCTGTGCAAAAATAGCGTCTTGTTAAAAGAAAACAAAATCTAGTGCATTCACTCTAGTACTGCAAGTAAAGTCAATTTTAGTTCTACGATGAAATCTGTTTGATTGGGACGGTAAAACCGAACGGTAAAACGCTATGCCATCAAGGAACGCAAATGTTGAAACACAAACTGACGTTAAAAGTTCAAAATTTCTAAAATGACGGACCTAGATCAAACAAGCAACGACAAGGACAGTTCGTGAAAAGCAGGGCTGTTTATGCATACAAAAGCAAAAAAAACTATAAGGGCATGCTGTCTGAAATTCCTACGAACAAAAAGCCATAGAACAAAATCCTAAACAGAAGTTTGTCACTAAAATAGGGACAGGAATAGAAACAGAAGTAATCGTATTTTGAAGTACTTACTTTGCCAAAGTTCATCACCATTTCCTGTACAAGTGACCTCATGGGCGCGATGTAGATGATTTTGAACTCGTCCACGTTGATGGTTCCGTCCAGGTTGATGTGCTTGCTGATCTCCCTCAGGATGGTCAGCAGAGCCACGTTGGTCTTACCGGCTCCAGTAGGCGCGCAAAGCAGAAGGTTGTCGTCCGTCTTCAACGAGGCATCGCAGAGGCGACTCTGGATCCTGTTCAGTGTGGTGTAGCCCTCGAAGGCAGCCTGCGCATACTTTGGAATGTTCGTAATTTGTACCAGGCTCTGGAAAGCAAACCAAAAATATATTAAATCCTTGAAAACATTCACACATTTAGCGTCAAAGCGTTCGATATGTTTGTATTTTCTCCTTAGTTTCCTATTGTCTATTACGCGTTTTAATTGGCTCATGGCCTATGTAAACAAACAATCTGATCAGCTGAAAACATTTGTCATTCTTGTTGGGTGCACCGGCAATGTGTATTGGCAGTCAGTCCGAACCACTGTAGTGAAGCGTGGTGCAGAGGCTTTGAGCATGAAAAATCAATCGATAATAATGATAAATCAATAGATGACTATGATACACCAATCGATGATCATGATGCATCAATCGACGGCCATGATGCATCAATCGATGCAGATGATACATCAATCGATGCAGATGATACATCAATCGATGAGCATGATGCATCAATCGATGTCCATGATGCATCAATGGATACGATACAACTGTTTACAAACCTCGCCATCTCTGAACGCCTTCGGCTTCAACGCGGGCACATGGACCTCTTCGTACCCCTTCTTTTGCTTCCTGAACGAGCCATCAGGCAGTTGACATTTCTTGTTCGCCATCAAATGGCTTCCATCTTTGAAAGAAAGGTCTTCCAGGTCAAGGACCCTTCGATTAAGACGACCCTGAAAAAAAGAAGCACCCTTCAATAATCTCAAGCTGATCAGTCAAAAAATAAATGATCGCCCATTCAATAAATTACCGATCCTTCAAATAATTGAAATCAGATATTCAGCATCATTCTACACATTTATCTTTGTTGAAGCATTCAAATAAAGATATAAATATATATATTCTAATACATATGAACATAAATACTGATTCATATACCATATGCGTGTAGCAGAAAAAGTAGGTAACAAATGCCACCTGATTATGGAAGCAATCTGAATTACTTAGAATTTCACCTTCGAGTGGAGTAATTCGGTACAAACTTAACTTCACAGCTTGTTGCTCCTGCTTCTGCTAAACAAGAAATGTTCTCAGAAACAAGACGAGGTGTCAGAAACAAGCACTTACCGCTTTTTCATCTTGGTCCGCGGCACTGGAGTCTCCGCCAGCTTTTGACTTTCGGGCGGCCATTTTTCTAGCTCTTTCCTCCTTCGAAAGAAATTTGAAGCAGATCGAAAATCAATCAAAAACAGAGATATCAAAGTCATTACTTTCCTGCTCACAAGGATTTGCATAGATCGCTTATGATTATAAAGAAGATGATTAGGTTGCAGCATGGAGCATTAACAAGCACGGAGCATTAACAAGCATTTTGCGACAGGTGAATTTTAGCTTCAAATTATACAGACTTGATAGATAAATTGAACTGTCTGGGGAGTTTAGGGAAAGGAGATAAAAAACACGATCATTAGCTACTACCAATTTAGAACAGGTTGAAATTCTTTAAATCTGCCAACAAACTTTGAAGCCAGCTTGAAAAATAATTATAAGGAAAGAGTCATCAAATGGCAACACGCAAAGGGCATAACAACATCAATCGCTATGAGCTATGTTGTCAGAGTAAACAATGATTCTCTCAAGAGACCACGTTTCCAGAATTATGGTTAGCAACAATGAAATATCGGGTTAACTAAAGTTGCGAACCTGAGCTAGTTCGTCTGATTCTCCTTCCAAAAGCTGATGTAGAATTTCTGTCAGATCAGGACGACTTCTCATCTTGTTTTCGATCTCTTCTCTCTCCTGGTCAGACTGTGCAGCCGCCAAAAGTGTGCAGTACAAAACTGGAAGAAGGAAAAACGGCAACGCATCACCATACCAGAGAAACAGCGAAAAAGGTTGTAAATATGGCAGAAATGGTAGCACTTGAAGATATTCTTGAGCTGGCACAAACAGTAGCCTCCATCAAAATTATTTCCATAGAAAGTTTGATGAGTAAAATTCATTAACTAATCTGCATAGGTTCAGTCTGCTTGAAAATGAAGTCAGGAGTATCAAAGGACAAGCACAAAGGGCAATGAAGATATTTCAACCCTTTAACGTGTATGGGATTAAGCAGATGATTGGGTAGGAAATGTACCTTTCAATCGATTTTCTCTGAGCTTTCTGATGATAGAGAACTTGTCATGGCCCAAAAGTAGAACAAGCCTGTTCTCCAGGTCCCTCTCGTCCGCAGCATTCTGTTGGGACAAAAAACAACTGAACTAACGATTGAAGACATTTTCCGACATTTTCATACTTTGAGGAGTGTCAGATAAACAATTGCTTCAAACATGCTACAACTATGATACCGCCGTTACGTGGTCCTTTGAAGCTTTGCTGAACGAAACATTCATTTACGTGTTGTTTTTATAAAACCACCAAGCAATTTTGGCTTGAGGCAGAAGAATATTTTCACTTTCAATGACATTCCTCAGACTCTGACATCATAACTTTTTATCCACACTTGTTGAATGTGACGTAAATATCAAACATACAGAAGACAGCCTCAAATACCTTAAGGGCATCCAGCACCTCCACGGACTTCTCCTGCGAAACTTCTGCGTCGTTGTAAAAATGCTTCAACTCTCGCTGGAGCCAAAAGGCGTCGATGTGGTGGGCGTTCAGCTCCTCCCCAGCTCTCTTTGCTGCCTTCTCGTCCATGTCGAGCTGAAATTAAACCGACAAAATATAGAAAACGACGTACAACTTCTCAAAAAGGCTTCCGTTATTCTGAAAAAACAAACCTATTACTCTATCTAGGCCTAAACTTTTCAATTTTAAGAATATGACATGGATAATAGAGTCGCAAAGATGACCACGCTGTGAGAAAATTTGATGAGTCAAACTTGCAAATTTATTGAAGTCCTCCCTAAGGTCGAAAGGACTTAGACATTCTAATAAACGAAAATGGTAAAAAAGTAATATTGCAATCAACAAACATTATATAACTTATAAAAAGGTTAAAATTTCATGGAAAGAATCCTCGTTTTAATAAAAAATTCCAGGCTGAAACAAGATGGCAATGTTGAACTGATAGGATACTCGTTCTGGAATAGGCGTAGCATGCTAAATTGGGTTGAGATACTTTTAGATTGTGCGAAGCGTGACTGCTTGGAATTTTAATCAAACTAGATGATAAATTCATTTACATTTCCCCTTAGGGTGCCAGAGCTGTCATCAACCTCCATCACTTCTGCTTCATCTTCTTCCTCTGATTCCTCTTTTATTTCGTCGACTTCCTGATCCTGCGATAGCGAAATGGCGATTATAACACGACAGGCGACAATGGGAACGAGAATGGCAATCAAAACAACAGCAGCAGCAATAAATTGATAATAACATAAATTCATTTAACTGATTCCCTGCTCTAGATATCTTGTTGATACCCCATTTCATCTTTGGTGTCATCGCATACAAAGGCTTTCGCAGTGTATGTCTCTTGTAAATGCTAGACACTCACAATTCAGAATTGACAAGAAACTTAACAGTGAAACGTTGCTTGGGGTAAACCAAGATTGAGCCCTGGCCAAAGAGATCAGGTTAAGAAGCCTTTCCAACTCTTGTCACATAAATATAGCCTTTAATCGGACCACAGAGCTCTTTCCTGTTTCCACTTCCTTAGACTAAGTTGCTACACCTTTCAACAAATTCTATTCTCGATTTTTGTCACAGTTTATGAAAAAAATGCTTTTCTTATTGCTCTAGCACATATCCCACATATGAAATCTATAAAATTATCTTAAGCTGTGTGATAAGAAATCCCATCTTGATTCATCTCAAGGATTCACATGGGCTCTTAAAATAAAATTGAGAGTTTTGAAATGCTCTTGAAAAAATAATTACGTATTATTATTACCTCTTCCTCATCCTCATCAAACTGAACTGCAACACCATAGTTCTCGTCAATCATATCATCTGAAAAAGAAATTGAATTGAAATTGACTTTCTCCTCAAGATTAAATCAACCCTTGCTCAAGTTTAAATAAGATAATCAAAGGAAATTTTAGTTCAAACTTCACAAAGAAAAATTACAAGCTTCAATCAGTTCTTGATTCTTTTATAACTTTGCGTAATAACTTTATAAATTGGTCACCAAGCCAGGCTGTTGCAGGAAGATAAAATTAAAACTGAAATTAAAAGACATCAAAATTGCAAAAATGGTCCTAGTTGTCCTAACATTAACAACTCTATGCTACAACTAAGTTCACTTGCCATCACCACCAGCATCCCTTTCCACCGCATAATCTGTAATCTTTTTGCCCAAGTTGACAAGCAAGGCAAATCTCTCATCAGGCATATCACCAAGAAGAGATGTTATTTCTCTCTTTTTATCTTTGTCCTAAAACAGAGTTGTGTGGTATGACAGGAGGTTTGGCAATTCAAGTTATTTCAGGAATTTGAAGAATGAAGAAAAAGCAAATGCTTCGTATATATATACAATTCAACACATACAAAATTCCTTTAACAGTATGAAAACAGTTTTCATTGTCAAAAAGCTGAGCAGGTTCCAAATATTGACTAATTTGAAAACAAGTACAACCATTCCAGAACCATGCAAGAAAATTATTTTAAAGTCAGATTTAACTTTTTTCTACTTTAAAAGATAAAAGATCAAAATAAGTGCTAATTGAAAAAATCCATTCACTTTATATATTTATATATATATAATCATAAGGCAAATGCTGACAAGAGGAAAATTCATTCCACATGGGTGCTACCCAATTGCATCAAACCACTCTTGGTCAGAATCAAACTCCAGCTTGCTGCTTCAAAAACGAATGCTCATTCTATAATTGAACATTATATTTATATATATAATTGAACATTAATTTTATTGTATAACACTTACTCTTAGTTTGTCATCTTTCAAGGCAAAAAGAACTTCATCTGCAGCACCACATAAAATATCTCTGGGCTGAAAAAATGAGTAATATGTAAATGATCTTTTCAGAGCTAAGGAGAGAATTCTGGAATTTCCAATTGACACAAGGCTAACCTGTGACAAAGGATCCCTGAAGATAAGAACTTGATTCTTTGTATCATGAATGTGATACAGCATGATTCTCTTTTGGAATTTTAACTTTGCTGTTTACAATATCAAAAATAAAATCTTGGTTGATAAACACTTGAGAAAGCGAGGAGAGATTTAAAAAAATGTTATATGCATCATAAACACTTGCAAGATTGTCTGTAGCTGTTGCCATGAATCTATACCTAAATAAAATTTGGTGGAAAGGTGGATACCTGATCTCCAATAGCAGCTTGAATGAAGCTGAGCAAGACTTCGTAGGTGTGCTTTGTTTCCCTGGTTTTTGGGTGATAATATATCCCTGAGATATCTTCTGTCTCACCAGATAACAATGTTGATGATCTGATCTTTGCAAAATTGTCATCACTATCCACTCTCTTTTGCTTCCTATTTGGAAAAATCTCCCACAATAAATCTCATAATAAATCTAACACAATGGGCATATTCATGAAATAGCCTTACAAATCAAGAGTATTGCATGTTTTCATTTGGGCTTTTGCACATTTTGCAAAAATTTGGATTCTCCTAGCTGCACATGTGTATCAACCCATTTGACAAACACAGAAAATACTGCTATGGGAACATTTTCAAAGTATTCTTTATTAATGGGCTCAGTAGCCCAAAATAACATTAAAAGTGAAAACAAAGGCACACAACAGTATGGGCCACAAAGTCACATTACTCACTTGGCCTTCTTTTCTTTCAACTCAGGGGCTTGTGATCTTTGAGATCTGTCACCCATCTTTGTTCCCTGAAGGTGACCAACAAGAGACAGCACTTCACCAGTGGCCTCATTTCTTCCTCTTCTTTCAATCAGGGATAAGTCGGCTTGTAGAACAAGATTTGAGTTCTGGAATGAAAATGTATTAGATTAGACCAAGTCACATTAGATTAGATTAGACAAATTTAATTTTTTACTTCACTTTTAAAAACACTTATATGGGTCTTACACAGTATTATAGCAGAGTCAGGGGTAATACAAAAAATATAGCTAATCAAAGCCATACTTCTGAAATAAGATGACAAGAAACATTCAATTATATTATGGCCAGGATGAATAAAATGGTTGGGATGGTAAAGAGGTGTTGTTGTGTGATACTGGCTGAACACAAAAACAGTCTTCATTATCTCTACTTAGCTATGGCAGAATATTTGCAAAATATCATACTTGATCGATGTCCTGAAGTTTAAGCTGAAAGAAAATCACCCAATCCCCTAAACATCTTCCCCTTCTTAGATGAAAAAATGACTGGCTAGCTAATGCCACTTTATCATTAAAGAGAAGAGTAATTACTACTTGCCCCTTCCCTGGTACAATAAAAGCAATAACTAAATCCCTCGTCCTTACCTCCTTGTAAACATATTGGCGCGATCTTGCTGATTCGTCCGCCATGGTTTTTTGCCTTCAAATGAATCCAGCCAGACACTCTTGTGAGTCCCTTTTGGTGGAAACGCTTTATCTATTTATACAAAGCCTTGCAAAACATTTGCTTGAATCGTAACTACTTATTCTATCGTGCAAATTTGGGACTTTCTGTACTGATTGTGAGAGACTTTCAACGTGAATATGCCTAGGCCATGCATATGGCAGCCGACGTTTTGTTTAACAAAAGTGCGCATGCTCAAATACGAAAAGGAGACTGTGCATGAGATTTGAAAGAGAGGCGGAGCCACAGAAAACTGACAAATGCTTGAAAATGATGTCTGTTCAACGAATGCTTTTTTCGTGTCCGGTTCTTGAAATTTGGTTCTTGTTGCTAAATAGCCTCAGCAATTAAAGTTTGGAATACTTAGATGGAGAAACACGGTATTGGTTCACCTTTTCAATATACACGCATGTAACGTTAAAGGTGTAAAAGTTAGTGCAGTGCCCTGTTTCCTCACGATTAAGACTCTTTTACCCCATTCACTTTCGTTTTCAACGAAAACATTTCCAAAATGAGCTGCTATCGGAAACTTGACATATAACGCAGGACCGTAGCCATTGGGTGGCATGGGGTGGCAACGCCACCCCGGAGGCAATTAGAGCCAGGTGTTTGGTTAATAACGCAGTAAAGTGCTGGTGTTGCAAAGAAACTCAAAAGCGAAAGGAGCCATTATGACGTGTAGTAGTTCTTCAAGTCTAAATGTTCTTAGTTTGGGATGAAATATACCATAAAGTACTTTACAATTATTTTTCATCATTTTCCTTTTGACCTTTTCCAAGCTTTTCAGAGGGTGTATTAATATCATCAAAAGAGATCAGCAAAGTGCTCAAACCTTATTGTTTAGTCTCCGTTTTGCTACTATGATTCGCATCGGTTATTAATAGCCAGAAATCAGCGCATCTTAGGGATAACCAACAGTTTCAGCCCAACATCACCAACGGGTGACCACTTGCCGGTCCAAGACATAGCAAAATATAAGGTAGTAAATGTGTAATCAATTCCTCAATGAGTTTTTCACTACTAAAGAAAAACTTTTATAAGTCGCATATCCTTACGAGATACTTCATTTAATAATTATACTGACCAGCTTCCTTTGACTTGATGGAATAGCTGTTTCCAGGTCTTTTCATATTCATTGCTTAAGATTTAGTACAAAAAAGCTAGAAACTAGCTACAGAAAGTAGCTGCTAAAAGATAGATGGGTAGTAGCTACTTAATGACCTACAGAAATAGCTACTGAAGAGCTACTAACATATACTTAAGAGGACGTATAGATATAGCTACCTAAGAGTGGATATAAAGTAGCCACTTAAGGACGTAAAGATATAGCTTCTTAAGGGTAGATAAATAGTAGCTACTTAAGGACGTATAGATATAGCTACTCAAGGACGTAGATAAATAGCTAGTTAAGGGTAGATATTAAGTAGCTACTTAAGGATACATAGATATAGCTACTTAAGGGTAGACATAAAGTAGCTACTTAAGGACGTATAGGTATAGCTACTTAAGGGTAGACATAAAGTAGCTACTTAAGGACGTAGAGAAATAGCTAGTTAAGGGTAGATATTAAGTAGCTACTTAAGGATATATAGATATAGCTACTTAAGGGTAGATATAGAGAAGCTACTTAAGGACGTATAGATATAGCTACTTAAAGGAAGACATAAAGTAGCTACTTAAGGACGTATAGATATAGCTACTTAAGGATAGATATTAAGTAGCTACTTAAGGACGTAGAGAAATAGCTAGTTAAGGGTAGATATTAAGTAGCTACTTAAGGATATATAGATATAGCTACTTAAGGGTAGATATAGTGTAGCTACTTAAGGACGTAGAGATATAGCTACTTAAAGGAAGACATAAAGTAGCTACTTAAGGACGTATAGATATAGCTACTTAAGGGAAGACATAAAGTAGCTACTTAAGGACGTATAGATATAGCTACTTAAGTGTAGACATAAAGTAGCTACTTAAGGACGTCTAGATATAGCTACTTAAGGGTAGACATATAGTAGCTACTTAAGGACGTATATATATAGCTACTTAAGGGTAGATATAGAGTAGCTACTTAGTACCTGTACTTAAGCAGCTACTTCGTACCTGTACTTAAGCAGCTACTTCGTACCTGTACCTTAAGCAGCTACTTCGTACCTGTACCTTAAGCAGCTACTTCGTACCTGTACCTTAAGCAGCTACTTCGTACCTGTACTTAAGCAGCTACTTCGTACCTGTACCTTAGCGAATTAAGTACAGGTACGAAGTAGCTGCTTAAGGTACAGGTACGAAGTAGCTGCTTAAGGTACAGGTACGAAGTAGCTGCTTAAGTACAGGTACGAAGTAGCTGCTTAAGTACAGGTACGAAGTAGCTGCTTAAGGTACAGGTACGAAGTAGCTGCTTAAGGTACAGGTACGAAGTAGCTGCTTAAGTACAGGTACGAAGTAGCTGCTTAAGTACAGGTACTAAGTAGCTGCTTAAGTACAGGTACTAAGTAGCTACTCTATATCTACCCTTAAGTAGCTATATATATACGTCCTTAAGTAGCTACTATATGTCTACCCTTAAGTAGCTATATCTAGACGTCCTTAAGTAGCTACTATATGTCTACACTTAAGTAGCTATATCTATACGTCCTTAAGTAGCTACTTTATGTCTTCCCTTAAGTAGCTATATCTATACGTCCTTAAGTAGCTACTATTCATCTACCCTTAACTAGCTATATCTATAGGTCCTTAAGTAGCTACTCTATATCTATCCTTAAGTAGCTATATCTATATTTCCTTAAGTAGCTACTTTATGTCTATCCTTAAGTAGCTATATCTCTACGTCCTTAAGTAGCTACTTAATATCTACCCTTAAGTAGCTATATCTGTACGTCCTTAAGTAGCTACTCTATATCTACCCTTAAGTAGCTATATCTATATATCCTTAAGTAGCTACTTTATGTCTACCCTTAAGTAGCTATATCTATACGTCCTTAAGTAGCTATTTCTTATATACCCTTAAGTAGCTACTTGATATCTACTCTACAGTAGCTACTTTATACTACCCTTAAGTAGCTAGATCTATACGTCCTTAGTAGCTACACTATACTACCTTAAGTGGCTATATCCATACGTCCTTGAGTACTACTATATCTACCCTTTATAGCTTATCTATACGTCGTTAATAGCTATTGGTTATCTACCCTTCAGTAGCTACTTGATATCTACCGTTGACTACAGTAGCTAGATCTATACGTCCTTGAGTAGTTATTTGTTATATACCCTTAAGTAGCTACTTGATATCTACTCTTCAGTAGCTACTTTATACATACCCTTAAGTATCTAGATCTATACTTCCTTTAGTAGCTACACTATAACTACCCTTAAGTGGCTATATCCATACGTCCTTGAGTAGCTACTGGATATCTACCCTTAAATAGCTATTTCTATACGTCGTTAAGTAGCTATTGGTTATCTACCCTTCAGTAGCTACTTGATATCTACCGTTGACTACAGTAGCTAGATCTATACGTCCTTGAGTAGTTATTTGTTATATACGTCCTTAAGTAGCTACTCTATAACTACCCTTAAGTAGCTATTTTTTCCATGTCTGTAAGCTGCTATTGACATGTGACCTTAATTAGCTTCTTGAAATCTACCCTGTAGTAGTTTTTACTTGCACTCAATTAGCTATTTCGGTGCGTCCTTACGTAGTCACATTGTTTATGACCTTAACTAGAATCTTGCTATATGTCCTTTAGTAGGTACGCTCTATGTATGCTTAAGTAGCTATTTTCATTAATTCATTGACCTTGAAGTAGCAACTATCATCAGTATTTTCCCATAAAGCTACTTATCATGCACTCTTAAGTGTTATCTTCCATTGACTCGCAAGAATCTACTTTCTAGCTAGGCTTAAGTATGTTCTTAAGTATGCATTTTATACAATATTCCTTGGTAGCTACCAGTTACTTGCCTTTAAATAGCTACCTTAATTAAGAATAGCTGACTACTAGATAACGTTTCTAGCTACCCTTGCTATGCATGCAATCTACACTAGATGTCCTTATGTTGCTAGTTTCTTTTTGACTCATCCTTAAGCAGACACTTAATACCAAGCCTTGAATATCTTTCTGCAATCAATTCAATGTAAATAGCTCTTTTCAGGCTTTCTTATAGGTGTTCTTATTTCGCGACCTTCTACTTGTCATTAAGCAGCTACTCTTTCGTTTCCTTAAGTAGCAGCCCTGCATTTACTCTTAACAGGGTCGGCGTAACTAGGGGATCATGCCCCACTCAATTGTAGAACAGAATATTGTTCAGGTCATGTCGGAAAATTTAGAATAAATTTCACAAGAAGGAAGAAGGGAGGTCAGATATTCTGTAATTCAGTTTGGTTATTAGGGCCCTGACTATGATTATAATACGTTTACTAAACTTCTTCAAAATCTTTACATTTCGGCCCCTCTCCATTTTCAAATACAAATCGCTGGGAATGCATAAAGGTTATACTAGGGATGTTCCCAATAAACAGTGTCTGCCTTCCTACGTCTCCTTTCATTGGATCGTCAAGTGGCTTCGTTCAGTCAAACCTTAAGTAGCTTTTTTCTACCCAACCTTGAACAACTACTTTCTATATGTTCTAAAGCAGCTAGTCACTAATAACCTCTCTAAAGCTGCCACGTGTCTTTAACCTTTTGTTCTCAACTGCTCATCAACACAGGCTCATATCGCATGTTTCCTCGATGTGGAATTTTGAAGATGCAAGCTTCACTCTGATAATGAAAAACGGGAAATATCAACAATGTGACAATGTAAAATATTACGTGTAGAGCCGAATCAAAACCTAGGTAGACGAAAGACAAATACTGTGAACATGTGCAATCCTCTTCTATGCCATTAAAAACCCCCTAAAGGCTAGAATTTCAATTGTAACTGAACTAATTATTGTGGAACTGAGTACTAGCCTTATTGAAGAGACAACCCATATGAAACATGATACTAAACATACTAACAAAAAATGATATATAATAGATTTAGGAATGAAAAAAGAAAGAAATGTTGGTCTTCAAACAGCTAGCTTTAGGAAAGACGAAGGAGATTACCAGAAGGTAACAAAATAGTAGTCAATATAGTGGTAAATAAACTATTGACTCTTTACCCTATCAAAACAGGAAAATTATAAATGATAGATATCATAAAAACAAAGTTAAACAATAAACAGTACCAAAGAAAAATAATTTGATGATCAAAATTTATTATAAGAAGGTAAATTGTAGAACTTTAAAAAGACAAGAACAAGCAAATTTGACAGTACTTACTGTAGGTTGTTCCAAGGAATAAAGTCTCCTCCAAAGAAGTCTTTTGTATATTTCCTGAAATTAAGATGTAAAGCAAAATTTAATAACATGAGTTAGGCATTATGATGATTGACATAGCTGACCAGAAAGATATAACATCCAGTAAACAATAAAACTAGCAATTGGCTTTATGCTAGGATCATTAGAATAAAGAAGGTTTCTTTCATTTTACTTAGATCAAGCTCTGCCATGAGAAAAAAAGGGAAATTGAATACAAACAAGTTAGAGGCAATTTTGACAATAACCTATCAACAGCATTTCTTGCAATTACTCCAAAGTATATCAGGTTGATTTATTATTGTTCTTGTGCTTAACTTTCTTTGGCTTGGACATGCAAATTGGGTAGGAAATTCATGGATGTCATACTTCATTACGATAAGAACCACTTGTAAACAGGCAGTAAAAATGGCTTAAAGAATTACATGTCTAAACAATTGTGGATTATTACATACTACAAATACAAGATAGCTGTTTAATGTGGCAGTTACTACTTCAATCAACATTATCTTGCTCATACCTAATTGGTAAAATGACTTGAACATATACTTCTATGCCAAATTTGAAATATCAGGAATCAGAAAGAAGTATCATCTGCACATATCTTTGAAAGAAAATGTTAGTATAGTTTAAGACCAATCATAATTTATTCATATGAGCTAAACTTCAGAACAAAGGCTAAAGGCAAGATACAAACCTAATTATTAAGTGGTGGAAAAAATAGCTTGTTACCTTTATCTGTCAAGCTAGCAGAGCATCAGCATGTTTATATATTTTAAGTCACTGGCTGTGTGTTCTGAAAAGTTTAAAAAATTTTAATACTATTAACTGTCATAACACAGAAGAAAATAGTGCACAAGGCTAAATAAGTTTTTCTAAAATTCACGACAGCTACAATTGGACAAGTACAATATAGAATATAATGTAGCAGAGCTACAATATGGGATGAATACAGATTCATTAAAATGCAATACACTATTATTCCTAATAAAAATAATCAAAGACAAATGGATTTGATGGCAGTTTAGCTTATTAAAACTTTAGGAAAATACCTACTTGAGAGTTTCAAAACAAAATAGGTTCACAAATGGGCTAAGAGAAAGGAATTAAGCTATAATTGTAAGTCTTGCCAGGATCTCATATTTATAGTAAAACCAAAAGTTTTACTTATATGTACTTGCAGGGTGCTTATAAAGTGTAGAAAATTGTCAGAATCGTTTTGGAAATTCTGAAAGCCAAACAGAGAAAAAATACTTCTGAATTATAGACCTTAGTCAATAAGTTTTCATTAAGAAGTATTTAATTGAAGCAAAGAGCAACAAGTCTCACAAAAAGCCTATTACCTTTGTTTTATCCCATTCTGGTGAAAGCCTGAATAGAAATGAAATTGTGAGCTATTTTGCATCTGAAATCAAAGGAATTGCAATCAAAGCTAAATAGAACAAGGCTTTTGACAGAGTTGTTCATAGTTGATAAAAATAGAAAATCTCCTCTTAGAATTCAGCAATGTTTTTCAATCTTTCATATTTATGAGGGGAAGTTTGATGTAGGTTTAGATAGAGAAATACAAATATGTATCAATGAAAAACACAGCATCACTAGTGGAGGTTCTGAAGTAGAGAAACCGTATAAAGAAAAAACAGTTACAAGAAATAATTTTAGAGCAAATCTCATTGATTCATTCCGACATTCTAAAGAGAAAAATATAAAAAGATGAGTCATGAGAAAAATATAAATAAACGAGTCAACATGAAAAACATGACATTAGTGGCAACTTATTGCAGGCAATTATGGAACTTCTACCTGTTCAACTAATGCTCCTACCTGAATGCACCCGCTATTTTACTGTTTCGCCACCATTTTGATGGATTAAGTTATACACAGGGAATATGAATTTAATAATGCTCAACATTCTACTTCATTTTAAAAAATGTTCTTAGCTTTCTAGCTTTATTTTGATTGTCATGTTAAAGAAGAGTTAGGCCAATCTACAAAAAAGGTGTACTTACGTTGAAGATCACTCAACATTTTTCTTGTTATTAGATTCTTCATCTCAAATTTCTTTGTCATAAGTTCTTGCTTCAACTTGCTTGGTTATACGCTTCCTTCGCTAACAACAAACTTCATTTTGTTGTTCACACGCTGTGTCCATTCCGTTTGAATGTTCCCGCCAGATAGTCACAAGCGAAAGGCGCGCGAAAGTGTCAGCAGGTTGCTTTCAATCAAAAGACAAGAACAATAGGTCGCTCGATCCAGTCTTTTGCAAATCCACATCCCCACCGCAGAGGCTGTCGCCGGGGAAGTGGGTAGTTGCGAGCTTTCAGAGTTGAAAATGTACAAATTTACACGGCCAAAGTGACAATATTTGACATGCCCCTCCCAGCCATTCTGCAAATGAAACATGCGCAGTTTTACGTAAAAATGCACGAATAATAGACATATATTCACTTATCATCAAGTATATATAGGTAGAAACATAAAGAAGTAATTTTTGACTTTTTTCAAGTAGCTATCGTCATAGATATACGGTATGTGATGCAAATAGCTATAGAGTGGTCGAAAAATATAAAAAAAGACTATTTCAAAACATCTTACAGCTTTCGTTAAGTGAGTGTTTCTTTATTCAAAAATTTGATTCAGCGGAAGACTGCGAAAAGCACTCCAGTCGAAGGGATTAATCTTTCTAAGGCTTTGAAGTACATCCATCAAACACATAGTGTTGACCTTAAATAAAAATAAATCTTTATACGAGTCAAAAAGTCTATACCTTGCAAATAAAATGAAATGTTATACGCGTGGAGCCCTTTTACGAACAGCAGGACAGGAAACATCAACATTATAAAACATAACTTCAAGGAGCCTTGGCCATACAGCAATGCTTATCCCTGGCGAAGCAGCATGTTGCACCACAAGCAGGTATCATCAAGTAAAAAACTTGACCCTTAATACCTTTTACAACAAATGTAAATAATTAAATTAGTCAATTACTGGACACTACGGCATTCTGGCCAAAGTAACTCAGTTTTGATTATGATTCGTGTGTGCTTCTGTTGTGAATTCAAGCGCAATTTGAAGAGTTATGCGAAGGAGCCATCTGCCTCAGATCCATGCAAGCGGCACAAGGAAGGCATCCAAAATGGCGGTTGAAACGTTCAGTTTTGCGTCCACAAAAGCTACGTTCTGTGAATGCATAACTAATAGGGAAAACGATCTCATAACGGATAAAATCGAAAGAGCATTCATCGATGTACCTCATGGATCTGACCTTGACAAGAGAGCATGTTGCGATCAAGCATTCAAAGAATGTCTCCAAAAAGAAGTCTTAACGTGGTCAGATGAAATGGATTTAGGCCTTGCGATCTCCATAGTAAAGTTTGCTATTTCCTGTGCAAAGAACAACATTTGCACTAGCAGTACACCTGTTCTATTGTTGTCAGATGTTTTTGAAACGCTAACGATAGACAAATGCTGCGATCTGTTCAATTTCTTGGAAGAAAGTGTGTCAACCTGGACTCTTGAGTTGTTCTTTTCGTCATGTAAAAACCACCTCCTCAGGATGTGCAACGATATTTTGCGCAGGTTGTCAAAGTCACAGAACACAATTTTTTGTGGAAGGATCCAGTTGTTTCTGGCAAGATTTTTCCCGTTAGAAGAAAAATCAGCTTTGAATTTGATGAGTCACTTTCACACTGAAAACACCACATTGTTTAAAAGGGGCAGAAATGACAATGGTGTCAGTGATCGAGCTGACACAATTCATATGGATACAGAGGAAGGTGAACTCCCATCATCAAGTCCAATAGACTTTGATTTGTACACAAAGCTTTGGAGCCTACAGGAGTTTTTTAGCAACCCAGCAAAATGCTATACACCAATTGGGTGGAGAAATCTTAGAGTAAATGTAGCCCAGGTTGGTATTCTTCTCTCTATCTGTCTATCTCCTCTCTCTTGGTACCATATCTTCAGATAAATACTTTGTCTCACATACTTGTTCTTAGCCATTATTTCTTACTTTCTTGCAACTCTACCTTATACAGGCTTTAGCCCCCTCCCCCACATTTTGCAAAAATGCCAAATACTAAGTAATAAACTACCAATAAACCCTCTTTTTCAATGGTTTTAGCTCCCCCCCCCCACTTTTTTAGACCCCTACTTTTCTCAACGCTCCGCAGTGCTGCTTATACAGGCTATCCATTTCCTCCTTGCCAATGAACTTGCTCAGTAAAGCCTATGATGTCTTGAATAGTAAAAATTTCTGGTTTTGTCTATATGTTGTGCATTGAATTAATAAGAATATTAATGCATCTTCATCATTTTATCCTGACCTATAACATTTTAAATATTTTTTAGTCTGCATTGGCAAGATTAACTTATCGGGAAATAAACTCTTAAGCACAATTATTAGGCTTTTCTTTACAAAAACACCTTGGTTTTACAAAGTGCCTTCTTTAAATAACATAATAAATGTCATTTACACTCTTACACAGTAAATATTATTTGGTTGATGTTTGCAGGTACTGAAAACATTTTCAAGCTACAAATTAGAATATGTACAAAAGAGAAGAAAGGGTGCAAGCCTGAAAGATAGCATCACAATCACTGATATTATCAAGGAAGGAGATAGAGCACAACAGTACTTCCCAAAATTTTTGACAAATGAAAACCTCATGGATCTACAATTAAGTGACACAAACTTTAGAAGGCATCTTTTTGTGCAGTTCCTGATTTTGTTTCAGTACTTGTGTACTAATACCAAACCTAATCAGGTTCTGAATGAGCAACAACAACAATGGGTAACTGAAACAAGAAGTAAGGTGGTGAGTCTTATGAGTGAGATACCACCTGAAGGGGAAAAGTTTGCTAATGCTGTCTCACATGTCCTTAAGCGTGAAGAGAACTGGATCAATTGGAAAAATGATGGATGCCCCAGCTTTGCCAAGAAAGACAGCCCCATTAGCACAAAGCGTTCCAGGACGAGAAGCATAGGGGAAGATTTGGCTCATAGCAAAAGGTCAAAGTTTGACTTGGGAAGTGAAGAACTTACAAGGTTGTGGAATATATGTCCAAATAACCTTGAAGCTTGCAAAGCAGAGAACAGAACAAAGTTTCTACCAACCCTCCAAGATTTTTTTGAGGAAGCCATTGAGCAAGCTGACCCAGAGGCAGGCATAGAAGAAGAATACAAACTTGTCAACAAGAGTGAATTTGGTTGGCGAGCACTGAGACTTTTGTCTCGAAGAAGCTTCAACTTCTTTACTCCAAGTAGCCAGCCATTTAAGCCACTGTCAGACTACTTGACCAATGCTGTATCACAGGTGGCAAAGGATTTGCCTGCTACACAGCAAGCTAAAGAAATTGAGGAAGATGCAGTGACTATGCAAGATAGGACAAGTGAAACTACAAGTTAACCGAAACATTGTTCTTGTACGTGCTTGGAATGCAAGGCTGAACAAGTGGTATCACAAACTAATCAAAACATTGTTTTTATATGTGTTAAGATGCAAGATAGGACAAGTGACAATGCAAACTAACTAAAACATTGTTAGTGTATGTGCTTGGGATGTTTTGTTGGTGTTGTTTTTAAAAGAAGATCCACAGCAACTGAAAATCTTGCACTTCCTTATTCTTGGACTGTTGATCAAGCCAAGTAACAAGAAGCAGCTGGAGTTAGGCTCTGTTAGTATTTTCACTGCTGGTTGGTAGAAAGCACCTAAGCTGAAATTAAGTTTTCCAAACATGTGCTCATGCTTCATGAGTACATTGCTATTCAATCTATTTTTGGCATTTGATCATAATGTGTAAACTCAGCATGACATTGAAGAAGAAGTCAAATCATAAGAAACTCAACTTTTGTATATGCAAGCAGCATCAGTTTGATAGAATCAGAATCTTTACAAAAATTGTTTTGGCAAGCATAGCCAATTGAGTTTAAGGCCCAATTCTAGTGATAACAATAATGTTTCGCAAAAATTTTCTTGTGCGAAAAACTGCTTACTTTCCATGCAATCTTTCCGCCAGACGTTTTGGCGCAGTTATCGAATTACAAACTTTGGTCAATGTGTATACCCTATCTCCTAATCCACAACTCGATTGGATAAGTGAAACAGTAATTTGTCCGAGTTTTTAATTGAAATTCGCTGGCCGGAACCATTTGCAATGTAATGGAAATTTAATTTGAAAGACGACAAGCACAGGGCAAATTAAAATTGTTGAGACGCATGTCTCCAGGTAAACACGGTGCGTTTTCCAAAAACATTTCTGAAGGTCCTGGTAAAGCAAAGTAGATGTTATGAGAAATGCTTATGTCTGCTTGATTGTGTTCCCATGGAAGTTAGGGAGTAATTCAATTAAGTACTCAATTCATAACTTAATGAGTAAAGTAACGTCTAATTGCCCAGAGAGAAAGAATGAAATTTCATGAACGCTGAATTTCAAAGAACCACTTTGGTAGCATGATTACCTTGACTACAAGAGGGGAAGGTTCTGTATCATCTGGAGAACAGAAAGCATACACTTCTATAGAATAGAAAGAAGGCTGTTTGAGAATAAAAGGCAAATCGACTTCTCTCTTGTTTGTGACTTGAATAGTGCTTCTCGTTTCTTTAAAGCTGGAAATAAACTAACAATCAACGCGAAGCTGGATCAATACGAGAATTCAACAAGTGTGCAGTCAATCGGAGCTGCTTCTGGCATGGGCCGTGTGCAAAAGACAACAACGCAATACTCGTGAGAGAAAGGTAAGAGAACCAGCCTTGGATAGGCCGTTTTAAAGATAGTGGGGTGCAAAACATTTATATGTTTGCAGATCCTTGTGAAAGTTTTGGATATATCCCTCTAATCTTGATCGTGTTGTAATTTTGGAAGCTGGAAGCAGAGCTAAAGGATGTCAGGTTCGCTTTAAGAGAATAACTTAATTGAAAAAGGGTGCAAGGTAGGCAAGACTGTTGGGAAATGGGAAAGATAGGCCAATGATAGGTTGAGGCATTCGTGGGCATATCGAATCCACTAAGTTGTCTCCCCCATGCTCATTCGTCGCCTTTGAAAAGCCTATTTCTAGTCCCTGACTGATCACGCCTGTCCTCTATATCGCAGCGCATCAGATGGCCTTTTTGTGATACCAAGAGCTACCCTATACTTTTGGAAACTCTCTTATGGACTATTTTCTCCGTTCTGTACACGCCTCACAACATGTTGGAGAGTAATTAGTCATCCTTGACTTGCTTACATCGTTGATTGACAGATTTTGCAGCTTAATTTACATTGATATTTCAAATTCTGCCAATTTCATTTTGTTTGTCAAATGAATTTACTTTGAAGGTACATAGCCATAGGCAACTTATTAATCCACTTATATTGCATTGACGTTAAATCAACAATGCTAAATTAAAACTGCTAACTTCCTTGTATAACTGACAACTAGTTAATTGCATTGAAGGCAATTTTACTTGGATGCAAAATAATTTCACTCATTTTGTAATGCATTGCTGATGAATAAGAAAGAAATCTGCGTTGCTTTTGCATACATTTGTGTCATCACAGATCGGCCATGCAAGTAGCCTCTTGAAAGCAGGTGCAGTTATTTTATATTTGTCATTGGTGATTGTGGCTCTGTACATTTATGTGACGTTTTCAATCTTCCTATTGGTACCCTAAATAATTTTGTGATAATTATTTGCGCTTTATAATTTAGAAAACTGGATTTGAAATGTTTCAGCTCCTGGGTCATAATCTAGACACGGCCTAGTAAAAGCATCTTTTTCACCTCGGTTCCTTTTGTATGCCTGCTAATTCCTACACTTTTCTATTACTTTTAAACTCTATTAAAACTATTCCATTAAACTCTTTTAATCTCCAATACAGCTTTGGTTTTATATTGGTGTGGTTTCAACATTTAAAAAAAGCTTTTGGCCAAGCAACAAAGGAAAAAGGATGCACCATTGAAATTAATTCATAGTTTTCTGCCAAACAAAGCAAAGTTCACAAAATAAGATAATGATTTAGAGGCGTCCGTTGTGAATGTAGTATAATGAACATCGTGTGGAAGGCCTCTTACTGTGAAGCATTAACACTGGCTGTAACATTTAGCATAGGTTTGGCAGAGGGAGGAATAAGGGTGCATACTTGATGAATGCTGATCTCAATCTGATTCGAAACACTTGTTGCTACACGTGTGATATAGCGTTATAACAGGTCACTGGCCAATGATAATATTGCAAAATATCATATGATTTTTACTTTGTGTTTTCTCTAGTTGCAGCAATCAGCAACTTAATGCAACAAAGTGTACACTAGTGTAATGAACATCATGTGAAAGACAACCAATTGTAAAGTAAATAGCAATGGCCCCAAACATGACCCTTGACGTATACCCTGCTGCAAATGTCATTAAGTTAAGGTTCAACTCAATTTACTTTCGATCTGAGAAAGTGCTTTCTCCACTCTAAAACAACGTCTTCTAATAGGGGGCTGCACTTGGGAAGACGATAATGCTTTTCCAGCAGGTTCTCCCAAGACGATGATCGATGCTTTTTTATAGGAAACTTCGCTGATCCCTTCATTAAGACACTCGCAGCTCCTAGCAGCTTTTAAAACATTACGTCTTAATCCATAAACAAATGCAATCGATTCCTGTAACATTGCTTTGCTGCAGCTGGAGTATTGATAGGTGTAAAATTAAGAGGCCATCTATTGAGTCGAAAACTATAACAAACGCTGCAAGAACTGTACTGATTTGATTTTCATTAATTATCTTTTATTTTCTTTGTAGGATGTCTCAAGATGTTTCCAAGAAATGGCACAAGCCCTGACTTCGCTTCTTGTCGCTTCGCTTCGACTGGTGTTTTGTCTGCTGGCATCATTATTAACATGACGCTTGTGGTACTCATTCCACTGAAAAAAGTGAAATGGTTTCGTGGAATCTTGTTTGCATTTAGTCTCTGCATTGCTGACATGGTAGTTGCCATTATATCGCTATCCGGTCAAGCACGGGTCGCCTTTGTCACTCTGCGACAAAAATCAGAAGTTTCAGTTGTTATAAGGATGTTTTCTCTCGCTGCCGTGTACATTCAACAGGTTCATCTTCTGGTGATCACCTACGAACGGTTCTATGCCTGCAAGTACCCTCTCGCATTCAGGAGCATGTTTACCGACAGAAAAAGATACAAGATACTCTTGGCTGCATGGAGCGCTCCTAGCCTCGTTATTGCTTGCCTCTCTCTCATTTTTTCCGCTGCAAACGTCAACTTCATGCCTCTGATTCCATATACATTTTCGGCGGGTTACCTTTTTACATTCGTCGTCATTTCGGCACTGTATGCCAACATCGTGCAGATCAAGCGCCATTCAGGAGCAATATACCACAATGCGTCAATTGGACTGTGCCACCACGCCTTGTTGCGAAGAGAGAACAGGCGCTTGCTTCTGACGTCATTTGGAATCACGGGAACCTACTTCGTTCTCAATGGCCCGTTGATGGTGCTCGGGCTGCTTGGTTCGACCCTGGCACCATGCAGCACTCCTTTCGGGCTCGCCATGGGTATAGCCATGACATTAACCAGCCTGAACGTAGTGTGCGATCCTCTGATATACTTCTTACTTGCAACCAAGAGAGGGCGACGACATATAATGCCGCCGCTAGGAAGAGGGAATCCCCGTTGCTCGGTCCAGTCTTGTCTGTCATCTGTTCACGTGACAGATTCGTCCAGGCTCCAACTCAGGACTGCGCACAAATGAATTTGACCAAGTGACAGTTACTAGGTTTGAAAATGTCATTATCAACTTCCGAAATTACGCCTTACAAAACTTCTAGCATTAAAGAGTTGGCTCAAAACTGTAAGGTCTCGTCAAAATGCTAAAGAACAAAATGCTGCCCTGTATGTTCCTGTTCAAAATATTCAGTTTAAAGCAATTAACCCTTCTGTCGCTTTGCTAGTGATATTATTCATTAGTGATTGATATGAGATTCACTATCGAGCAACATTTCAGTCCAAAAGTATAGAGCTAGTAAATTTTTGATGTAAAGAAGTTCTTATGGATTAATTTTGTTCTTAACTGGAGCTACCACATATGTTTTTGGTTTAACCACCTAACCAAATTTATACAGTGAAATCCTATATAGACTATGTACATGCTGTTGCCCTTGCCGTGTAAAATAATAAAATGCATATATGTGAAATCTTTCAGTTTGTGGTTGTTGTTACGTCTGCAGCCTGTTTCAATTTTGGTCAGTTGCACAAGACAGGGCAGCAATTTTTTAGGGCAGATACTGTTCGTAAAGTTAATTTGGCGAAAGGTCTTCCGGGAAGTCCGTTTTCTGAGTGACTTCCAAGAAATTAGAATTGTAGAAAAGACGTCAGTTCTTAAGTAATGCACCTAAGGTATAGAGACTTGGCTGAATGATATTTGAGAGTGGTGCACTTATAATTGGATGTGGTAGTATGTTCTCTTTCAACATATTATTCTATATGTTCAAAAAACAATCAAGGATTGGTAGGCTGCTAGAGAAAGATTTGGCTTATAAAAAGCCACAAAATCTATTTGGGCGCAAACTATCAAACTCTATGTTTTTTCTTCAATCAGCAGATCCTTTGTATGTTTTTTAAATTGCTTTCTCTGGTACATGTCTTTTGGCGATATCTTTAATTTCACCATTATATGTTTCGAAATTCCTCCTTACATAGCAAAACAAGCTTAGAGAGGTTTCGGCTAGAAGCATTCAACACCTGTTCACCATTATTTTCTTCAGGTAAAGCAAATTCTACATTAGAATGACAGCATCAAGCCCTGCCCTTTTTTCCATTACTTCAGTTTGCAAAACGTTCTTAATTAATTAAAATCACAATTTTCCTCTCCAATATCAATATCGATAGACAGGCAAAAGTGCGGAGTTTCTCACAGAGATTCACTGTCTGTAACAAATGTCTAGGATTACTTTGGAGTAAATAAATTGGTTCAGCTATTTCTGAAGTTATGAACTGGATAAAGGTAAGAATTTTGGATTAGTCTTTGCAACATTGTTGTAAACCGCTCCTGAACAGTAAGCCATATATTTCATATACTCAAAACCTTACTTTTCTCTAACTAACCTTCTTTTCATAACAGTGGTTTTACACAGCCTCCATTTCTTTCGCAATCTGCATGGCAACATCTTGGCTTTAGTATGCTTTCATCTGCAATAAAAAAGATTAATGCTATTGGTGGCCTCTGGAGCGATTAAAGGACTTCAAATACTTTAATTTCTGCAGCAACGGTATTCTTTTTTTCGCTTGAGCAACTGAAAAGTAACTTTCGCTTTGGAATACAAAGGCTATTTCATTGAAACGTTTTTAGTATTTTGAGAGCATCAACGTGATCTTGTTAGATTTTGATATACTTGGAATTTGTCATTAAAGTCTTTAAAGTAGTTAACTTTGCAAAGGTCAATGAAGTTAGCTCTAATAAAATTGTATAAAAAGTAATCGAAGAACACAGGATTTTCCTTTTTCAATGGTCTGAGCCCATGTTTTTAGCCGTAACTATGTTTATGTGTTCCTCCTTTTGTGTTGATCCGCTTATTAATTTCATTTGCTGATTTTCCTATGAAGAAAATACGTCAGACAACAAGATAATAATCTAGTGTCAAAACCATGTCAAAGCGATAAAGCAAATTGCTGAAGACTTCCACAGATAATGGCTTGAAACCAATTTATGATTAACGCCGCTAACGCTCGCAATACCTTCGAGGCATGTTGATGAGTACAGTACTACGACTCATTATGAGGGGATTAGCCTTCTGTAGGAAAAATTCTGACCATCTGAAAAAGCATGCATACAGAATAAAGCAAAAAGCAGCAACAAGTTTCAGAAAACGAGATTGGAAGGACGTCTTGTCTGGAAAAGTAAAGAAAGATCGGTGAAAGTTCTGTCAAGCTTATTGGAATTTCAATAGTTTTATAGTCATAAACCAGTTAGGGCAGTCGTACTTCGACACTTTGATCAGAGATGATTATTTCCTCCTAAAACACCCCTCTCCATTCATTCTTAAATGTCTAATAAGAGTCAGTCAGCCACGGCTTGTGTCCATTGTAACTAGACCCCTCCTAATCATCAACGTAGAAGTAACTCGAGACATCAAAATCCAGGCCAGTTTAGCTAAGGATCCTCCTGGCTCCTGCTCATTCCGCTTTTCGAATAGTCTGAACGAACCTGATTGCTGCAATTAGTCGATTTGAAGTAGACGTTTTTTTATAAGGAACCTACCACAAGGCCTAGTTCCAAAAGTTCCTTATTCGTAGACCTCAAGTCATCAGATTTTAGTACCAAAAGTTCCATAAAAGTTCCTTAATTTTCACTGCACATCAATAAGCCTTAACACTTAAAAGTGAGAGGCGAGACAGCATATGCGGAAACTACTCGACGAAGCATTTTACACACGAATAGCAAACAATCTATGCAAGTACTGGCTGCAAATGAATGGAACGGGCTTTTTAGCTCTTGATGCTTGCAATTATAAAAAATTTTCAAATCGAAAAGTTCCTTAGGGATTCACTTTTAGTAGTATAAGTTCTCTAAATATTTCGGCCTTCTACATGTAGGTTCTTTATAAAGTGGTTCCTTATAAAAAGCGTTAACACAGCAAGAGTCTATGTGCTTGCTTTTGGAGAGCAAGGCAGGTAAATATAATTCCTAACGAAGTCAAACATTACTGGTTATAACAAAACATCATTCTATACGATGGCATTTATATTTAGAAAGGACTTTTAAGGACACCGAAAAGATGATGCTGTAATATCTCATAGTTGGAAAGTCTTGAATCTTTGGAAGTTCCCTTCTCTTGTAATTCCTAATGTTATCATGGTGCAACGTTAGGAAATCATGACTAGAAAGTTGTTAGAACTTGTGAAATAAGAACACTGCTGGTAACAATATCTATTAGGTTTGCAAGTTTAGTTTGAGCAACTATGGTTTGAGTAACAAAAAGCTTATCATAAGGAGCTAGCTGCAATTCGTTATTCTTTTTTGGGGAAGATCTTGGTATTTCCCTTTTGTATCATAAAATTCTTCTTACGGAGGAGCCAGCGCATATTGTTGATGCGCATATTTAAGCTAATACTCTGCTATCAGGTGTCCGTTGAAAATTGTATTATACTCATACTATATTCTAATTGTATTCTACATTTGCACGATCTCCAAACAGAAGGTCCCTTGCAGTTCACAAAATTAAGCTAAAATGGAGAAGAGGTTCTCAGCTTAAGAAGCGACCTTCTTACGATTCATCCTTCCTATGAAATGTTTCACTCATTTTGTGTCTACCCCCAAATCTAAAAAATAAACAGGGGAAACAGAAAAAAATAACATAGGTTTGGAAGATGCCATCTAAATAGTCGATGTGCTGATGAGAACTGAGACACAGAAACAATGGGAAGAGGGAGCGAAAATGCTTAGCTTCCAAACTGCATTTTGAAGAGATAAAGGTCTGAATGACACTAAAAATTTTCCTACACCACCCATCGAATTGGGGCAACTGTCGACTTGAACCTTACCCATCAACTCAGCAGCTATTGCAAGTTTTTTGTCTTCATGACTCACATTTCTTCAGCACCAAGCAAAAAACATCGAGTTTTTCGTTCCTTAGCATGCTTCGGTGACTTCTATTGACAAGAAGCAAAGTATTAAAACTGATTTATGACTAGTAAGAGGTTGATGAATATCCTTTAATGTTATCAAGACAATTAATGGTTGTCGGGCTGCTTGCGCTGTGCTTGTGGTCATAGTTTTCAGACAGTAATCAAAGCAGAGATCCAAATAGTTTCCCGTTCAATGAGCATAACTGTCTCCATTCTCAAGAAAGTTCAATAAAGGAATCCGTTTAGATATCAGAACATTTTTGCGGAGAAGCACTATTTATCCATTGCCAGAGCAATAAGCAATTTCCGGCTTAGGGACCTTCTTGTCAATTAACACACAGGGGAGGGGCCAATGGCGGATATAGATGTGCTGGGCCGTCTTTTTTGACAATTCATCATTCATGTAAAATGGACTTACTGGAAAGCTCTATTTGATATTCAGTTTTGAGGTTGGAAGCTTGTAGTTGAATTCTTGGCACCTAATGTTTTTAAGAACGTGAGGAGACCTTTATTCTCATTGTCAGTTCATTCGGTGATGCTAACATTAAATTGAATAAATATGATCCTCGATTCTAGTGGCCTAGCCAAAGGTCAAAACAAGGTTGTCCTTTTATCACAACTGTTGACCTTTGCAACAGTGTGTAACAATACTGGCAAAATGTGCTGAGTTTCAAAAGGCATAAGCAGTGGACCCCTTTGTACTTGAAGACCATCATGTTTCTTTCGAAGGATTCCTAGATGGCGAGGACAAGAAAGCCAAGATTTAGAACTTTCTATATGTTATAAGGAACTATCAAACTGTGTTGAAAAAGGGGATTTTATTAATGCAGCGCCATTCATATTTCGTCTTACTTGAAACTCGTTTAAACTCTCCGATGCCACAATAAGGTACATATTTAAAGTTGAATTTCAAGAAGCTTCACTTGGACAATTTATATATCGGCAACATGGAATACTAGAAGGAGGGCCTTGCGGAGGGGCAAGACCTTGCGGAGGGGCAAGACCTTGCGGGGGCAGGACCTTGCGTAGGAGCAGGACCGGCGAGCACTCCGTTGTTTGATACACGGGCCTATAATGATTGGCAGTAAATAGTGCTAGGCCCTTTAGTGTATACGTATCTTGAAGCACAGTTCGAGGTGATACAATACGTTTTGTTTATTTTGTCAGTGCTTTCTCGCTACAAGACTGGATTATAGCTAGATATTTTTTACCTTTTTTCAAAACAACTCAAAACATCTAAATGCTGCATTTCATTGCATTTGGATTCACGTCAATGGCAATGTGCCTGCGAAATCTCTACATTTGACTGCATCCTTAGGTAGATTTAAGGAACGACTTTGGGTATACCAGGATCCAATGTCATCATAGATCAAGAAGGATCAAGGCAGGATTATACGTGTCATTGTTCGTTTACATGTCATATGCCTCTCTAAGGGATGCCAAGAAAATTGGCTTACATTTCTGTGGCAAAAACGCATTACATTTATCAAATTCCCCAAATGATAAATTTGAAGCCCGGAAACCAAAATTTGATATCAAATGCAGAACTCAATTTATCTGTAACGTGTCTTACAGATAAGATCAGCGTTGGAAAGCTGAAAATTACTTGATGACCTGCCAGGATCAAGCATTAAACCTTCCTTGGAGGCACTGTTTTCAGCGTCGGATTATAAATAGGAAAGGCGTTGACTTCGCTTAGTCAATGATAGGATACGAGAAGGGAGGAACAAAGGGAAGGGCGATTGGGAGAAGGACATTGTTACACAAACAACATTGCAGTTAATTTTTCAACTCTGAAAATTTGATACCAGGGCACTGACCTTTTCTGACTGACACACATTACAAAAATTTGCTTCGAGTTGCAACTACAGAATACAAGTCAGACTTAAAGAATTGACTAAGAAAAGGCATGCCAGAAGTCCCATACCCTGGGTACACGACTCACTATATGTAAATAATAGAATCTCAATTTTGTTTACATAGTGAGTCTGGTACCAAGATTAGAAGTCCCACTATGCAGCATGCATAGGAAAATGCTATTGTAAATTATTTTCTTTTTGTTTGTGCCCTTGCTTTAGGAAAGGATGTGATTTTTATTTCGTTTAATTTGATTTAATTTCACTAGGTTGCTCTTCATTGAGCTAGTTTATCAGGACACCTCCACTTGTTTTACAATATAATTATTAAACAATGAAAAACAAAGCAGATATATATGCGTGCTTATGTGTCTGATGTGGTTCCTTACGCCTGCAAACGAGAAATTTGGCTCTGGGCTTCTGACAGGTTCGGAGAATCCTGCTCTATGCAATTGTTGACGGTGCTAAATATTCATTCTTTCAAATAATTCCTCAATTTCAAATGTTTGGAACAAAGACGGTATGTGAGAACAAGAATACACGAGGAAAGTGTAATCCCACAAGCTCTATCGCCGAGCTCATTTCCTCCTAAATAATCTTTCTATTTTCTACTTGAAAATGCACTCAACTGCTAGCCGTTGGTTGGTTGTTGCCATTATTTCATGCATTTATGTTACTTGAGAGTTAGGCTTTTTGCTTCTCAGGAAGAAATTTAAATTTTTATTTAACAATTTTGGTTATTGATCTTTGTGATAGCAGCCAGTTTGAAAGGCGTTTTCATATTAGTACAGAAGCAACGAAACATGACAATAGGTATCATTAGAAGAAGTCAAGCTTAGAAGTCGATGATTATTTTCGTTTAAACCACGCAGTAAGCGATCAACGCACGATGACAATGCACACTCATGAACTACAATGAATGAAGTATGATGAGCGAAGTACGATTAATGAAGTACGATAAACGAAGTACGATAAACGAAGTATGATAAGCGAATGGCAATGAAAGGATTATGATAAGTGAAGTACGGTAAACGAAGTACGATAAATGAACTACGATTAGCAAAACATGATAAACGAATTACGAAAAACAAAGTATAACAAATGACAATGAAATAATTATGATAAATAAAGTACGATAAAAGAAGTATGATAAACGAAGTACGATTAATGAACTACGATTAGCAAAACATGATAAACGAATTACGAAAACAAGTATAACAAATGACAATGAAATAATTATGATAAATAAAGTACGATAAAAGAAGTATGATAAACGAAGTACGATTAATGAACTACGATTAGCAAAACATGATAAACGAATTACGATAAGCGAAGTATGATAAACGAATGACAATGACAAAATTGTGATAAATGAAGTACGATAAACGAAGTACGATAAACAAAGTACGATTAACGAAGTACGATAGATGAAGTACGACATGATAAACGTAGTACGTTGAATGGAATATGAAATTTTGAAGGTGAATTTAAGTTTGCTACCATAAGGCTGCATGTCTTTCTTTTCTTTGTATGCAGGTGTCTCTGCCAGGCTATGCTTCCTCTTGCGTTTTCCAATAACAAAGTATGCATTCGAGAGTCATTTTCCAAAGCGAAAAAAGGAGAATTTAGGCCTCATATAGTTTGCCGACGATAAAAATAATAATAATAAAGTAATATAAATACCGAGCATTGACAGAGGAAGCACTGAGAGTAAATTCAACAGCAGAAATTGCATCGATTCGATCTGTTAACTCAGGTCAAATTTCGTTATTTTGTATCTAAAAATTGATTTAAAAGTTCCAAATACAGTACTTTAGTATCTTGCGGCCTGAAGTCAAAATTCCTCTAATTGGCTAAACACTTTTGGTTTGAGAGAAGGTTTGACGCCTTATGTTCAACTTGCAGTAAATTAGAGCTGTAAAGATGGTAAGGAAGTCGAACAATATCGAATGAGGAAACTGAAATTTCAACATCGCCCGTTCTTTGTAATATTTAGCTAACTCAAAATAGACGCCGATGCCAGATTGTCTAGGAGCTGAGGTCTGAATAATGTTCGTTAGCAGCATGGCCTTCTTAAGCGGGGCTAAGCAATATCATCCAGTCTTAAGCAGAACCAGGGGAATCATGGATTTCAATAAGCTCAAATTATTCGTCTGCATTAACGCCTCTGCAACAGTAACAGAAAATGTTTCAAAGTTTGTCACGTAATGCATTTTTCCGCAAGGGCGAGGACCTTACAAAATATTATTTACAAAATACTGCTGCAAAATGATCTGCGACTTTCTAGTTCCCCTCGCACCTCGCCTGGGATCAATGATGTGGTTGGCCGAGGGTGGTTGAAGTTCAATGCGTTTTATGCGAATTCACATATTCTTGCTACAGCTTGTCTGATTTTGTCTTCAGCTTTTGAATCTTAAGCAAAGCGTCAACTGGGTTTAAGCATTTTTACTTATCATTTTTATTCATACCTTACTCAGTCTGAAAAATTGACTCAGCAATATCACACCAGTGTTTCCTAGCACCAGCAGGAAAGAAATAGCATCTGCAATAATTTCAATGTGGAGAATACAAGGAATGAAATAAAACTACCCGAAAAAGAAGGGCTTCAACGTGCATTTTACCATGAACGAAACATGTCACAATGTATCATCATATTTGCTACATGATGAATCACAGATGCCCCCTTTACGAACAAGTTACGAAGAAAGAAGTTCGAACGGAACCGCAACTGACGCGGCTCAATCATCTGTTGTTCGAGGGTTAAATGATGGGTCTGCCTTCGCCCATCCAAAAATAGTTAAAGTAGACGAAAATTAGAGTGATGAAATTCGAAATTGCTTTGCTAAAGGTGTTTGAATTTTGACTGTAGTTCAACCTATGCTTGACTCCAAGAATAGCTCGAAGTAATATGATAGGGATAAAAGTTTCTATAAATTTTTGTCTCCAGACTAAGTTTACTGCTATAGCTGGCACTATAATTTATTAGACTTTGGAATCATAATTGATGTATGGGTGGGGTTTTGATAAAAGACACCTCTTCATAGTGATGTGTTAAAGTGCCAACCCTGTTGTTTGGTGAAAGTCTTAAAGAAAGAAAGGATGAGGCTGGTGTGTCACTGTCTCTTAGATTTCTTTATACCTCATCAATAAAGAGGATGATGTTGCTGACAACCCTAAATGCTGAACAAATCCTTCAATCTGCAGCTACGATGATCTTTAAATCAACGGCTAAGATAGGCGTTGAATCTGTTTTCAACTTCAGTACATGCTCATAAGGTAGCTTAAGTAATTAGCGCTGTTTGTATCAAAGATACTTTAAGTATTCTTCAAGTTATATTTTTATGATGTTTACTATGGGTAAAAAGTAAAGCCTTTTTTGTCAGAGACAGTTGCTGCTCGGAGTTAGCCATCTTTTTCAAGAAACCAAGGGGTGTCTTGGTAAACATAAAAGAAAATGCCTTGAATGCCCCCATTTCTTTTTTTGCTTCCCACCCGGTTTTGCTTGCTGTTGGGGTTCCCAATAACAAAGCCATATCCCCCTTCATCTTTAAACTTCAATCAATACTCAAACTCTTCTACTGGGACACAGTAAGCGTTTCATTTGAAAGGCAGCTGATTATGTCTATCTTTGACGTCTTTTCGCGCATGATTGCTTGACGATTGACCAGTCTTCAAGAAACTGCGAGGTTGGATTCTCTGAACAAATCCTAGCAACGACAACAACCAGTTCAAATTGAGTACCATATATGGATAGCGGAGCCCAGCAATCGAAAAACTCAGTGATGAATTCCATTGAAGTGGAACCTATCCGAGGTACATTTGATCCAGATCCACTTACATCACATAACTGTATATTCGAAAAATCCAGCCAAGGGCATGATTGCATATGCAGGGCTGGCCTTGTTCACCTCGGTGGACTTTTCTCTGAAAAATCCTATTACATTTGAAAGGCTTTGATAAATGGTAATTGGTATTACACAAGACATTGGCTACTTCGGTTACTTGGAATCCCGCGAATACGTAACAAGGCTGGCTTTGATGTGTCAAAATTGAAGAACAGCTGAAATACAAATACTGGTGTGTGTTTTTGGTAAAGATTGTCACTTGCAAGAAAATTTATTGCTAGTCCGTTGATTTAGCCTCTCAAGAATATTCATGTATCTGGGACCCTAAATTAAGAAAAGTATAGTTTCTGGCTGGAGTATTGTCGAAGCTGAAAGCAAAATTTGATAAGGGAAAGAAGGGGTAATGCTTTGTAATACTTAATACTTTTGCTGCTATAGAGCGTTCTATCAAACTTAAGGTTAATTTAATGACCCCAGCTTCTAGTAAAGAAATTGAGCAAATCTTCCCTTGGGTCATCATTTGCCGCTTTTGCTAATTGGAATGATGAAATACTTTCATCATCCGTGGTTTTATCATGAAATACTTGCAAATCACGTGGGCTCTCAACATGGCCTGAAGAGAAAGCCCACGTGAACGAGAAGACAACGGCGTGTGGTTGAAAAGGAGCGACCCTAGTGGCTTTCCATGCTGGAGGGCAAGGATCCCCTTACGTACACTCTTGTTTCTTAATCCATTGCCCTCTTTCAGCTTGCTTTTACTCCCCGTTAAAATAGACAGTTACCTTCAATGAGCTCCCTACAATGAAACTGTCTTGTGGCTACATCTCCCAATTTGCTTCTGCGATAGGCCAGCAACTGCTAAAGTAACCGCTAACTGAATCTTCTTACATACCAAAATGATCCAGGATTTTCATTCACTTATTCTAAAGCCACACGTATTATCATTTGTACTAAGGATGACATGTAAAGTACCTTGAATGGATCTGTGGCTGATTATCAAGGCTCAAATGTCGAGTTTTTGTGGACCTGCGCGACTGCCAATTCTCAAATGCTCCCATAGTAGCAATTGCTGAACCACGAAAACGAGTTAAATTGACGTCGAACGACACATGATACACTCATCTTTCATACAGCCACTGCTGCTATTATCAATCACAAACATGGTAATAATGGAATACACGTTTTTTATAAGGAACCTACCTCAAGGCCTAGTTCCAAAAGTTCCTTATTCGTAGACCTCAAGTCATCAGATTTTAGTACCAAAAGTTCCATAAAAGTTCCTTAATTTTCACTGCATATCAATAAGCCTTAACACTATAGAGATAGAAGCGAGATAGAATATGCGAAAACTACTCAATAATGCACTTGACACACGAATGGCAAACAATCTATGCGAGTATTGGCTGCAAATGAATGGAACGGGCTTTTTAGCTCTTGTCGCTTGCAGTTATAAAAAATTGTCAAATCGAAAAGTTCCTTAGTAGTATAAGTAGGATTTCGTTTTTAGTAGTATAAGTTCTTTATATATTTCGGCCTTCTACATGTAGGTTCCTTATAAAGTGGTTCCATATAAAAAAAAGCGAAATGGAATCGTGTATACGGTAATCCATTAGCTCCCCCCCCCCGCCCCCCCTCGAAAGGCTCCCTATTCAAATAAGTCCCCACCCCAGAACTCAAATTTTCGACAAGCCCTCTCGAAGAAGGCTCCTTCGATCTGTCGACTTTTGACACCGTATGCTGTCGATGTACGTTGTCTTTGGCCTCCTTATCATTGACAAAAACGTTGTGGAGGATGTAGAAGTTGATATCATGGATTAACTTTTATAAACCATACCTAGAGATTGCGTTTTCTTTCATGAAAATGAAAAAACTTCAAAAATGATTTTGATGTGTCAAGTTTCGGATGATTTCATAAATGCACAATGTTATTATGAGTTCGACTTGGTCTGTTCGTAATAAAATTTGACTGGGACTAAAAGCAATATTCAAAAGGACAAGCTTCCATTTTCAATGTTACGTTAATGTCTAAAAAATGCCAAAATCGTAAAGCGAAAACTTACTGTCATTGAGGCAAACAGGATTTTCTGTCGCCCGTCTCTCCAATTTGTCATATTGTTTCCTGTGTGTCAATGAACTTGCTACTCTTTAACTTATAATCATGTTTTAACAGAACGTATTATATTCGCAAAGGGTTTTTTTCTGAAAAGGCATTACACTGTAGAACAGTGAAACATCTATTCGAGCCGTATAAGATTTGTTTCCATGGCTTCATTTGATAACAACCAGGGCTGAAGATTTAGATGCATACTAGACAAGAAGAATGCAGGGGCATTACACGTAATTGCAAAGATTTTGAATGAATTCAATGATGGTTTGTTACATTGACCAGTCTTGTACCTAGACCTCCTTCTGGCCAAAATGACGTAGTAATATTGGATCGGCACCAGTTCTCTTGCCCTTATGGCAGATGTTGGTAGCCTCAGTATCAGGATAGCCTCAGTATGAATTGGTGGAAGGAAAAATTCTGCGAGGAGCTTCCACAGAATTAGAACCAGGTACTTGAGAGTACAACGGAATAGGCGTACTTGTACTTGACCATGCCATTTGCCTATGTCAGAAAAAACGTGTCTTGACACATGATGTCCCAGTTTCTTCCCAAGGACAAAGGACGAGAGCAGGATGGGGGCAGTAGCCAAGGAGTCAATAAAATATCGCCCCAATATATCCCTTAAAATTCTAGAAACCATGTATATTATAGCTGATTAAAACTAAACAATGTGAAGCACAAAAGTTTAATATTATGTAAATCAAATAATGAAACACAGCCTATGTTGCATACATATCAATTGCATAGATAATCAGTACAATTAACCGATGAAAATTCTGCCATTTTTTGGTAATTGGTAATGGATATATATTTTGGTAATTTAGCATCAAGCTTTGTGTAAAAAAGGCTTTATTTCAAATATCCGAGTAGTGTCATCTTTACTAAATTAAAGGTGGTCTGGTTATAATTAACTTTAAAAGTGACCTAGACTAATTGGTGTTTTCGTGTAGTTCGGCAGTAAGAGAGGAACTGGGTCACTCTTGTCACTACGTGTATGTCATTTGATCTTTTTTCAAAAGATAAAAGAAGATGAAAGGCAAATTTATCTGATGGATTATAATGAAGCTGCAAATATCCCAAGATTGCAATATTTCAGCCTTGCTTAACAATCTTTAGTTTAGAATTTCGTGAAACATTTGAGCTGTACTTTTTTATCCTTAATTAAAGCACTCGCTCAGCAGTCTTCTAGAATGTTTCATTATCAAAATATAGATGTTCTTATTACTTCTTTCCCATCCAATCGTGTTTAGTCAACTGATCAGACAAGTGGAGTTTATAGCTAAACTGAATCAAGTCTGAAATGAAACTATGAATTTGCCCGATGGCGCTCGTTAGTCTGTCTTTTTTCCTAATGGCACCCATTTATACAGTGACAGCCTGATAGGCTATTAATTTCGTCATCTTTTGGTCATTTTTCGACGTTTCTATACTTCTCCGACTGTTAGACGATGATATAATCTAAGCAGTGACAATTAAAGTTGCGCTTTCCATGCAATTACATTTTTCAGCAATAGAGAGTGATTAACGTGTAGTAATTGTACCTACTCTAATTAGACGGAGGTCGAAGCTACGTCACTTTCATTTGCTTTCGAAACTTGAGTTATGTTATCTACTTTTGATTTCATTCAAAGCATGACGAAGATCTCCATTCGATGGAACTTCCCCTGAATTTTCCACTGTTTTACTGCAAAAATCCTTGCATGATAAAAGCGTTTGTAGATTGACTTTTGCGTAAACGTTGAGTTCACGGGATATTCAGTCCTCGATGTAATAAAATATTTGCAATGTTAACACAAGCTTGTTTTGAATGACAAAATCCAAGGGTCAAGAGAATAGCGTAGTCGCGTAGTCAATCTAAACGCCATTTAAAATCCACCGAACCACCTTTTCTCTCTATATGAAGGCAATATTCGCCAAAATTCCAAGACTGCTAAATGTTCAATCCTAGTGAAATCCCTTGCAGTTATCTATAAACATTTATGCTTATTTTCTTTAAAGGAAGAAATAAGACACTTTTTCATTTCTTCAAGCCAGCAAGCAAACAAAGTCAAAAAGGTGGAAAATGTGAAAATGCTGAGGTGTTCCAATGACTTTTAGCAGGCATCGTACGTCTTCTATTCTCGAAATTTAGCTATGACGTCATGTATCTCTTAATACCTAGACTGTCTTATGTTCACTAAGTGGAGGACTACTTGACGACCCATCAAATAGCACTAATAAGTACTATTTTGCTCAGTTTATCAGATGTTCAGTCATACTCATAGGTAGACTAAATGCAAGTGTACTGCAATACCATCAAACACAATCGGCATCCTGTAAGATGCTCCAAGGACCTCTACCTTTTCTGAATGCACTCTAAAGCAATTAGGTAATACAAGTCAATCCTGTCCTTTCGTCGGATCATTCTTATAGCTCATCGCCTTTTCTTCCGTCACCATCCATCTACTCAGTCGCTATGCAGCATCGAATGATCTGTCAAAAAGTGGCATACTGGATTAAGTTTACAGTCCATTTAACCCAAAGTTGCGGTGCTGCATTGGATATTAGAAGAAATTCAGGTTTGAGAAAGTCAAAATTAAGTCTTCCCTTCGAAGCAAAATTGAATTAGTTGTGTCTTTGGGAGGTCTGATCTTAAAGGCCTTTAGGGCTCTCATAGGTTTGATATAATCTTGACATTTGCCTTTTCTGGAAGCCACTGAATGGTAGGAAGGATAATTTTTAAAGAATGATCACAACGATGGTTCACCCTATTCATCAGATGATATTCATGAGATGAAATTTCATAATCTTTAATTCTAAGCAAGTTTCTCCCAATTAGCTTAATTAAGAGGGAATTTCTTGAAACGGAAGAAACTAAAGGAGATAAAAGTTAGTCCTTAACATCAGAGAATGGCGTAGACGGTGGTTACCACACCAGACAAATTTCCATAGAGCCATGGTTACAAGTGAAATGAACGTGTTATTATTTGTTTATGAACCGGTGGAAAGTTGGCTCATCTTTGAAAGGTTATGAATCCAAATATAGAAACGTTTTACCTGTGACTGGAGAAAAGCTGTTAGAAAAGGACACCAAGACCAGAGCCTAGTTAGAACCATCCACCGGCTGCAATTTTCATAATTTAAAACTCCCTTTTTCCAACTCAAACGAAATGATCACTTTCATTGGTTAAAATAAGAAACAATAATAAACCTTCCTCATATATGCCATTAACAGGCAAAACCTTCCTCCAAGTCTACCTAAAATGATACCTAGAATCTTTCAGTCAGTTTTAAAGGGGATTGGATGACTAATAGAAACAAGTCTCTTTCATGATGGAAAATTAGAGAACTAGTCGCCCCTCTGCATCTCTCTTTAGAGTACTTTCGAAAATTACAATTCCACCTATTTAAAGCATGTAAGAAGTTTCAAAACTTGTGCATTTTACTGTGACCTGTCTAATGGATAAAGGGCTCCATTTGGCCAGATCTCTTAGTTCTGTTGCCAGACTGATGTTGGAGTTGTTATTGATGTTGTTGGTTGATCGCATGGACTACACTACGTCGATTAATGTAGATAACATCAGCTGTATATAATGGTTTTTTACGTTATCGCTCACAATGGCCTTTCAGTAGCCAAATGAGAGTCTTATGTATCAAACATTTATGGTTTAACACTTCATGATAATCCTTGTTCTCTATACGAAGCAAACAATTTTATCTTTAGCGCACACGTACAATGATACCTGTCAACTAAACAGTGATAAAGGCTCGAAACCGTTTGACGTCCCATGGTCAAAAGAGTGTTATCAGACTATCCTATCACATGCTGTCACGATCATTTTTCTCGTACTAAACAATGTTTCGCGCCCATGCCAAACGAAAGCGCTATGATATTGATAACCCTTAGATATAAGGAACTTATTGAAGTTGCTGGCAGGGATTCAAAAGTTGCACCAACCTTTAAATACATCCATTAATACAGAAACGCTTCAATCCTGATGTGTTGTATGAGATTAGAGAGCGTAAATGCACTTAATCGTTGTTTGTGATACTTTGATGTAAAAGTGGTCCTGGAGCTCCGGTACTTAAAGAGCCCTTTTAAGACATTTAAAACATAAGTCAGCAGGTAATTGGGAAATTGACTGCTAATTGCAAGCCTAGTGTTTTAAAAAGAGGTACATGCAATAGCATTTGCAGGCCTTTTCTTCTTCTCGATATCAAATGCCCCAGTAAAGATGAATTTAAACTAAGCGATTAATTTTCATAAGAACCATGTTAAATCAGCCTCTCTGAAATTTGTGAAAGTTAAGGAAATGATTTGAAAAAATCTGAAGTAGAGTAAAACGTGCTTTTTGCGATCACTTTTCGCAGTTAGTTCCCGACTCAATAGCAAGAGGAACGGAGAAGTCCTTGAAGAGTGATTCAATTTCTTCAGCTTCACATCCATTTCAAATTTCGCTACCCTAAAGCAAAAAACATCCAATGTCGTAATTCTAAGGACCTGCATTTTTTGGAAAAATTATGGGAGCAAATTTGCCTTAATTTCCTGAAAATACAGATGGCTTAAGTAAAACTTCTTGATCCGTTTGACGAAGACACCTATTTTATAGTTATTGGCATGTTGAGTATATTTCTATACGAATTCAAGAAACTGTTTCTTGTTGAGGAGATGAATCCGCGGGATTTTCAGGCCCTATTGATGCTCTACGAATAAACGTTTTTCTATCAGCATGTCCAAAATCCATGTCCTTGTTGCAAAGACAAAGAAACACTCATTGAAATTCGAGGTGAGCAAAATGTTTGACCTGGAACTACTAAAGGTTTTTGTTTTGGTGACCTGTGACAGGAACAACACCCAACGCAGGCAGCGGTTCAAATTGAATTTTGGTTACATCACTTGGGCATCCAGACCTCCTAAAGATTGGCGGATTATCACGGTTGACTTGAGGTATTTAGATAATGGCCCCGGGAGTATAAGTTAAAAGCTGCCCAAAAGAGACGCTCACTTGCTGTAGTAGTCAGTAGAGGAAGCGCGGCTCGTGTCCCGTTCAGTCGACAGCGATCAAGCGTACAATCTTCGGATGATAAGTGAATGGGATCTTTGTGATAATAGATACAAGTAAGAGTAAATAGACACTCCTGAAAGGATCAAGATGCTGTCTTCCATATGTTTACTTGCCATTTTGGTTGGATGTGCTTCGGGTAAGTGACTACTTTAAATCTTGATTATACCAGCGATAGCTACTTAAACTTCTTTTCATGCGAACATAAATTGTGCATTGGAGTTCAAGTGCATTGGGACGCCTTTGGATTCTCTTCTAAATGAGGGTAGCTATCAGGTTTGTTTAGTTTAGCAAATGCCCGTCCATGAAATTCCCAGAATTCCGATATGCCCAATACTCGATCATGTTTCTTCGCATTTCATACTCGTTATTTACAGTATTAAGCATTCAGTTGAACACTATTTGCTTCATTTCGTTGCATTACTTTCCATAACTATAATGGTTTGAATTGAGATAGCTTTCATCGACTTTGTTTTTATCCTGCGAATTAGAGATGCTTTGTAAGTAAACTGCCGCAGATTTCAAGTTATTTAGACCGATCTAAATCTTAAGTGCACACTTAGCGTCAAGCAGTTCGAAACGTCTTGCATCAAGGGGCTTCAAGGGATACCCACCTCATACATCTGACGCGAGGCCTGTTTTAATTCTCAAATTTAGCAGGTTCTTTTCATTGATATCTAGGGGTGAATCGAACAGTTTAATCTCTATAAATGCTCAACGTATAGCCATCCTCTTTCGATTCGGAACTCTCCAGATCACTTCACACCTCCCGAACAGACAGGCTATTTGTTAACCACTTCTAGTAATTTGTAAACAATTTTCTGTTTTCTTTAAGTATTACGCTTTGACCACCATTATGATTAGCAGACCGACCACAATTCACTGTGCAAGATAGAAATGCAATAGGGCCCGTGTGTAGCCAGATTAAAATCAGTTTCGATAACGCTATTCATGAAGTGGAGGCAGAATACCCCTTGGACTTGCAAAGCAAGATAAAAAACAAGGGCAATTACTGAGACTCCACACTGCGGTGGAAATTCACAATTAACTAAACCGTCTCATAATTTGTCCGAGATGTTTCGTTGCACAAAATTACAGCGACACGAAGGTCACTTGCTATCTGGTGCTAATGGTTTTAGAAGGGTATTGAGGGGCATTAGAATTTCGATCCAAAAGGGAGACTGCCCCTCCTTCGAGTTTGTTAGGCAGCTTAAAATGAAATGTTACCAGCAATATTTATTAGTATTCGAAAAACCTGATGTTGTTGCCACTGAAGCTATACTTGTAAGACAAAAACCATTACCTTTGCTTCCACTGCAATGCCTCTATGCATGTGTCTTGTTTGAGCACTGGTCGTAACGTATAGCCTTCTTGCATAGCCCTGTCACACTAGAATTTCACCTAAAAAAAGCGGATACTGCCGTTACTTAGATTTATTTCTGTGGCAAACACTGTGGCAAATACGATAGCACGCAGGATCAGCATCAAGGTAGGAACAGAGTGGAAGAGAATCAACACAGGGCAACTAGGATTGGAGTCGATGCACTCTCGCAATTTTTTAGGAAGCTGTTTAGAACATAGCTTTGGCAATAACGAAATACCATTTGATGGTACTTGGAAATTGCTCCAGGCGATATCTGGACTATTTATTGCTTTTTCAAGTTGCTTTGGAGATCATCTCTGATCTTCCTTATCCGCCCTCTTACTTCCAAAGCCAATATTTTCAAATGGTTATATGTAAAGAGATAAAGTAAACTGGTTATTTAATTCCGCTAAAATGAATAATACTTAGCGGTTAAGCTTATTTATTATTCATATTAGCCCATTATAATCTGCCTTATTTATTTTATTGGTTGTAAAAGTAAGAAAAAGTAAAATGTAAATATTTTAATATATTAAACATAAATATTTCTTATTGAGACCTAGTGCTTGCAAACAATCTGAAGTGAATTTTGAGCTTAAGCTTCTTAGCTTTTAAGAGACAAATTTTTCATCCTGCGACTTTTGTTACGATGACCAAGATCACCGACATACGGGACAGTTGATAAGCACCTTGCCAGAACACCCGAAACCAAAGTGTTTAATAAGGGCCCCACCTCAAGCCAATAGGCTCTAGGCATGTCTAATAACAAAACAGACAGTGCTTTGAGCAGTAACATTCTTGTACATGCACATAGATTCAAGGCCTCTGTAGCTAGCGTATAGTAGGAAAGCGATACTTTTGTAGTTCGAAGGATTGCTTATCTAAATCGAGACTGGTAATTATGCTGTACATGAAAATGCAAACGAGGCTATGAATTATACGCATAATTACGGGAGCATAAGTGGTCTTGTCACACAATGAGTAAAATTAAACAGTCAACGGTAGCTGAAAGAAAACTTTCGACCCATCTCCTGTAAGGTTTTTAATTTTGCTATAAACCTAGTCTGGATCATTTCTTTAACAAAAGGGTTTGCTTTTCACTTTCTCAAGCTAAAAGCCACACACCCCTATCTGCTCCCCAATCCGGTTACATACTACCTCTAATGTCCGGTGTTGGTCGAAGTAAAAAAAAGCCAGAGCCTGGATTGAACAGCGGGCAAGTCTCATCCGCTCCAAAAACTGACAGTTGGGCAGCCAATCAAACTGGCAGCTGACAACTGGCCCAATCTGGGCATTAAGTGAATCAAATGTGACTCGGTTAGCAAAATGCCCACAAGACAGCGTGCGGTTAGCCCGTTAATTCTTTTTCATCTCCATTTTATGAGGCGTTCACTCGCCATTCCAAGCTACTTCTAAAAGAGCTCTGACGGAGCCATGTCAATTTCTTGACCAAGTAATTTTTGCAAGGAAAAAAGCTCAGAAATTTAACTGTAGACCTGGTCCACCGATTCCCGTAAATGGCCACAAGGGAACGCACTCCAGGCGAATTTGTATCTCACCCCCGTCCCGATTTCTCGTCTCACTAATGATGACGGCAATGATTATGTAATTCTTAACGGACCGCATTCTGTAATCGATCAGGCTCCGGACACCAGGCGAATTTGTATCTTACCCCCGTCCGGTTTCACTGGTGTCCAAGTCCAGGGTGGCCATACGACTATGCTGTTTTATTGCTACTATTAAGATGAGCCTCTGCAAAGCAAATCAGTGATATGATCGTTTCATTATAAGATAAGTGTGAGAGAAGCAAGTATACTCTATTCGTCAACACGAGTGTAGATTCGTCAGTTTACATTACTGTCTCCCGATCAAAACTGCTACATGATACTGAGCAATTAGGTAACAGAATCCTTGCTTAATGATATTACAAACCTTCAAGAGGTTTAATATTTGCGACCACAGAGTTCTTTCAACCCTGTGAAGTGCACTTTAAATGACCAAAGAAACAAAACTGAAAGTGTTTCTATCAATTATCAGCTAAGCCACTATTCTAACTTTTGACCTTTCACTCTTGGCATGATGACCTTTTACGTGCACTTTATTATAAAAATCGATATAAAGACAGTATGGCCTGCAGATATCAGGGAGATCGAACTTAAAGGATCGGGCTACAATGGAAAAAGAGAGAAAATCACTATTAACCCAATACTTCTCTAGTTAATAAGTTAATAATTTTATTGGAAAAGTTAATAATTCAAAATTTGCATAAAGTTATTTGCTACCTTAAAAACTAATTAGGTACCGCAACCTTAGTTGAAAAGCTGGAAAAATACTATGAATTGTGCATTATATCATCCATGCCTCCAGACAACCCACTTTAAGCGAATTGGTGAGTTGCCGTCTCAAAGTGAATCGTTGGCATTACATCACTGTCTTTCGGGAAAATTTTAAAAACCAACCTGTTCTTATCTTCGTACAAGAAAAATGAGGAGAAGGCTTCTCTCCAAACTTTTCTCACTCCTTTTGAGTATGAATCATTAATAATCAAAAAGAGTTTCGTAGTTGATAAGGGCCAACAGTATTTGGGCATATTCTAAAGTGGGTGGAGTTATAGAACGTGCCTAACACTTGTTTACTCTAGTTGGGGGCGAGTTTTGGGGAGGGTACTATAAAAGGGGCAGTTAGAAGCTAACGGTGCTTGCGATATCTCAGCAAATTAACGGTAGGAAGGAGAGCAACACTTGGGCATATAACATATGTTTGAAAACTTAAGGATTCCACAGATGAGTTTGAAATTGCCCAGAACGCACGCTTAAAATCCCGACAGAGGTTTCACTCAGATCAAATGTAACCTTGTTTATTCTCTAATTCAGGTCATTGTGTTTTTCATACTGAAGCCTTGTACCACAAAAAGAATGCTGAATTCAAGGCCATAATTAAGGAAATTTTAGTGGTTAATCATATCATTAGACAAAGACGCCAACAAAAACATTTTACAGCCAATACGTGCTTTCTTTTACCATTCCTCGTGTGATAGGATTATAATTAGGAAAATTACTAGTTATGAAAACTGACTGTTTCCAAAGTTTAGATTATTAGAATATTTAGCTCTTTGTCGACAACTTACTTAACAGGGAACGCTACTTAATTAAGATCCCCTATGTTGGATAGAGTATTTATTGATATGTGAAACCAAAATGCAGACAGTTTTCAACAGCGAAATATTCAACTTGTGAACAGAAGTGTCAGATTGTAACTTGCGCGTATGGAATCGAAAGAGTCACAATGTGTAGAATCAAAGGCAGGGTTCCTACCCCGCTTTTGCCAAATGGCAATGGCCCTTTATTTCATACTTTTCATCTTTCTGCTACGCAGTTGTACAATATTGGAAACAGTTTGATGGTGAGAGGACAAATAGTCTTTGCATTTTGCCGCCCCAGCCCCCCCTCCACCTTTAAATACAAATTGCCAGCCCTAGGTAAGAATGGGCATAGATAGAGGAGGGTTTCTGGAAAGAGCGACAACGCTTTGTACATTGAAGTGACGCAAAACTTTTGAAGAATACCCACCATTGGTTTGTATTTTATGAATGTTTTGAAGTTCAAACATATACAAAGATTTGCCTTCGTGACGTCATTGTAATAGGTGTAGAAACGACTTTCTGGCGGGGCAGTGAAAGAAGCCATAAAGAAAGGAATGAAGAAACATGACCCTATTGTCAAATATTTAACATGACCCTTTCGGTGTTAAGTAGGTTTTAAGGAAATATTAATGTTTCGTGCATCCTTGTAACATGTTTTGAGAGACGTTTGATTAAAATCTTTGAGAGTTGTATGGAATGTTGTCACAAACTCGTAGACGTGCATTCGGGATATAGTACAGAAAGAGAGCCCGCAATCTCATTAAGATCATCAGGTGAGGTGAACAAGAAAAGTTTGTTAAACCGTGGTTAGAAGATAGCTGCAATAAAAACAAAAGTAATTATTGTATTACGAAAAAATCATTAGGAGCAGGCCTAATATATAGAAATCACGGCTCGATTTTAATGAAAACGTATTGCAGATCAACTGCAACGGATCACGAGTTCTATTGCAATATGTGCGGTGTGTGCCTTGCTTGCGTCAAAACATACCTGCTTTCAATCATCTACTTGAGATCTGTGCCACCCCCATCCTTTCTTTCTATCTCGGAGCCTTAATACTCGCCTCTCTCCGTTGCTGGCAATATGCAAGCTTCAAACCATCCTTGTTACACAGTGAATTTGCATTTTTTATGCAGCGAACAATTCGTGTCTTGATAACAAATACTGTAGTTTTTATTAATAGCCTAGGCCTCGCTTCACTCTGCATGCCAAAGAATCGCTTCAATAACCTTTTTGTACGAGTCTACAATTAAGATACCCAATATGTGTTTGGCAAATCTATAGGATAGGACAAGAATAGACGTTACTTCATGGTAAAATGGTTGATCGCTCAAGATCATTCGCTTCATATACTCATAGTGCTTATCTATGAAAATACATTGGTCATTTGACCAGTTGACCATTTGGAAAGAGTTTAGGAGCTTTAACCATCGCGTCATAATAGGTCCAGTGCTGTGCGATGTCTTTTGTAGCCGACACTATGTGTGTCTCGGTACATTCCCATTTCAGAGAAACAGAGCAAAATGCCTAAACTTTCGTTTCATTGCGAACTGAGGGACATTCTAAGAATAAACGTCGTCTTCTTTTCAGAATATCCCTGGCGGCTCTTGGCTACATTACCATAATGTTTCCAGGTGCCAGCGACATGAGCCCCTATTACGAAGGTCCCCAAGCTGTGGGCGTCAACGTACATCGTAGATAGAAAATAATTTTGCTTTGACAAAGAAGAAAATGTCAAAAGATTCGTTTGATCCAGACTAATATTCAACGTTGGCCGACTTGTGGGAAAGATAAGAGTACTTGGTTGTCAAAATCTGGTACGGAATTTCTAAGCCAGAAATTTTCAGATTATTTTAATACTTGCATTTTGGGCTTTGAAGGAGCAAAGAAGTGCAATTCGCTCGCTAGAAAAGTGCTCTTCGGGAAAAAGGCAGCTGTAGCCGCCTAGCACATTTTGACATACCGATAGGTGTAGTATGCAAATCGTGACTCATCAGTGTGTTCTTTAGAACTGCACGACTGCACGTCCAAAGTCTGGGTTTGCTTACAGTCAAGGTTCCGTGGTTACTTAGTATCCAATTCAAATTTCTATTTATAAATAATAAAGAGGTTTGCCCAAGTATATAAATGACTGTTAGACTGCATATGACAGGACATTCTGACAGTATCGATGACTATCTTATGCAACAGTGTATTTTGTTGAGTTTGTCTTCGTACAATCATGTCATAGCAACGTACATTGCGAATTTTCACACTTAAGGAATTCATATCGTGAAGTTTCTGCAAAATAGTTGGCTTCTTTGGCACACTTTTGGGTTGCAACTTTTTGGACAGAATAAGAAGTGCCAGAAAAGCTGGAGGACAAGGTATTAAAAAAGGGGGATCCCCTTTATCTCCTACAAGAACCCCAAGATCTGTTACCCATCAAGTCTTCAAGTTAGCAGAATGAACGTAAAAAGATTTAATCATAATTTGATTGAGCCTCTCCTAGACATTTCAGGTTGGACATCTAGGGGAGGTAGAATGCCAGAGAGGTGGGCTAACGTTGCAAAGCTAGTAGAATGGTGTTTGGTGAAATTGGCTTAAGCGGGTTACGAGAACTGTAGTCACGTTTAATTTGTTAACCGCAAATTGCCTCCAATTGTGCTAAGTGGTTTTACTTTGTCTACAAGGCCATCAATGGTCCAAGTAACTTCTCCACGTCTGCATGTTTCAAAGAAAATATCGACTAAGCAATTTTATCCCGAGGCAGCAGGAAAATTTTTGCACAAATGTTCCAGTCTACTTCACAGCTCTTTGAGTGAGATCCTTGTTTTAATGATTCTTTAAAGACTTATTAGAAAGGAAAATGTGGTGTTGCTTACTTCTCCTAGTCTTACAGGTTGATTCCAATGAATATTTCTAATTGTAGCTACGTATTTAAAAACAGGCGAAGAGCGTAAAAAAATCTTTGATTTCCATAATTTTTGTCGTACTAGATAATAGCAAATCTTCTCGAGAGCTCCAAGGGCAGTGAAATGATAAAACAACATTAAATGTCATTCCTGGGAGTCTAAGAATGTAACCTTGCATCGTCGGGTAAAATACTTGATGGCTCATTCATAACTCCTCTCATAACCAACTAAATGAAGGCGTGGTTGTATTAATCTAAAATTGTACTCTCCAAAAGGGATTGCCCTCGCCATTCTTTTTACTCACATGTCTAGTCGTTAATTTTTGGTATTCCACAATGTTCTCTTAAACTGGGAGAAATTCAACTTTTTGATGACCATGTCGAAAGCATTTAAGTTTCAAAGCCGATTAAATGGGAATCAAACAGGCCTTGAGAGACAATCTCTCCCTGAACAAACCAAGAATCATATTTGAAAGTAAGGTGTTGGATCAAAATGTATCCGAAACCAAACATTTGGAGTCTTTGGTGTAACAAATTGCAGGTACAAGAGGATTTTCAAAGATAAATTGTACTCTTTCATTCATGAGACCGAGACTTTAAAGTGTCTGCGATAGCCAAACGACATTGGCTCGATAATAAAAAGCTGCAAAGGTTGAATCTTTCTGTAATGATACAGAACCGATAAAAAACTGATGAAAATAGCCAATTTTTAAACTTTTAATTTTCAAATTTGATAGCAAAACCAACTGCTGGTTATTTACAGTTGTCGAATGTCCTGGCTCAAAAGCCAAGCCCAAGATTCTTATCATTCGCGTTTGAGACGAGATTATTCTAAACTTAGGACAGTCCTACAATGTTAGTATTACATAAGAGTATAGAGATAATCTGTCCATTTTCATCCCCGCAAGTTCGTTTCAAGTCTTTTTCCACCGTAGCTGTGTCTGCTTTCTCCTTGGCACAGACAGGGACAAGGAAAAACTGAAAGCTTCTAAAATAAATTTTTGTGACGCCAAATTTTCGTATCTCGTGCCTAGTTTTTAAAAACAATTAGCTATTTGTTCTTGAAAAAGTTTGAAGATTTGATCATGACTCCAATGTAAGTGAAAATCCCTCAACAGACAGTAACTACAAAAGTTCACTTCTGCCTATCATGTCCTGGGCTAATTAGGTCAAACCATGCAAAAGTAAAGTCGATTAAAGAAAACGAAAGGAATTTAAATGGAATGAACAGGCAGATTGGGAGGTAGGTCCCTGAATGGCTAAGTTTAAACGGAGATTCTCTGCATAGCTAGGAAGCGAAAAAAACACCCACTGTCTAAGCATGTTGTTCATGTTGCTGAGAAATTGTGATGCATTAAAGGACTCATTGAGAAGTTACGAGGGAAGTTGTTAGCTGATTCGCAGCAAAAAATGCATGATCTAGCGAGCTGCAACCATCTTCAGGCACAAAGCTTACCCCACGCAACATCCTGATGCTAAGAGGCAACTTCTGAAACTGTGCTGGACTTAAATTGGTTTACTGGTGATTTACCTAGCAAAGGCTATCACAAAACTGCAAGCTATTTTAAGCGGTCAGTGAGGGTGTTTTTCTAGAGCCTAGGAGTTGTACCTTGCGTGTTTCGAGTCCAGATTACACTATTCGTCGGGTGTCAAGATCACACTGATTACACTAATCGTGCATACATATATATGAACATTGGAAGTGCTTTCCACTATCTCGCTCTGATAATACTTCCAATGATTTCCACGATATTTAAACAGTCTCATACTTACAAGCCCATCGTTACCCGGAACAACAAGATAGATGATTGCAAAAGGCAGTTTCCCTGCAGAAATCTAATAGGCGGGGTTTCTGTTGGGTGCCTCATGTGGGTGTGGTCACGGACAATGGCATCGATTCCACGGTGTCCATACATCGGCCCTATGACAATTTGACTTCATTTCAGGACGACTTCATTTGACTTCGAGTCACCTCCTTTTAATATCTCAATGCTTTCTACTCGGAGTCTATCAATGAGTTTCTATTGATCTTTCTCTTTTGAGGTTTAGCGTACACTGGCCATAACGAACTGTTGTCATGTCATAGTCAGTGCTCTTTCAAAGGGTGAATGCCCTCTTAGGGACCCTTGCTCCCATTGAGAGGTGAATGCTATAAACTCTGTCTTACAAATGTTCAGTTCACAAGTCATGGTACATCCCCAGACGGTAAATCCAAGTAAGAGTTTCCCTGCTTCTTTCTAACAATGCAGAGTTTGTGTATATGCTTTAGACGAGGCTAATAATTAATAAATCCTACGATAGGATTGATATATAGAATAGATTGTTCTTGCTTTTATTATGCTTTTTCTGTCTTACAACCACCATAGAGGCCTTTCGGTGTTTTCCAAGAAGCAGGTAACATAGTAAAGCCTTAAGCGATGTTTGATTAATGTTTTCAGAAGGACGTATTCAATCAAATGTGCATATAATGGTCATCACGTATCAAAACCAAGTACGTTATTTTGAGCCTAGAATGAGCTTCAATGCACAAGATGCCCCATGGAGTTCCTTAAATTGGGCGTCACAGAACTTGCTTCTGTTTCAATGCACCCCTGAGATTTCACGGTGCATTGCAACGTGCCTTTAAATTTTCTTTAGATGGATGTTATTTTCCATAGCGAGAAACAATTGTTCTCTTTTATAACACCTCCAGCTATTAGAACTTTTGTCGCTGCGCTAGAAGCCCACACCGTTAATACCGATTCGTTGCCCACATATGTTTGCTCATTTTCAACAAGTGAAACATGGCGACGAAAGCTAGCCCTGTATTAACCGCTTTAAGCAGGGCGGTCAAAGAGCCTTACGATGCTTATACCCGGTCAAGCATCTTCGGCCAAAGATTCCGTCACCAGGATAAAAGCGCCAAATCCCGGGTCTTACTTTCTACATGAAGCCAGACAAACAGCAGGGGATTCATCCGTTCAAATGCTACTGGATAGCACCCATTGAATCTTTTGCAGATTATGCTTAATCAGCTGGTGATGGAGGTTTTTGGTGCTTTTACTGGCCGTGTTAATCCATACTTTGCTAAATTCTCTATTCTCTAAAAGACGCCATGAATTTCATCATTAATCGTAACAAAATCTCAGCTTTTCAAGGCTTCTTTCGACGCCTTTATGTCATTTTAAATTCTTCACAGTTAATAAATTTTCAATAGAGCTTCTAGGCATAAGAATCACGCTTAAGGGTCTTCAGCGATAAAAGTTGAGCCAACGACAAATGACGGCTTTTAGGGATGTCTCTTTAATGTAGAAAATCGTAAAACTAATGGAAATGCTTACATTTCATACGACCTCATGATTTCGTTATGGTTGCGGGTTGTTTATACAATAAAACTTTCAAACGTATCCCGATAGATACGAAAACTTTGACAATTACATAAGATAGATTTAAGACAGGAAATATTAACCCAAACATGACTGCAAAATAGAAGGTACCGTCGGTGCAAATGAATTTGCCTACCTGCGAGCTATGACGAGGAAGACATGCTGGTAATCTCGACAAAAGTGGATGCAAGGAGATCTCTTCTTTGCGAGCTAACAAGCATGAGCAAGCCTTTGTTTTCATTCGCTTGATGTCAATGTTCGCTTCTAAATCTGCTCTAAACATTTTAAACCGGAGAATCAGAATCGTCTCTTAGGCTCTAGTTTTAAACTGTGAAACTTAGGCCTAGGTCGTCAACAGGTGCATCAATTCGAATTTATAACCGCGAAAAGTGGCCAGGGGGTTATTTTGTTGCCTGAATACACCCACTTTGTCAAATGCCGTGTAACCTGTCCCAAGAGATGAATTTCTCGAGCTCTGTTCTCAAAACAAAGTTGGCGGGTCTTACAAATAAGTCGTTTGATGTCCAGGTGACGCAGCATTCGCGAGCTAACCTTAGCTAACAAGCTTGTAGAAAACATTGGGATCAGGTTTAAGTGACTTTGTCTGTGCACAAATTGTCACTTATAGAAACTGCCTAGTCAAACGCCTTTATTCGAAAGAATATTGGCAGATATATCTTGCCAACGAATCTGAAATTTCGCAGTGTTTAGAAATATCGAAAGAATACTAATATTAAATCTCCAATAATGAACAATTTGCAAAAAAAGAACGAGCTACTTATAAGATTGTGAAAATTGCTGCCGGTGCCAAAACTTTTGCAGATACTGCAGCGAAGATGCAAATTTTAGGCCTGGCGGCCATCTTGGCACTGCTCCTCGTTTGACACTGCTTACACCCATTGGTAAACTGACAAGTCCTCATTCGATTTTGTGTCGTGTTTTGTAGGCTATTCCTTGATGCACATCCTCAGAGACAATCCGACTTGCTCCTGGTTCTACAGCACTGCCGTGCAGCTGCGAATGGAAGAGGTACTGGTGACTCGGCAGATCACGATTTTCGCACCAAGCGACACAGCCTACACTGAACTTCGACGGGGCAGAAAGTATCAGCTCTCGCGAAATCTCAACAGGCTTTATGACGTGTTCCTGCAGCATATTGTGATCGACTCAACAATCACGATAGACCAACTCCGTGATGGAATGGTGATCGCAGCAGGCATCGGCAAGCATATATACGTAAACAGAAGAAAGAACCCGAACACAGGGGTAAGTACACAATTACTGTGCTTCAAAGGGTTGCCTGATACAAGGTTGTTTGTCAGGCCTAGGAAATGAATATCATTTAGCATGTTTGAAATATGTAGCAAACTTAAGTTCAGTCTGGCCACTTTGATTTTCACGAATTTCAAGAAATGTTTCTTCCTTTAGAATTCTCAGATAAGACCAAAATTTGCCAACAATGCATTTTCATGTCTTCTTCTTCTTATTCTTCTATTTCTGCTTCTTCACTTGGTCTTTTTCACTTTCTCTTTACGTATTCTTCTCCAAGTGAACTATGGTTGGGACAATATGTACTGTTTGGGCTTCTGCTTTCGACGATGGACAGTCAAAAGGCAATCGAAGTTTTAATATTTTCTTTTGTTCTCGCATCGACAGAAAGACGACATCTGGATCAACGGAGGGCAGATCATTCACAAAAATCAGCTGGGCCTAAATGGTGCTCTGCACATCATTGACAAAGTCTTGTTCCCCACTTCTTATTCTCTGGATCAGCAGATGCAGAGAGGCGGCCGTTTTAGCCGAATGAAGTCTCTTCTTGACGAATCAGCAATAAATCTTCCAACAGGCTTTACGTTATTCCTTCCCATTGACAAAGGGTTTCAACTCCTAAAAGGAGATGTAATGGAGAAAATTCTTGGAAATCTTCTTCGAGTTGAGGTATGTTTGGCTTGCTTTCTCAAACTCATATTGCTGAAGGAACTTTGACGATGATTCCTCTTGCTTCTGAAGGGCAGATTTGAAAAATCCTCCTTCCTTTGGCACATACTCAGACTGTAATAAATCCCCCTGATAAACGCATGTTGTCACCAGATACTTACTCTATTTGTGAGAAATTCTCGAAGATTGATCTCAAAGGAAACTAATGCTTTACGAACACTAGCTCTATCAGTTTTGCCTAGGATAAGTTTCCGTCGAAGAAGGTAATGCGTAGTCCCTTTAGAGCTGTATTGTAAACGCTCTTCAAAAAATGCCGTGAGTGCGAAGCGAAGTTCCCAAGTGCAGCGACCCTGGCTGCTCGAAATATAAACTTTCATAATGTGCAGAAGTAACTGCTAGCTTTAATCGAATGTTCACATATTAAGTATACATATGGATAAAAACAGACATACAGACAGACAGACAGACAGACATGCAGACAGACATGCAGACAGACAGACAGACAGACAGACAGACAGACAGACAGACAGACAGACAGACAGACAAGAAGATTACAGTGAAAGACTTGTTACACACATCTTCTAATGTATCGTGCATCTATTCAAACAGGATTTTGTTCAGAAGCATTTGGTGGCAAAGCCAGTTTTCCTGGGAACCTTGAGCAAGGGTGAAGAAATAACAGTGCTTACAATGGGGAACACAAAACTCAAACTCTCGGCTGATGCCAATGGCCGGTGGGTAGAGCCTGTTCTTGGAAAAGGCATTAGACGCGGAAGGATTCTGAGAAGGGATGTGATCGTCAAAAGAGGGGTCGTTCACTATGTGGATACAACATTGTCAGATGACGAAGGTAACATTGCAAACGTTATTCAAATAAATTTACTACAGCAGAACGCAATTGATACCATTAGTAGCAGATAAAATTGCAGAAAAGAAAATTCTATGGATTTAAAATTAAAAATTTAAGTGGTACTAGCCCCTGTTTTAATGTAATAACTTTGTCACTAATGAAATATGACTTATCCATATCTGTAGACTTGTACCTGACTCAAGGGCCAGACTTATTATCTGAAAAAGGCGTTTCAAAAGATGGCAAAGAAGAAGAAAGAAGAGCCCATCCAAACAAAAAGGAAAACAAGCCGGATGAGAAAATTGAGACTAAAGAGGAGAAAGCCAAACAAAAAGATGATGACAAAGAACTGACTAAAAAGACTAAAAATGAAGAAGGAAAAGACAACGTGAGGTCTAAAGAGGAGGAGGCCAAAAACAAAGTCGAGCCTAATCAAGAGAAGGTTCGAGAGAAAGTCGAGCCTAAAGAGGAGAAAACCAAAGAAAGAGTTGAGCCTAAAAAAACAGAACCCAAAGAAAAAGTCGAGCATAAAGAAGGTGAGGCAAAAGAGAAAGCTGGATCTAAAGAAGGGGGAACCAAAGAAAGCGTTGAGCCAAGAGAGGGGGGGACAAACAAGAAAATTGAGCCTAAAGAAGTAGAGGCCGAAAAGAAGGTTGAGCCTAAGGAAGCAGAAATGGAAGAGAAGGTTGAGCCTAAAAAAGCAAAACCAGAGGAGAAAGTTGAGCCCAAAGAGAAGGAAACCAAAGAAATCGTTGAGCCAAAAGAAGAGGAGGTCAAAGAGGAAGTCGATGCTAAAGAAGATAATGAAGCAACTAAAGAAGCAGAAGCGAACGAGAAGGTTGAGCCTAAAGAAGCAAAACCAGAGGAGAAAGCTGAGCACAAAGAGAAGGAAACCAAAGAAATCGTTGAGCCAAAAGAAGAGGAGGTCAAAGAGAAAGACGATGCTAAAGTGGAAAGTGAAGCAACTAAAGAAGCAGAAACGAAAGAGAAGGTTGAGCCTAAAGAAGCAAAACCAGAGGAGAAAGCTGAGCACAAAGAGAAGGAAACCAAAGAAATCGTTGAGCCAAAAGAAGAGAAGGTCACAGAGGAAGTCGATGCTAAAGAAGATAATGAAGCAACTAAAGAAGCAGAAGCGAACGAGAAGGTTGAGCCTAAAGAAGCAAAACCAGAGGAGAAAGCTGAGCACAAAGAGAAGGAAACCAAAGAAATCGTTGAGCCAAAAGAAGAGAAGGTCAAAGAGAAAGTCGATGCTAAAGAAGATAATGAAGCAACTAAAGAAGCAGAAACGAAAGAAAAGGTTGAGCCTAAAGAAGCAAAACCAGAGGAGAAAGTTGAGCCCAAAGAGAAGGAAACTAAAGAAAGTGGTGAGCCAAAAGAAGAAGAGACCAAAGAGAAAGTCGATGCTAAAGAAGATAATGAAGCAACTAAAGAAGTAGAAACGAAAGAGAAGGTTGAGCCTAAAGAAGAGGAAGCCAAAGAGGAAGTCGATTCTAAAGAAGAAAATGAAGCAACTAAAGAAGCAGAAACGAAAGAGAAGGTTGAGCCTAAAGAAGCAAAACCAGAGGAGAAAGTTGAGCCTAAAGAGAAGGAAACTAAAGAAAGTGTTGAGCCAAAAGAAGAGAAGGCGGAAGAGAATGTCGATGCTAAAGAAGATAATGAAGCATCTAAAGAAGTAGAAACGAAAGAGAAGGTTGAGCCTAAAGAAAAGGAAGCCAAAGAGAAAGTCGATTCTAAAGAAGAAAATGAAGCAACTAAAGAAGCAGAAACGAAAGAGAAGGTTGAGCCAAAAGAGGCAAAACCAGAGGAGAAAGTTGAGCCCAAAGATAAGGAAACTAAAGAAAGTGTGGAGCCAAAAGAAGAAGAGACCAAAGAGAAAGTCGATGCTAGAGAAGATAATGAAGCAACTAAAGAAGTAGAAACGAAAGAGAAGGTTGAGCCTAAAGAAGAGGAAGCCAAGAGAAAGTTGAGCCCAAAGAGGAAACTAAAGAAAGTGTTGAGCTAAAAGAAGAGAAGGTCAAAGAGAAAGTCGATGCTAAAGAAGATAATGAAGCAACTAAAGAAGCAGAAACGAAAGAGAAGGTTGAGCCTAAAGAAGAGGAAGCCAAAGAGAAAGTTGAGCCCAAAGAGGAGGAAACTAAAGAAAGTGTTGAGCCAAAAGAAGAGAAGGTCAAAGAGAAAGTCGATGCTAAAGAAGAAAATGAAGCAACTAAAGAAGCAGAAACGAAAGAGAAGGTTGAGCCTAAAGAAGAGGAAGCCAAAGAGAAACTTGAGCCCAAAGAGGAGGAAACTAAAGAAAGTGTTGAGCCAAAAGAAGAGAAGGCGAAAGAGAAAGTCGATGCTAAAGAAGATAATGAAGCAACTAAAGAAGTAGAAACGAAAGAGAAGGTTGAGCCTAAAGAAGAGGAAGCCAAAGAGAAAGTTGAGCCCAAAGAGGAGAAAACTAAAGAAAGTGTTGAGCCAAAAGAAGAGAAGGTCAAAGAGAGATACGATGCTAAAGTAGATAATGAAGCAACTAAAGAAGCAGAAACGAAAGAGAAGGTTGAGCCTAAAGAGGCAAAACCAGAGGAGAAAGTTGAGCCCAAAGAGAAGGAAACTAAAGAAAGTGTTGAGCCTAAAGAAGAAGAGGTCAAAGAGAAAGCCGATGCTAAAGAAGAAAATGAAGCAACTAAAGAAGCAGAAGCGAAAGAGAAGGTTGAGCCTAAAGAAGCAAAACCAGAGGAGAAAGTTGAGCCCAAAGAGAAGGAAACCAAAGAAAGTGTTGAGCCAAAAGAAGAAGAGAAGGTCAAAGAGAAAGTCGATGCTAAAGAAGAAAATGAAGCAACTAAAGAAGCAGAAGCGAACGAGAAGGTTGAGCCTAAAGAAGCAAAACCAGAGGAGAAAGTTGAGCCCAAAGAGAAGGAAACCAAAGAAAGTGTCGAGCCAAAAGAAGAAGAGGCCAAAGAGAAAGTCGATGCTAAAGAAGATAATGAAGCAACTAAAGAAGCAGAAGCGAACGAGAAGGTTGAGCCTAAAGAGGCAAAACCAGAGGAGAAAGTTGAGCCCAAAGAGAAGGAAACCAAAGAAAGTGTTGAGCCAAAAGAAGAAGAGAAGGTCAAAGAGAAAGTCGATGCTAAAGAAGAAAATGAAGCAACTAAAGAAGAGAAGCGAAAGAGAAGGTTGAGCCTAAAGAAGCAAAACCAGAGGAGAAAGTTGAGCCCAAAGAGAAGGAAACCAAAGAAAGTTTGAGCCAAAAGAAGAAGAGGAAAGAGAAAGTCGATGCTAGAAGAAGAATGAAGCAACTAAAGAAGCAGAAGCGAAAGAGAAGGTTGAGCCTAAAGAAGCAAAACCAGAGGAGAAAGTTGAGCCCAAAGAGAAGGAAACCAAAGAAAGTATTGAGCCAAAAGAAGAAGAGGTCAAAGAGAAAGTCGATGCTAAAGAAGATAATGAAGCAACTAAAGAAGCAGAAGCGAAAGAGAAGGTTGAGCCTAAAGAAGCAAAACCAGAGGAGAAAGTTGAGCCCAAAGAGAAGGAAACCAAAGAAAGTGTTGAGCCAAAAGAGAAGGTCAAGGAGAAAGTCGATGCTAAAGAAGAAAATGAAGCAACTAAAGAAGCAGAAACAAAAGAGAAGGGTGAGCCTAAAGAAGAGGAAGCCAACGAGAAAGTCGATGGAGAAAATGAAGGAACTGAGGAAGAGGACACGAAGAAGAAATTTGAGCCAAAAGAAGAAGAAACCAAAGGTAAAGTTAAGCCTAAGGAAGAACAACCGAGGGGAAAGTTGGATCTAAAGAAGGAGTACGGGAGACAAGTCTAAGTCTGAGGAGTGTCCGAGACGAAGTCTGAAAAGAAGGAAGAGTCTGAAAAGAAGGAAGAGTCTCAAAAGAAGGAAGAGTCTCAAAAGAAGGAAGAGTCTCAAAAGAAGGAAGAGTCTCAAAAGAAGGAACAGTCTCAAAAGAAGGAAGAGTCTCAAAAGAAGGAAGAGTCAAATCTGCAGAAGAACCGTCGCGAAAAGGGTACAAAGAAACCGGATGGAAAGGAAAAAGGTGAGGAGATGGAAAGTTAGAAGGGAGTCGTTATTTGTTTAAGTTTAAGATATGCCTTAAAGTAGACAGATCACAACTTTTCAAAGTAAAACTAAATTGTTGAGAGACGTAGATATTTATATGACATTTTGGTTGAATAGACCTTTAAAGCGTTTCTGTATACGTTTTAGTTGCATTTGACAGTTCTCAAGCGCATTTGCTGTGTAATTATGAATCGAACAAGGTACTGAAGCACAACTATCTCCTTCCCCTGCTCGATAGGTAAAGTCGAAACTACAAGTGCACCAGTGAAGACAACGGAAGAATCAAAGAAAGAGGATATCAAGGCAAAAGAAACCTCAGGTAAGATACAAATAAGAATTGATTCAGTGATCTGTGGCATTGTTCAAATGAAAGCAGTGCGGCAAAACCTCATGCATGGATAAAAATAATAAAAAAAATAAAACGATTCTCCACCTTTCTATTGCCATCCTTAATCTGTTTTTTGGGAGTGAAGTTTACAATCTTTTATTCGTTAAACTCTCTTTAAAACAGTTCTTTGCTTCAGTGGAGCTTGTAATCAAGAAAGGGTCACTCTTTCGTGATTAGCCTTTCACGAGTCATAATTACGTATACACGACAATGTCATCAAATCATATAGTCCTGTTGACTGAATCTACAATGCCAGCAAAATCTTAGTAAGTCTACGAATCTTATTTAAGTCCAGAAAATTAATTCTTTAAATTCTCAATACACCAAAGCAACTATTATAAAAGAAGCAATTTAATTTTGCAGAGCCCTCAAATACTATTGGTGATCAGTTAAAGAAGAACGGACTAACAGTTTTCTATTCATACATGAGCAAGTTTCCAGAGCTGCGTGCAATCCTTCATATAAATCAGAACAATGTGACAATATTTGCGCCAACAAACGCTGCATTAATCAAATTTGAAGAGGAAGAGGGGGCAAGAATAAGAGAAGGGAACAGCTTCATAAAACGTGTTGTGAAGCAGCATATAGTTGCCGGGAATGTTCAGGTCAACGGTTTGAGATTCAAGGAGTTGAGGAGCTTTGCAGATAATACCTTGGTCATTCGGGCATTTGAAAAGGTAATAGGAATTTCTTTTTAGTATGACGCAGATTACTTTATTACGCGTTGGGGGTAGGGCTCTCAAACTTACTTTTCTACCTGTCACATAAATTTACAATTTCTCTACGTGGACTGTCAATATCTTAATCGCAGATGAATACTGTGCTTATTTACAATGTTTTCTCACAAAACTTCATTTATGATTCTTTAATTTGGATTTAAAGATCACAAATTCGATTTAACCATGAAAGTTCTCGCACAATGCGGGAAACTTATTGAGACAAAATGTTTGCTTGAGTGTCCATACCATTATTGTACGATGCTAAGAGTGCCTTATGAAACTAGTTTGTCAGCTAGTGGAGTCGCTATTGGGCACAAAATTGTAAGGTAAACACAAGACGAATTCCGCAATATCGCACGTGTATGTAGTAAGCATTACCTGTTCCTTCTGCGCTTCTCACGGATTCTCGTCTTCTTCTTCTAGCGATTGATGGTTAACAAAGCATTGATAGTAAGGAAGGACATAGAAGCCTCAAACGGGCGAGTGAACATCATTGACCACACCCTGGTGCCAATCGACAACACTATGCTCGGACTGCTGAAGGCGATGGACCGGCCGAAAATCACGATATTCCTAAAGCTGATCAAAGCGGTCGGAATGGAGGATGTCCTCGAAAAGTTCACCCGAAGCAGGTTAATGCTCTGGATACCTACAGACGAAGCTTTTAACCAGCTTGGCTCACGTGCACTGAAGGGCTTGCTTCTGGAAAAAGAGTCACTCAGGGAACTGCTCAACTTCCACATGACGCCCGGCTATTTTAGCACCAAACTGATGACCACACGATGGGTATACGTTTTCACTACCCGGTACAAGAAAACCCGGTTATGCGCCCGGAAGCTCCGTGACGGGCCGGACGGTCTGATAATATTTAGCTGTAAAGGAAACCGGGCGAGAAGCATTAAATTGGACGTTGTGGCAACAAACGGCCTATTGAACTTCATCGACACCGTTATTATTCCACCAAACTGGAAATTACCGGTTGTATAGTGTCTTATCTTAAGGTATTACGTAAGTGAGTGTACTCAAATAAAGGTTTTAACATAAACGGGATCTACAAAAGTCGGCTTTGCCTAAGAAAGGTCAAAGTTCGGCAAAGGCCCGAGTTCAATTACACATACCCTAAGGCCATGGAATTTCCATGAAACCCTTTTCTCCGTAGGGAAAACCTTGTTCTTTGAAAGGACTGTAGTATTGTGGTCCATTGGAGGTTGCTTGATATTGGACATCGTATTTTCAAAAGCCCTGAAAATCAAGCATACAATATATGGATGCGCAGTAGTTCAAAGTTCAAATTCTGAACGATATTACTCAGTATCAGCATCTTTTTCGCGGTTTAGGTTTAAACAGAACAGTAGCATTGGTTGTCACTCTTCCTAACTTGATGCAAAATGATGCGAGAATCATTCCTAACAGTTTCCATATGAATAGGTAAAAGGAGTGTCTGTAGAATGTTGCTCAAGCAATGGGCCTTTCACTTGTACGTTTCATTTTATAATAAAAATACTTTGATAGTCCCTTTGAAAGGCACACCCATACTTTCCTTAGATTTTCGTTCAAAGGACGAATAATTTGTTGGCCTAAAGTATTTAAACAGGGGCTTGCTTAGAGCACGAGTCCACATTTAAGCTGACGATCAATGTCTCGCATTTAATTTTGACCATGTAGATGTGAAACATTTGTCCTGAAATTGTAATTTCTGTTGCATTACAAATACGAATCTTTGTCATTCAGTAGACATTTAGACCAGAAAAAAGGCCCAGATATGAAAAACTAATATGAAATCAACTCTCTTTTGTGATACTTTGAGAATGCCTTGGACAGTTATCTCTATAACCATTCCCGCATTGTCGAATTCATTCTTCGCTTACCACATCAGATCAAAGCCAGCTTTTTGTAAGCCAACCGCCACTAGCACGAGTAGATAACTCCAGAAAACTTCAATTTGACGCAATTTTGAAAAATAAGAAAGAAAAAGATACTTCTGCACTTCCAGCAATACTGTAAATACAATTTAAATTTTTCTTGCAATTACTAATCGCCATAAAGAGGGTAATTGAACTTTAGCTTGAAATCGGAAAGGGAGCGAAGCGAGGTCAAAGGACACAGGTCAAGATGTGTGGTCAAGATTGAGTGGCCAAGCCTGTTGAATGGCAATGCAAGGGAAATACTTATGTTTCTTACTTAGTAGTATGTTAGGTTTACAATATTTAACAACTGCGAGAAACATTTTAACATTAATTAACAGTTTAATGAAAGTATTGAAGCTAGTTCATTGTTTATAGAGGGGTTATTTTACTGGTACTTTTCAAAATAAGTTTGTCCTAAACTGATAGGCCTAAAAATGTCATTTAAACGAACCAACCCTGAAGTCTACTAGTACCACAATTGTAATAAAAACAAATTATTTTTTTTAAAAAAGTTCTGTTCAATTGTCGTTCTACTTTTTGTCCTTCTTCTTCTTCTTCTTTGGTACTTCTGCATCAGCTGTTGTATCCAGACTGCTTGTGGCATTGAGACTCACTTCAGCCGCACCTGACTTCCTCTTCTTCTCTGGTTTCATTTCTTCCCCCTCTTCATCTCCTGTTCGCTTCTTCTTCTTTTTCTTCTTCTTTTCTGGCTCTTCCTCCTCTACTTTCGCTGGCTTCTCATCTGCCTCCACTTCATCTGAAAAAGTAAAATTCTTCACTGAAGCAAATAGTATTTACCAATCATCTACAATCCCGTGTTAGAATTAAACATAAAGTGAGACTGACACAAATGGAAAATGGATGTTTGAAAATTTGGCACCACAAAAAGCAAAACTCTTTCCCTCATTTATTAGACGACTAACAGGGCCTGAGCTTGCAAACAGCGACCTTGTACCAAATGTTTAAAACGGCTGAATGCCATGCTAACTCACCCAAGTGGGCACATTTGTAAATTTAAGCTTAAGTTGCACCTTAACAACGCTTCCTTAAACACAAAATGATACAAGAACGCGTTTCATCGTCTTAATCTTGTGCTACCCGTGGACCCCACTCTGCGTTCTCACTTCAAACTTCCAATTCTAAAAACGAAGCCCGTGCTCAATGCACAGTTTCAGACCTCTATTTAGTCTTCGCGAATTTAAATATCTCAAAAATTATTAAACCATCGCTGCATAAGAGCAATTTATGGATAAATTCTGTAGAACGATATCAAGACCTCCATAAAACCTTTAGGCATTGGCAAAAGGGTTCGTCATAATACCATTTCAATATTGCTTATCTATAAGTTTGTCATTATTACTACTTATTCATTATTCTGAAAAAAATTTCTACTATCAATGTTAGCCTGCCAAAGCTGGACAAGATGACACGATAAGTGGTCGTCACGAGTTTTAACTTTAATCTGTTGAGTTATTAATATTACAAAAAATCGACACATTGAGAGTTTCTACCATCTCTTTAAAATGTCAAGCAACTTGCAGGATAGGTATATGAATAGTAACAACGGGCATATGAATATGGTATATAAATCGTCATAATTTCACGATGTAATGAACTACTTCCTTAAAGGCAAAGGTCTATCATCATTCTGGCCGTGGCAATTAATAAACGATGTAGGAAAAGGTTGAGTGCCCTATTGTTGCTTTGAAATGAATACAACAATGATTCAGTAGAAACGTACTGCGATTATGACTAGTTTATGACTTATTGCCCAGACATAAGGTCAGTAATGGCGCCAAAAGTAGTCTTTGTGAAGTAAAAGCAGTCTGCATATGAATCCACCATTATTTGTAAAGCACACGACTTTATACCAGGTCATTTCCTTTTGGCCTTTTAAGCTCCAGACGGCTACAAACCCTCCGGGTTTCAACGAACAGCATAGATCTGAACAAACACTCCCTTGTCTCTTGTTGCTATCAACTGTTGCTGGCAATTTTTGGCAATTGAAATCCAAATATTTGTTTTTCAAAAGATAGAAACTGGTTGCAAACAACATCGCTAACCAAATATGCTTCAATTATTACGTCGCTTAAAGTCAAGGACTGTTTCATGTTAAGAACTATATCTCAATCAGTAATAGATTTATTCGTGGTTTTCCAGTCGATGCTCAAAATTGAAAGTGTCGGCCTTACTAAAGTCGGTCTTTCTATGTTTCTGAGATAAAACAACTCGTTGGAAACAATTAGAAAAAGTGTTTGAACTTTAGCAGAAATTAACTGTATGCAAAAGACTTTTAGGAGACATAACTCCAGGTTGAAAAGAAACACAACTTTGGTCTCCTTACAAGACAACCGAAATGTCACGGTCAACCAAAGAATGCGAGAAAATGAGGATTTTTATGTGACCGATTGCCAATATCTTTAGGGAAAGACCTCCAAAAGAATAACATGCATAGATGGCAAATTTTGTGGTGTAGGAATAAGGACTACACCTCCAATAAAGAGTACTTTGTTCCAGTACTTTGGCTACTGTTCTTTGTAAGGTTCAAAACAAATTAGCTGGCATTGCGACCCCGAATGGCCTAAGTGATTTCAAACGATCGTTTGTCAGTTATGAATCAACACAAACCTTCTTCATCGTTCTTCTTCTTCTTTTTTTTCTTCTTCTGGCTGCTGCTTGCATCTTCACTTGCTTCTACCTTCGGCTTTTCTTCATCTGCTTCTTGGACATCGACTTGCATCGACTTTCTCTTCTTCTTCTTCTTCTTCGCATCTTCGCTACCTCCTTCAATGGCTGATTTACTTAGCTCCTCTATCGCTTCTTTCATTACATCGACATTCTTCTTTGGGGTTTTACCGGCACTGTAGAACTCCAGACGGTCTTCCACTTGCTCGTGGAGTTTTTTCCCAAAAATGGGGTTTGGGTTATCTGCGAATTTATTAACACTGATAATGCGTACGAACAATCAATCATAACATGTTAATGTCGTTTTAAGATCGAGAGTATCAAAAACATGCAAATCATACGGGTTACGTTTTACTGAGCTACGGAAGTGCTCAACAATCAGATGCCAGTAGATGTTGAAAAGCGGAAAGAATCATGGTGGCAGTAAATAAACGTTGAATGAATGTGAAAAACTATTTGAAAAAGCTCCCTACAAACACAACTACATTCATATCACTTAATGTTACATGCAGGTTGTGGATGGTTATGAGTGACAGTTCCAAAACATACATTAATCTATCAGCAGAAAAAATGGTGGTAGTAAACACAGGGCAGGTAAGGAGGCATATATGTTTGATGAGTTTCTGCGAAGTTAAGCTTAGCCTGCTTCTAAATTATACTCTGTTTTGACAAATCGTAGTTTTAAGGCTGAAATGAACTGAAAGTTGAAATCAAGGTTGAAATGAACTCAATGCAAGCAGGTACCTGAGAAGCAGTCGATTCGAGAAGCAATGGCGCACTTGTTGGCCAAATACCTCGAAATGCGGCCTTTGTTTTTGGCTCCAGCGCGCCCAATGAATGACGAATGGAATATCAGTCCATACTTGGGTGTCTTGCCACGAGTTTTCAAAGCTCTAGAAGAAAAGTCAAAGGTATGCTTCATGAGGTTTAATAAATTTTAAAGTGATAAGCGTGTATGCGTCAGAGTGAACTTCGTTAATTAATTGTTCATTAATCAGGTGGCTCATAATCTTAGGTCAACATGGCAAATGGGGCAAAACCGGCAGCACAGTCAACATGCTAAACCAAGTAACGTTAGTCAACTAAAATCTCCTAACCATTGGACAGTGTTTCCCAATACATGTCGACATCATCGTCAAATAAAAGGAACTTTAGATGGAACATGTTCTATACTTGAAGAAAGTCACAAAAGAATAGTTTTCTCTCGCACGTATGCATTTAACGTTATCGTCTTTTGATCGCTATTTCTGATCAAATCATTTACCAGATACTATGAGACACATTTAGATGCCATGATTACAAGGCACTTTGAAATTTTGCAGTGGTGAGCTGCGAGGTAGTATTACGGTGGCAATTTCAATGTCGCATGTCTAATCAACAGTTTTGTGGGAAAGTTGTCCAGGCGCAAAAAGAGACACTTTCTTAACAGCAGGCTGCGAAATTGGATCATTGGTTTCCTTGCATTTTGTTGCCAAGCAACCCTACGGTGCCTCTCCCACAATCCTCCTGATGCCATTTCGAAGCAATTAATGATTTGCCGTCTGCAAAAGCTTCGCATGATATTGATCAACAAAGGCCATTTAGTATGAAGGCCCCACTTTGATCTCCGAAACAACTGCCCAGTTGATTCAATTCGGACTGCTGATCAATCCTGTTCCACTCATTCAAATGTGAAATAACTGGCTCAATTCCACAAGCCTCACTGAACACAAACTAGCCGCCTTAAGATCGGATCTTTTTAAAATCGCGCCGTTATTCCTTAATCTCGCCAGAACATAGAATTGGCTTAATGCAGTTGAAGAATTAAACTTTGGGCAATATGTGGTTGCAAAAACAGAGTAGTGAACATGTGGACCAAATTACAAGTCTCCAACGTTTCATTTGTATTCTGGACAAAGTGTAATTGGTGCACGTTTGAGTAGCACTATGGCACTGGTTGTCGGAAAATTTAGGGGGCGATTTTCAGTCAGACAGAATGAGGAGCAGATTTTCGCAGGATACCAAAGGATGCTCCACTTATGCACAACCAACTTCTCGCATGGGCTGAATCAGGACCGCAGGGTGCACTCACTGGGTGGAGCCCCACGTCTCTTCGCCATTCCATACACACAATCAGGTGTCCCTAGCAGTTTTATCGGTATGCCCCCGATCCCATAGTGCATCCTCTGTCCCATAGCCGACCCCCGTTACCAGTAATACTAGGCAATCTAAAACAATAGGCCCCCTTGTAGATACAGATTGCTGTTGAAATGTCCGCTTTTACACAGCGCGTTTTAAAAAATGTTGCGGTTGATGAAGTTGCCCTTCTACAGACAACTGCCAACATCAGATCAGGCCTCGAGAGTCCACCTAGGGCAAGCAGACAACACCAGCCACACCCAAGCCACACGGTAGCCATGGACTATTAGCTTCTGACCCCGTTAGTGAGGTCTTTCCTCGTTGGTCGACCAAGGATTTATAACTTGCCATGAGACTTGGGCGTGAAAAACCAAGTAGCACAGGCCCACTCGACCAGTTGTAGATTGCTGTTACAAAGGTGAATGTGATAACCCAGCCGAAGTATCAACTGATAATACGCTGCGGAGGCGCGTTGTGAATACAAGCTAGGGTTCTGTTATCTGGACGACTTCAAGATCCACAAAAGCGGTAAAAGGACAATTTTGAAACAACCTTGCAAAGAAAAAGTGGAAGCAACATTGGCCGCCAGATGACCTCAATGAACGAATTGTCGTGCGACTTGTTGCTTAACAGATGACGAACCAAGACGGTAGGCTTGGCTCTTGCCTGACCACAAAATCAATTTTTGGTTTGATACATTTACAGCGAATTCCTTCTCGGTGGTTTTCAAGGTTTTCATTGAGAACACACATTATGTAAGTTCGTTTGGAAGGTACCGAAAGCGTTCTATTATTTGAAGGTGTAAGAGGAATAAAACATGATTGCCTTGCTTATCTATTAGAAAATTAACTTCAATCTGGGGCACTTGCAGCTGCCTAGAAATGCGGAAACAACGAATTTTATTTTACGAATGCCACTTCTCTACTCAACTCTCATCAGTTCATCGTTGCACTGTTGCTCGTATACAGCGTCAATCTTCGAACTAATTGCCTCATTCGTTGAGACAAAAAGCGAATTGTTGACGGTTGAGCATGTAAAAAACTCCCCACGCTATTCGAGCGCCCCTTTTGTCGCCCATTCGATTTTGAAATCTCCACTTCGAAGGGTAAGAGAAAAAGGCTAAATAAAAGTAATTGAAATTTCCTGCTTATTTGTTGAAACTAGATTAGATCAGAAGACAATTTATGATTCGTCTTCTCGTGCAGCAATAGAACCTCCAGCGTGCACAATTCTGTCTGCGTCATTCAGCAACATAACGGAACAATAACGTTTAGGGAAGTAAATGAGACAACGCAAAGAAAAATTCTAAGAATTACCTGAACAAGGCTTTTTCAGCACCAAGAATCTGCACTGTAGAAGCAGGGTACTTGGCTAGATTGGTAAGACTCCCGGCGTGCGCAATCAGCCTTGCACCAACCTACGATTAGAACAGATCATAGTAGGCACCAGATATAATTGCGGGTTAGAGACCCCATTTCTTATACAATGAAGAAAATAGCCCCGTTGAGACCTGCTCGAGGCCTTTACGAAGTAGAGGGGTCAGTTGTAGAGAGGAAACCAATTCAGATCCAACTGCATGATTCGGTGTGGCAGTTGTTTGTTTGTTTTGTTCACTTGCTGGTCCTTAGAGGATATACGAAGTAAACATCAGGGGTCAGTTTTGCATAAGAGCCCGTGGAAAGACTAAAATGCAGGGGAATCTCACGACATTCTCTCTTATCAACATCAAACATGGTATTAAATATTAAGAAGAAAGAATCTAAGTTCAGAAATGAAAATCTTGACTTCATATGACTTCGAATTCTGAAGTACAGGTGAGGTCCTTGAAATTATGCAAGGGACTCAGTGAATTGAGTATCTTGGTGCGTGTGTTTCTTTGTGCAGTGATTCTAAATTCGTCACCAAGAACTTAAAAGCCTCCAAATTATTTTTAATCAAAGAAATGGAACATTTTTGACAAAATGAGCTGCTTAGAAACTATTAAGGCAAATCAAGCCCTCAAAGGTGTGTTCAATGAAGGGGCAAATAAATAATGAAATACAATTACAGCAGTTTGAATAGTGTATTGTCAAGACGTTTTTCCGCGTGCTTCCAAGGAAATAGCTAAAATTGTCCTAACACACCGGTGATAAAGACAGTTGTTAGCCACTAGACCCGTTTCAAGGTCTGCACCAAACCACATCATGGATGGGATCTCCTCTAACGGGAACTTGCACTTTCGCAAGCGTCACTTCAGCAAATGCCGTCAGCACCACAAGTACATGAATGCCTTTGAAAACAGCTCATTACGGTCGAATACAACCTAATAAACACAACTTCTAATTTGATTTGAAAACGCCTGTCAATTTTTGCTTTAGGGCATCGGAAACTACTGCATTTCAGAAACAAGCGACCTTTGCAATATACTTTCTGGGATGCTTATGGATACCAAACAAACAGTCAATACTGCTAGTTACAACGTGATACGTTTTGTCTACTGTTGATATAGAGCCACTTTTTGGCAAAAAAATTATAGATTAGAAATATCAAAGATTAGATTGGCCTCAATCTCCAATCTACTTTTCTTGCAAAATCTGACCAGGTATCATTCATATATTTCCACTTTTTGCCATCATAAGTCTATTTCAATGCCGTTTTTATCCTTAAAAGTTATAATCTTTCGGACAAATATTTACGAACAACGACCACAGAACAGCCCTCAAGCATCGTGTAGCGAAGCAGATAACAGAAATGTTGGACACTACCCATTCTGTTATTTATCTTTGTCATTTAAATTCAAGCGCTTCAAGCTAGCATGGACTAGAACCTTCTCAACCTAAACAAACTGAGTAAAAACATCCTTTCAAGCGACTAATACTGCTTTAAAATTTATCTTATCTTAATCGTTATTCAAAACGTTTGGTGGCTAATCGTCCATCGAATCTCAGCTGAAAATATTGTGAAAGGTCGTCACCCTGAGAGGAAATCTACCTTCAAGAAAAATGCTTGAAAGGATGGGAAGCTTAGTGGATTAAACGGTTTAAAACTTAGGTGCATTAGGCCCGTTCACAAACAGTTAAAAATATATCAAGAAAAAGCTTTAAGACACCCATATTAAGTATCAGAAAGCCCTAAAGATGACAAATGGCTTTACATCATACAGCCCACAGTTAGCTTAAGCATATCTAAGCAAGAAAAGCCAGCAAACTGAAGTTCTTACCAGCTCTCCGATGACCTCGGACAAGTTTGGTGCCACCTGCTCCATTTTAGTGACAAGGTAAGCATGCAGCTTCTTGCGGTAGTCTGCCAAGTCGATGACTTTGGTTGCGAATGATCCAATGTTGATGAGATCAAGCGGAGATATGTCCATACCTAGATGGAAATGGTACAGGCGTTGACTTTGGCACAGGCATGATTAGATCACATAAAAAGGTATACTGGTGGCAAAGTTGAAGAGCATTTATGGTAAAGCTAGTACAAATGGCTGTGGACTACTTGAAAAGGTCTTTGGTAGCACTTGACCAAATAAATATGAGAACATGAAAAATTTTTCTATTTCAACAAACATTTTATCACGAAGTCTGTGAATTTGCAACATGATCTAAATAAAAAAATAAGACCAAAAAAACTCAAAATCAGAAGAAAACTCTAAGAGCATCAGCTTTTTAAAAACCAATATAGGAAGTACATAAAAATATAGAAGAAGACAAATGAATAAGAAAAGATTACTATACTTATAGCCTTACTAAAATAGGCAAATTAATGATCAATTACATGAAATTAGAGTGCATACCCATTGAAATTTTGGAAGCATCATGAATTGTTTTTACTTTACTTTCATCCATTACAATCTCCTCAAGTTCTGCCAATTTCTCTTCATCTAAACTCTTTCTAGACCCAATACACTTAACCACTTTGGCATACATATAGTTGTCGTTAACAATTTTCACCAGCTCTGGGAAATGGTACCCATACCACTCTCTAGGATCAAAAAAGGAAATTTGGCTTAAAAGCATTAAAGTAGCATAGACTTGGGCTTTAAGTATATATTATGCAATCATTGACTAACTTATGAAATACTTTGCTTAAAAATTATACCCTTGATAAAAAAAAATTTCACAAAAAGGGCTCATGATGTCTTGTTTTATTGCGGCATCTCACTAAGCAGGATACCTTACAAACATGTGCAGCAACAAAATACAAATAAGTTAACAAAAAAGTTCACAAAACACAAACAATATTGCTACCTTATTCTCATGGAAAACGTATTGATATCCTTGTCCAGCTGATCAAGTATAGCAATGGTCTGAATGATCATGTTGTCAACTCTGTGGACATTGAACTTGACCTTGGATCTTGAGTAGCTGTGTCCCAGACCAAGCTGGGCCTTGCTGGCCCCAACAGCTGAGAGACCTATTTCACAAATAAAAACAAAAATCATAGAAGCAAAGAGAACCATCGATATATATATACAAGCAGATCTTTGAAAAAACATTTTCCTGCCAAAAGCAATGCCATAGAAATATGAGCATTAGATGCAGTTAAATAATAGGCTTTTGTACTGTTTTTGTCATAAATCATTCAGTATTAAATCACTCAATTTCTTAATGAAACAGTCAGTTCTTTATAATAATCATTGCAAAATAAGGAAAATGTCTGGAGGATGAGTTTCTTCTTAGAATTTTTCAGTTCAACACATTACCAATGATCTATAGTTACATTCCAATGATATGAATTCAAAACTGCCAAAGCAAAACATTTCATGCCAACCGTTTAGTCGAACTGTACAACTGCAAATGTTGTCCAGAAATGTCTGTAAAACTAAGATGCAAAAATTGGGAAATAAATTCAAGCCTAACTTTAGTAGCCATGGATTTGCTAAACAACTGACCTTCAATCATTTTATGAAAATGAAATCTGATTCCACGAAGCAGCTCAGGAACTGCATCTCCAGTTTCTACCTGGATATTTGTTTTCTCTTGGATAGAGCCACCCAATTTGTTATCAGCAACACCCAAAACAACTTTGCTCTTTTTCTTTCCAGTTGGAATATTATTTTCAAGAAACGCCTTCAAGTCATCATGTGCAACACCTAGAAACAACATTAAATACAATCTATATAATTAAATGAGAATTTTGATAATGCTATAACATAAATGTTTGAAGTAAATAGGCCACGATAATAGGCCTTTACAAACGTTTTGAATGATGTTCATTTGAAGAAAACCCACCATTTATAAACCTAAACGGGAAGGCAGAAATTTGAACAAAAGCTGACGACCACCATGTTTCGGAGGGAATTCTAACATAGCAAAGCGATAAGCCTAATTCTGGCAATTCGATCAACACATCATATACCAAAATAGCAAGGCACAATAGGCACTTTAAAAGAATATGCAGATAAATCGCTTGTGCGATAAATCACTTGCGTGCGATCGCACACATCAAAAGGACGAGACTGGATATAGCATTGTCATTTGTGATAAAAATTGTAGCAGATGCAGATCTTTAATTCATTTTTTAGTGTGGGTGCTACTACCGAAAACATTAATTAAAACAACATTAAAACAAAAATTAAGCTTTGTAAAACAAAGCTTTTTGAAACCAAAACCTTTAAAGTTTTTTGCAATTTGCTTTATGCTTCTACTACAAGTGAATAGAATGTGCAATCTGCTTCTTTAAAATCGGGTTTAGAGGAACTTACCTTCTGAAACATTGTTTATATTTTCAAGAGCATTCAGAGCTGACTTGAATGGAGAGAATGCAACAAGCTTTATGACTTTCCCAAATCTCTCCAAATCCAATACTGATTCTTGGACTTCAGGTAACAATGCACCAATTTCTTCCTTGGCAATGACTTTGAAAATGGCATAGCCAGAAGCATGTTCAAATAGCACAAACATTGACTGAAAAAAGTGAATTGTACCTTTAATAAAAATTCTACCAAAATTAAAGTACTTAAACATCACATACACTCTTTTTGAATTAAAGCAATGTGGAAGATAGTAATAACTCTAGTTGCAGCAATAACACACATATTAAGGTAAATGGTGAATATTCCCAACAATTTCCTCAAGTTAATTTTCAATAAGTGTATCATCAGCCTTACTTTGAACTTTTTTATCTCTTGCACTTAAGAAGTGCAGAAGTTGCGAGCTAAACAGAATGGCAAATCCCTGAAAAACCATCATCCCTTTAACGAGTAGTATCGAGTGAATTTTTAGAGTAGAATGCTACGTATTTAGTTCAATCAGACAAAGTGTGAAAAAAACTAATTGCATAAATTGCATAGCATGGAGAAACGGGCTCATAAGGAAATGTGATCGTAAGGGTGTAAGATTCAGTAGTTCTTCGAAAAAGCACCTAGCGAGAGTCATTTTAGAATCTTTCGTACAATATTTTTCCCCATTTCTGAAGATTCTTGCTGAAATTAAAGGCACGCTGGTGGTTGGCCTACCGACTCCATGCGGCCTAAGGAATCAATATCAAGACGGGAAACAAGCAAGCATCTTTTTCTTACCATCCAGTCTTTTCCGTCAAATAATTAGAAAAGTAAATCAAAAGATTTTTGGTGTGCATCTTCTAGATTCTTACCATTTTAAAAGCTTGTTTTCCTTCTTCAATTCAGTTGCGATTCAAGTGTCAAAGCTCATCTACCATGTTCTCTTCACTTAACACATGCTCGTGGTCATCTGATGAGGCTCAGTTGAATACGAGGCAAAATGAAAAGGGCAGATTTGTTTACAAAAGTCATTATTGGTCACCATGGAAAGGATAATGATCAAAGATCCTCGTACCTAGGAAATTTGATTCCCTTGGTACTTTTGACTGAAATAGAGTAAATTGCCAACAATGATGACCTCCATGTGGCATGAGATTTTGTATTCTGGATGGAAAGATTAACCTATTGTTAAAATCTCCTCTTCAGTGTAAAGGAGGGCTTGTGCACCAAACTACACACACATATCAGAAACTTGGATACGTGTGTGTTCTATCTGAACTGTGTTATATAAACTCATGTCGAAAGTAGATCTCAAGAAAGAAATACTTGGTAAGTAGGCATACATGATGAGAAGACTAGAGACAAAGTCTGCTTTACACAGGCGACTGGAGGAAGATGTTTTGATGGCTTCTGAAGTTGGAGATGCTGCTTGGCTGCAGCAAAGCCTAGAAACAACCAGGCTCTCTCTTGGCGTGACAAACAGTGATGTAAGTAGTCCCTGAAGAATCTTTATTATAGTGTTCTTTACATCCTTCAGTTTACAGCAGCAATCTCATCCCGTTACCTTCCGGCGATTTGAAGAACTTTATAGAAATAAGTAAGCGTTTAAAGTGCTTTTGTGGTAAGCAGCAACTTGTAACTGAAGATAATCAAATGTTGGAAAATACAGATATCTAGTTTCGCAGTTATATATGGTTATAACTGCAGTCATGATATAATGTAATTTTTCGAAGATCAACAAAATGCGTACATGAAAAGTTTTGCTATTTATACAAAAAATTAAACCCAAATCATAGTAGAATCAATGTAGAATAGACCCAAATCAATTTTAGCTGTAATCAGTGCCAACTGACTTGCTAGATATTAAAAAATGTCAGTAATATCATGACATTAATATCAATTAATTAGTAATATACTTAAAGTAATGTGGCTTCAACCCAAGTTAAAATACAAATCAATCTTCACCCAGATACTGAACAAAGTTTCTTTTCCAAGGGGCTACTGGCTATTCATCTTGCTGCCCTGGAATGTCAACTTGACTGCCTCAAACTGTTGATCACCAAAATGAATGGTGATGTCAATTCAAGAAGTGCAGATGGCTGGACACCTCTCCACCTTGCCATAAACAATTCATCACCAAAAAAATCCTTGGCATGTACTAAGTATCTACTTGACCTTGGAGCAGACCCTTCAAGGTGATGATAAAATCTGCAAATAGACTACATTTTTGTAGCAAATTTGATTCATTATTTTAACTGGTATTGATTAGTAATTACTTTCAGCTCAAGTTTTAACAGCTCCAAAAAAAATTTTCTCAAATCATCTAATTTCTCTAGAGATAGGTCATGTTTACTAACAAAAAGGGGATTAATAAATTAAGCAATGCTACCCTTTCCCATGTTTTATTCTTGTACCATATCAATCGTATCTTGTAGTTTTTCTATTGATTTTTGATAAGTTAAAAGACCTACCCTTTTTCTTGTGGTATTGCCAGTGTGTCAACTCCTAATATATTCTTTTACATGTTGCTTAACTTTCCACTATCAGGAAATCCATATGTTCCCAGAGACCATCTCTGCTACTTGGAAGGGTAGCTTTCTTAATGGATACACCTTTTTAGCCTCATTTGAAGTGTATCCCAATGAACTTTATTCCTTGTTTGATTCACACCAGTGTAGCATCTTGAAAATAACTTTAAGTTTGTGTTCAAATTTACTCTAGTGCTACAGACTTTGGTATAACACCAATGCACCAAGCGGCTGCCTGTGGCAATGTTTCGTGTTTGAAGACTTTGATAGATGCAGATGGATTAATTGATGGCATTGATGCAAGAGGTCATTCACCATATAGTTTAGCTGAACTTTGGAGCTATCGGGACTGTGCTAGGATATTGAAACACTTCCAGTGGGAGAAAGTCAAAAAGTCTGAAGATAAAGTCAAAAGAAAATTGCTGAAGGATGTGCAAGAGCACCTTAAAATGGAGGAAGAACAGAAGAAGAAAGAGAGGATTGAGAGGAGGTTGAAAGGGCAGAAAGCATACCAGCTTTGGCTTAGTAAGAACCAGTTTGCAGAAATGCCAATGCTGTTTGGCCAGGAGCCTATAGATGAAGACGAAGATGGAGGCATAATGTCCTTCAAAGAGGGACCCCGTCGAAATCTTCTTAGCTCGAAAAGCCAAAAACCTAAGAAAAGTGTAATTTCAAAACCTGCCCAGACGTCAAGCCTTTCAAAGAGATCAAGCAAGAAGGTCGATTTAATACCGATAGCTGGTCCAGGGTCACCGACTCCTGGGAGAAGGCTTAACATCGACTTTGACAAAAGATCCCATGGTCTTGTCTCAAGTAAATCCAAGACTATTCAGAAAAGAGGTCCTCTCCAGTTTCCTGTAATATGACACCCTTTGTCCGTCATCAGTCAATTGGAATCAGATTTCGACATGTTTTAGAAAAGATGTGAGCCGGGATAAATCCTGTGCCTTGATCTTTTCAAATGCAGCATGCATTTAAGTCAAAGGATTTTCGCCCGAGGACTGCTTGTGTCTGTATACATTATCTAAAGCGTTCTACAATATTGTTCACGAGCAGAAGATATAAACTGATTGTCATTTGAACAATTGGCTCGAATCAAAACGCCTGCTCTCTTCGCAAGCCCTCGCAAACCCAGTGTGCCCTTGGAACCACCATCAGGCGACATGCCTTACCATTAAATATGTATGCTTCCTCCCACACATTAGTTTATTGGCCCAGCTCGTCATTATGACGTTCAATTCCCCTTGATCATAGCGCCAAAAACATGGCACCCTATAATCGAATATTTAAATAAAATTGCTTTTCACAATAGAGTTTTCTTCAATGCTCGTTTAATTTTCTTTGAAAGCTTGCTTTCGAAAAATAGTTAGCCAATGAAATCAGTTTTATGGTCATAGGTGAAAAATCTCGCCAAAGAACATTAAATGGAGTCTAGGGAAGATTTTTATTAATATAATGTTGTTTTATGTTTTGTAATAATGTAATAATGTTTTATGTATTTTATGTCTAAAGATGATAAATCTTTCAACTTTTGTAAGGGGCTTGAAATTCACAATTCAATCTTAAAGTTTTAAATTAGAAGTAGCACGCAAAGGTATATATTATACGTAATACTATAAGGAAAAACTTTTTGGCTCTAGACTTATGCTATTTTGGTGTGTACTGTAGATAGTCTTTTTGCTATTCATTTTTGATTCTTAGAGATTATTATTCACACTCCAAGAGGTATTCTTAAAGTTAATCATCTTTGTGACGTACTTTTAGCGTTGTCATAGCTTTTTTGGTAGCGAAATGTACAGTAAGATTTAGAGTAGTATGCAGGCCTGGTCTGGAAAGAGTGTTTAGTGTTCATTGTCCCTTGATGTAGTTGCCTTTGGAAGGCCTGAGACAGTTCAGAGATTTGTTTGTACCAGTGACGTGGGAACCAGCGGGAGGGGGGTCGCAAAAGGACCATTGGAACACCACGCAAAAGAACCCTGTCCCATTCCAAAAATAGGAGTGGTCTAGTGCCCCTTTTTTATCTTCCCCCAACTTTTTAGATGCGTCCCTGGGTAGTACAGTTTACTTTGCTCCTTTTGTATCAAGGCTCTTTGCCCCAACCATTGCTTTGAATTAAGTATTCTGGCTAAAATTGCCTTTAGCAGAGATCTTTGTACCAATTCTAGCAACCACTTTGTCATACTTCTCGGTTGACTGATGCCTGCTTTGTTAAGACGAATATTTTTCCGCTTACTGAATACTTTGCGTCCTTCTTCCCGAGCTTTAAAACACTTCCCGCTTGCAAAACCTTGCAAGTTGAGCCCACTACTAAGGACTTCTTTCTAGGGTAGAGAACAGACCTCTCTAATCAGACCTCCGGTAGCAAGAATTTAGAGAAAGATTGAACGTCCACCAAAAAGATACTACCAAGCGGAAAATGTATGATCAGCATGCAATGTTTCTTCGCTGACCCGGTGGTTTTCCAAATACTGCAACTGCTGCCCCGTTTCAAAGGTGGGGGCAGTTTCTCTTGTACCCCCACAGATGCATGCATAATTTACATGGGCTCCGACGCAGGTTGGAAAGTGGAGGGGCCAAGGAAGTTTTTAACAATCATAACAAAAGATGTTTAGAAAAGCTCTGTTGTTTTACAAAAAAGTGCGGGGGCCATGGGCCTGATTTATATCAACATTACCAATCATTCGTATCCTCCAAAACTCATTATGCACAACTTGTACCCGGATGTGAAAGCCCACCCGAGCGGAAACGAGGTTACGTGCTCTGAAGTTGATGCTTCCTGAAAGAAGGAGTTGCCTGAAGAAGCTGAAAAGAAAACACGGGATGATCTAGGACTTGGTACTTGCATTACACGATGGACAACTCTGGCCAGTTGAAGGTCCTGGCTGATCTATCGAATCGAGGTATTTTTTTATTCAACCAAGTTTTGCAAGTTAAGGAATCTATCTTAAGGAATCGGTGTTTAAAAATTGGGGGACGACCATTTTAGTTTAAGTTCCTATTCACAGAACTTCTCATTCGTCTCAAAATCATATTCAAATTAATGTCAGTGTAGCAGCAAAGATTTACGTTTGGTCGAAGCAATAATTACTTATCTACACTGAATGATGTTTCCCCCCGCTATCTTTAGCATTGAAGAGGCGATGTACGGTTTCAAACCATAGACTATGATCTCTGCAAAAATGCGGTTTTCTTCCTTGTGATTTTAGGTAAATGTACAAAAATGTGTAGCATAGCACAGGAATTCCATTAGTGTAGATTTTTGTTTAACAATGGACTAATGAAAGCAGGTCGATCGTTCATTGAGTAAGTTTCTTGCATGTTCAATGTAACCACAACATGAGGTGTTTACTGACAGGTGTCCCGTTTAACTCGGGATGTTGAAAGAAATTTGAGCCTGAATATCGTTTGTCATTATTAGCACTAACGACTGGCAACTGCATTGAATTTGTCATTGAATGTAAATATCCGATGACAAATCCAATGGGGTCATTAAGTTGTCATGAAGTTCAACCAACCATCAAAGCATACAATTTGCTGTTTGGCAATTTCTTTGCGAGACTAATACGTGATCTGTAAAGGATTGCAATTTACGATCTATGTTTCAATATCTTAGCATAATGACACCCAAATGCAATAAAAGAAAGCATTTAAAACGAAATTCCAAAGGCAAAGCCATCTCTTAATAGTCTTTTCCCTTTTTCCAATGATACTGACAAAGCTATTTAACAAGTTTTGAAAACATTATAAACTTGTTTTAATTCAGGAAGTAAATGTTACTTGGCTACCAGTATGACAAATATCCTGTTAGCAGCTCAGCTAAGCCCCTGTATAACTATTTGGAAAATTTTAGAATTCATAAAATGGTTAGAGATTCTTCGTTTTTTAAAATGCAGCCATAAAAGAGTTTGATGAAGCACAAAAGAAGTGTAAAGATATTAATGCAAAGGTAAGATACTAAACATTTACTTTCATACTTGTAGTTACTGTGATGATTATTATTATTATTACTGCAGCCAGAATTAAAATCTTTTAACCAAGTTGGTTAGACAATGCAAATTGAAAACCTGAAAAAACACTGATTGATGGGACAGATCTATATATACTTGCAAATCAATCTAAAAAAAATTTTCATTTACAAGTTTTGATTGAATTGCTCTCTTATAAATGCATAGAATTGCTCTGTGTGGACACAAAGTTATACCTTAAATAATAATTACTTTTGTTCCTGGTACAGTATTTACAACAGCATGACAAGAACCAAAAGCTCACAGCCCAGTTTAAGCAACTCAAGAGAGGTGAACATTTTAGCTTGGTTTATCTACAAAAGGACTCATAAATTGTTTCTTTAAAAATCATCAATACTCTTTTTAGGTTAGCAAGCTCCCAAATTCCTGAAGTCTGTTCAAAAATTCTAAACTTATTCCATTTGCCAGCTTTGTGGCCAGTGGGAGGCAAATGTTTTATGTACAGATCATGGAATTTTTATCATTCTCAAAGTGGGCAGTTGCTCAGCCCTTTCTCTTTATGAATTATAGCAATGCCAATTGTATTATCAAAGCGACCTGAATAATAGTCTGCCTGTGCCTGTTTCAGTGTGGAATTAGTTGGATTTCTAATACAGGTTTAAAATTTGGCAGGCACATATCCAATAAAATTGGGTTTTTTATATTAGTATCAACTTTTGTAAGTTTAATATCTAGATTTATTATTTCATGTCCTATTTCAGCATTATCTCTAATACTTTGTGACAATGACATAATGCATTGTTTTAGCTTCTTCAATTTCCATTTTTTAATTGTATCTTTTTTAGTTTCCCTCCTTGCTGTCAGTGAATATGAAAATCTGATGAAAACATACACAGATGCTGTGAAGCTAAAGGATGATACTTTGAACAAGCTCAAAAAGGTCATTTCATTGTGTTCGATAACCTAATTGATATCATACACATTTTCTGACTGAACTCAGAGTGTGATAGCTGCTTCTTTTTAGAGTTTGCTTGTTATAGCTTATTTTCTGATAATTTCATAAACATTTATTATAATGTCTGGCTTAAAATCTCAATAATCTGTAGCTTTTATAGTTTGGTGAATTTTACAAGGACTTTTTAGGTTGAAGATGAGAACAAAGAGCTCAGGAAAGTAAACAAGATTTCACCAAATGTAGCTATTCTACCAACAACCTCAGAAAAGGTACACCTTTGACCAAGGCCCATCACATGTGATGCAATATCATGTTCTCTTTTGTCACGGTGATGGTGTCTTCTTAATTTATTTAATCATCTTTATAAAAGCTGGGATTTTTTCTCAACCCCATTGGAAATGAATATTTTAGAAAATCCAAGTTACGCTTTTCTATATTCTATCTCCAACTGTATTTTCAACAAGTCATTCAGACAAATTGAACTGAAAAGATCCAAAGGCTAAACCCCCCAATAACTGAAACAGTCACTCAGGGATGGGAGAGAACATTAATGGGAGGTGCTTGTTGATTGCTGTCCCGAGGCAATACAACAAGAAATATTCAGAGCTCAAATCCATCACAAATTGACAGAATCAAAATAGTGTCCTCAGCTGGTATCACTTAAGTCTCAAACGCCTTGATAAGCCACAGGAAATTGATATTGTTGCAAGTCCAATACATTGTTCTCATTGGAGGCAGAATTGTTGCTGTAAAATTCTTGAATATATTCTTATTGTTTTCCTAGGGTGCTGGTGATGCAGCTACAAAGGGAGAGTTGGAGGGTCAGTTTATTTACTTTTAAAAACCATTTGCCTGTGCATCTTTAGGGTGCTAAATTTTTCCTTAATTGTAGTAAGATTCAGCACTGTTTTCGGCTGTGTTTTCTCTAAAGTGGCCAAGCCGTTTTTCGTGCCCCTTCCTGTATATTGTGGTTGTGTATTACAAACAAATATTACCAAAAAGCAATTTGGCAATCTCTCATCTCTAACTGTGCTCATATTGAGTGGTACTGGTAAGATTTCATATACTTAGATAACACTGCTAAGATTCGCTCTGTATCCCAATAAGATATGATCAAAGGTTCCCACCTCTTGTTAAAACGTTAAAAAATCTGATGACTAATAATTTTATAAACTTTCCAGGGCTAAATAGATACAATTTATTGTTTCAATGAAGCTATGATTGACTGAAAGATTGAATAGATCTCGGTTCTTTTCCATTATCGTTGATGACCTGTCTCTTGCCAGGGTTAAGAGCTCTTTTGACTGGCACAAAAGAGGAAATCCGAAGAGCGAAAGCAGCAGCATCGAAATTAGAATCTCAGGTAAATCTGCATTCATGCGAACAAATTTGTGTCAAATGTTTTGAGGATACTTAGAAGTAAATATTTAGACTGTATTTTTCGAAGTTTGTTTTTTTAAATAAACTGTGTAGTTTTCTTTAATTCTATTAAAGTGCTTTACGATTACGTCTTAGCTTGCGGAGGAAACAAGAGAGCATGAATCGACAAAAAAGAAATTGAACACTGCAAGTGCCCAAATCCAGCAGCTTAACAGAGGTTTGTTAAGCATGCATCAGACCTTGAGCCCATCATAATTAAGGGCCATCATACATTTCTGTCCTTCTAGATATCTATAAGCATTATTTCTGCTGAATATACTGAACCACAACCGTCACTAAAGTCACAACTTAACAGTAAATCGAAGCAGAATTATTTTATTGTTTATAGCAACTTAGAAACATGGCATTGACTCTAGCATAGAAAATTTTTTATTTAATTATTTAATGCCCTAGTTTTTGTTCTTGTTTTTCTTTTAGTATCTTTCTTGGCCTTGGATGAATTCCAAGAATTGAAGAAGAAGTATGATGCGGAAGTAGAATGTCGAAAGAAGGCGGAAGAGTATGCGTCAGAGGTAAGAAATATAGATAATAGCTGCTGTGTCTTTTTGGAAGAGCTTTAAATTGTGAGTTCTTGATGTACAGATTTTAGTGAAACAAAAACACCAGCTTTGGTGCTGTCGCAAAATACAATAGATATAGTGGATCAGTGAAGCCTTGTATAGTTAGCCGTGCATAATATAGAAGATTACAGATAAGAAGTATGAAGATCCGAAAATGCCCTTTAACGTTGATTTTTTGTGTACTATCCTTTAATGCTTTCAAGAGATCTTTGGGAATTTGGCTAGATGCAAGGACGATAACGGCTAGAGAAGTAATGTCTGTATCGTTAGGCACTGATAATATTTCGATTGATATCATATACCAGATGATGTATTTCCTACATGAACACGCCTTTAGCTTGGTGGTTTTCTTTTCTCAAGTGGTCATTCAGTTATTGTTGTTATTTTAATTTTTCACTTCTTAGGTGCTTCATGACAACCAGAGTATGCTTCGGAAAAGCAAGGTTTTTAGCGAAAATGCTCCTGGGAACGAAAAACTGGATAAGGCCCTGCAAGAAATCGAGGAATTAAGCCAGACACTGTCCAAAGAGAGATTGGAGAATACTCGCAAGGTATTGCTGCTTGCCCCTATAGAATGCTTGGTGGCTATTTCTTTGAATGCCTTAGATCAATAACATGCTCAGCTATTTCTTTTTCGTTGGTAAAATGTTGCAAGAGCCTTAATCGGCCTTAAGTTACTGGCAAAGTCATCTGAACGATGGCTGAAGTTTTTTGATTGAAGCAGCATTCGAAAGAGATTGACAGAATTCTTAAATCCACGCCGCCCTCATAATGTTTACTGCTCATTGTGCTGTTTGGAAAAAGACCTCTTTTGGAATCTTCCTAATTTTCTCCTACCCAGAATACACAACCTTCTTGGAAGAGGTTCCCTTTATCTGGCTGAGTCACAGTAAACACTTTATACTCCATGTGAATGATATATCATTTGTACAAAAATGGCGAACAACCTGGTAAAAGCCTAAGTAATTGACTCGTAATTTAACTCGTAATTTCTCTCCCTGAACGGTAACTTGCTTAAGACTTCGAATACCGTATATGTTAAAATGATAAAATGTCTTATGTGAAAGAATCCCCATTAGGCTTCAATTAATCTCAAGTTATGTAGTTGCGGAGTGTGTATCAGACGTCACATATCAATTGTTGAATCAGCATGTTATTATTGGCCATGTGAGCAATTTGATTATTCTAAACAGATGAAGGACATTCAAGAGGAATTGGACTCTTCAAAGGAAACGAATGCCCTCAAAGGTATTTAATTTTGCAGTCCGCGTAGCCATAAACAGTCTGTTGATATGGACAGTTGTGGTTTTGTTCAATGAAAAGTTTATGGCAGAGAGTTATTTGAATTCTTCTGATTGTTTCCTCTGAACAGCCGGAAATAATCAACAATGGAGCAATATAAACACATGTATATGTGGAAAGAAAGCAATAATCAATATTTTGCCGCCAAAAGTCTACAGGAAGTAACTCGTAGAAAGTACAAACGTCCGGGCTAACAAAATGATGTTTAGTTTGATCGCTCTAGTGTGGTCACCAGCTTGTTCCTTGGTGGGTAAGAGACGAATGCTAGATTTAGAACTACGAGGCTTCTTTTCTAATTCGACCAATTCATCTGAAAACAGCAACACATTTCAGTGTTTTAAGCCTCTTTTCAATATTCACGTACAATTATGATCTCTGATAATTTTACCGGTCCCCAATGCAAATTTGACCATACAGTCTCCCTTTATCTTTAAAATGATATAATATAATTTGTTTGATTATGTTGCTGCTAAAAAACTAGAAAAATCACTCACCGGTTCTTATATAGTACTCCTTTATTTCAAGGGGTAATCTATTGGGCAAGTAAATTGATAGAAATTAACACTTACCTTGCAGTATCTTGTACTGTAGTGTTCAAATACCATTTCAGCTGTAGATAAACCGGTCTGTAATGCTGGTTTTCGCTTTTTGCAGCTTTAGAGGAGAAGATGTCGGTTACATTAGACCAAATTGAACTTCTACAACGACAGCTTCAGGAGAGTGAGCAAAGAGCCCATGAAAGCGATAAAAGAGGTATGTCTTCCTAATGAAGTAATCAGTCGTTTTGTTTTGGCTCTTTCATTTCTCATTTAATGACATAAACGAGGATTTCGATCCTTTCGATGATCATTCATTTTCATCATCGCTTAATCAACTGATCGGCCAAGCTACGAAAAATAAAATTTGATGAAAATAAAATTTTATCAAGAATAATTTGATTGTTTCCTTATCATTTTCTGTATCCACGGTCCTATCTGAACTAGGTTTGATGTAAATTCGTTTCTTTTCGTGTCAGCAAGAGAGCTTTACGACAAGTTGATTAGAACGGAGGAGGCTTTGATGTCAAGTCCTAATCCGTCATCAGTTGTCATAGCAGCAGCCACACCCCCACCACCACCGCCTCCACCCCCACCGATACCAGCCCCAATGATGAGGTAAGTCGGGCCCCTTCTGATCGGACACTGTAATTAGGCTTTATCATATGCCCTTGGATACTTGTATGGCCTTCGCAGTTGGGTAGTTTTGATTGAGAAGGTCAAGTCACTAGCCGAAAGTTGAAGCTAAAGTTGAAAAAACAGTGACAAAATTGATTGCAACTTTTGTTCGGTTCTAGGAAATTTATAACGAGAATCGGCGGTGGAAAGAAAAAGAAAAAAGGTTCTGAAAAAGACAAAGGTATTGGTAGGATTGGTTTAGTTTCTCAAGTTCCTTCTAAATGTATTTTGACAAGCATTCCTTGTAAAATGATAGGAAATAGTGTACAATTGTGAAATAGTGTAATGTATACAATAGTTCCTTCTTGAAACATATCGTGTGTTTAGAATTGGTTGAAGTGGCATGGCTGGAGCTTGTTTTTCATTTTGCAACTGCCTTTTGTTATTCGAGACCACGGGGTCTACTGCATTTATTTCATATTTGCAGCAGATTCTGAGCAAATGATACTGAATCTAAAGTAATACCGAAGGAAACAAACAGGTTTATCCCTGTATTTGTCCAACCACTCTATCCCTAAGGACATTTAGAGAAAAAGGCTTTCCAACATGCAAATCAGAAAGTTTAGGCTTAGCATTATTGCACATGCTTACCCCATAGCAACTACCATACCTCCCGCAAAGGAGCAACAAATTACATTCACATTTTTTGCAGATGACCCGATACAGGACATGATGAAAGAAATGATGTCCCGAATAAACAAAGGGTTGCAGTTAAAATCATCAAACACGGTACTTGATTATGCATTTATCATTCTGTGTATGCTATTATTTTGCATGATTTCAAACTATGACATATCATTTTCGCATTCTTTTGTACCATTACACTGTATTATGCTGTATTATATTTTATTGATTTTTCATATCATGTTTCACGTAAGCCTGACAAAAGGTAAATTTTGTGCATAGACATTTTTATTTCTAAGACAGTTGGTTGGTCGTCAATAAAGAGTAATTTGTTTGATATATTAAAGTGTACCTACCTTGAAAGGGGTTTCCTATATTAAAGTGTACCCCCTATCAAACTTCTGAAGTTGATGCACACTTCTACATATTCTTGGTTTTTGTTTTAGAAAGACGACAGCGGCACTGCTCCTGCTATGAATGAGTTGGCTAACCTTCTGGTAACACCTTGTTTTTATAGACTTTTCCACCATATAATTTCTCCTGATAGTTTTCCTTCAAGGCTAACATGCTAAAGAAATACATGTCCAGGACGTCGGAACAGGTCAATAAACAGGCGACATTAATTTCTTCCAATTTATCTTGATTCAAGTAAGACCTGGTCTTTGATACGTTACAGAAAGTTTGAATTAACGCCTTACTCGAGAAAATCTACGCTATTGTAGAGACACCAACAGATTTAATGCTAGAAATTGAGACTAACATTAGACCTAAGTATGCCAGAGACACCAACATATTTCATGCTTAAATGCTAGAAATTGAGAATAGCATTGAACATCACCAATTTCTTTAGACGAATCTGAGACACGGCAAAGGGGGTACCGAACAAGCGGCCACTGAACCAGAAAAGGAAAAGGTGCCAGAATTTCAGAAGTTCAAACTAAAGAAGGTCAGTGTTGCACAGGAAAAAACGAAGCCAGAAGAACAAAAAGTTGACGATGAGTTGATGAAGAAACTTAATAAGCAGAAGAAAGTTGCTGAAAGTGAAGGTCTGACTTGTTTTCGTTCGTCTGGCTCAGGTTTAGGATTATTTTTGGGTGATGTTTGGGGTTTGGATTTGTGCTGGATCAAGGTTAGGGTCAGGAGTAGGCTAAAGTCAGCGTTGGGTAAAGGGTGTTGTCAATGTTCGTCTAGGTCAGGTTAAGGGTTACGGTTAGTGGTAATAGCTTGTGTTATTGTTGCAGGGTCTTTATTTTTGGTTTTTTAAATTCTTTCCATTATTTTGGTCACCAATGTACCCAGGTAAAGACTAAGAGAATAAGAAGTCGAAATTTTGTTGTTGCTTGCAGTTTAGAAGGCAGACTGGTTATCAATACTAGAAAGCACAATTGTTACTTCTTTATTGCTTTGGCGTCGGTGTGTTCATGGTAATATGAATTTCTTGAAGACGTTTCTGTATTTTTACACGAATTTTAATAACCCTCTTTCAGTACCGACTGAAGAAAATGTTGCTACGACAGAGGAATGCGGACACTTGAACAAACGCCCTTCAGTTATCGAATCTGTTGATGGTGAAGGAGATGAAAAGCCCTCACAGGATACTAGCAAGAAAGGAGTGGACAAAGTGGAAGACGAAGGCAAATCAGCGCAAGAAGGTTCTGACAGTGTTAATGAAAATATCGATAAAGATGCCAGTGACCAGAAAGATGGAGCACATGAAATAGAAGGTTCTGCAGAGCCTGATAAGCGAGAGTCTGTTTCAGGATTGCCTAACGGTGCAAAGAGCGATCTTGGAGCGGTGCAGGCAGAGAAAATGAATGAAGAGGTGCATGAAGATAAGGTTGACGGGAATTCTAGTTGCAAAGAGGAGACGACAGACGCAACCAAAGATGCTGTGAAGGAATTTGACGATATATTTGACGAAATAAACCAGTTTCTTGGTGAATGATCGTTTAGTATTTCGAATTGGTTTTCATACTGCACGAGCAAACGTTACCCACGTCAAAACAATGTACAAATATTTAATAAGTACTAAAACTGGCAGCATGTTGACTACTGTGTGAGTATACCACGGCATACGTAGATTGATTCCTGTAGACATCGGGCGAATCAAGCGCCTTAAGAAGAGGTCAATTGCATTCGCCGTTGTTGTATATAACAAATCTGTACAAGGAGTTGGATGGTGATCACGCCCCTAGAGTTTCATTATTAACGGTGTCATCAGATGAAGTGTCCACAGCAAAAAAAGCTTGTTCCTTTTAGAAGTTGTATCGAGTAACGTGAAAAATATCAGTTTTGATAAATCGTAGGTGGATCTTCCAAAAATTGTAGTTGGATCTGTTGTTTTTAACTACAAATGCTATTACTTTGCAGAAGATTCGGAAGGTGAATTTTAAGCGAATAGCCCTCGTCGCACATATAATAGCCTCCATGGTTATTTGCTGAACATCAATAGTCAATTAAGCGCTTTTGCCTTATAAACTGCCCTTTGGTAAATGATGATCAAACTGCCCTTGTCGATTGGTGGCTATTGTTCGTGTTTACCAGTGTATAGATTTATATACAGTGCTATTGGGTGCTGTTTTTTATTCTGGAGCTGGCCTCCAACAAAACATTTGACTGTTTAGACTCTACGGAGAACAGACGTGATTGCATACGTGGCACGTGACTTCAGCTGTGTCACTTGTAATTCTTTCGACACATCGAGAGGGCGTGACTGAAATTGACTTGAAATAAGTGACGATCAGATCAGAGAAAAGTTCTTAGTACATGACTTACAATTTAGTCCTGGATTGCTAGGCCTTTTGACTTCTTCAGCTCCGCTTTGTAACAGAACCCTTGGCGTGGCCTGTAGTTTGAGTAAAACATACTCTATGCCTTTTCGCGTATTGTCACTGCCCTTGAGCTCAAACTTCGCTTTGCGTTGTTTAGTAACCTCTCGAACGTCTTCCTCATAACATTAGGTTGTTGATCAAAATGTTGACTTGCAAAGTTTCCTCTTCTCCTGTTATTTTCAATGCTTTGCGCCCTTCCCTCGCGCCACGTGGTAGCTGTTCGATATGCAAGGGAAATTTCGGCCATCCACCTGGGCGTGCAAGAAACTCCCATGACACTATTAAGCCTTGCTGTCTGACACTATTGGGAAAACTCAGTGCTACATGCAGTTTTAAAATGAAAAGGCGTTTGAATGTAGAATAGCAACAAGCCTGCTTGTTTAAATAATTTAGATTGAATCGTGCTATTTAATTAGGTGAACAAAACTTTTAATTTGAAGCTGTTCTATTTTTACATCTTCATCTTTATATTCGCTAATAGCAATCAAATCTGTTAAGAAGTTCCCTTGAGTATTCATTTGCTCCCTCCCTCGGCAGGATGGTTCGCGAGTGAATTCTGTAAACAAGACCGTAGAAGACCAAAATGAGCTGCTCCCTTTTGGATTCTTTTGGCACCTTTCTACAAGGCACTGATGTGCTTGCGAAAGTTAGCAAAGCAACAGAGGCAATTCTACCAAGAAGTTGCTGATATAGATGGGCTTTTTGGGGTTAAATCAATGCAGATCTAAACACAGAGTCTAATACCAACATCTTAACACCAAAATAATATGCAAGATTGGCACTCAAATTCCACGAGTAAAACTGCCTAGCGGAGTCTGGATTTACACCTGCATATAACATAAACATTTTTGAGTTGGCCGAAAAACTAGTTCTTTTGAATGACAGCAGAGGACCTCAGAATATCTGCAACATAAAAATCAGAGACGTTGAGGACAAACGGCCAACTCTTTGACCTTCGCATTTGGCCTTTTCCATTTATGCAGCTCATTTTGAATAAAAGAAAAAGCTAATTTTATTGCAAATTATGTTCTCACAATTAAACACCGTAAGCGGCCATACTTGCAGAGCTTATTATTGAGTATTATCCGTCGGCTAAATTTCTAAACCACCATACACCATATTTCTAGCATGAATTTGTATAAGCAAACCATTTGGTGATAGAAAAATTCAGGAGGAGTAAAATGAAGATATACATTTGGTAGAAATTGGACCATAGATTGAGGTATAATCAGTACTAAATACATTGATGTTACGATTAACAGAGCCCAATAAAATTCTGGCACTTAACACAAACAAGATTATAAACAAAGCTATTTACAACAAGCGGTACTGATTCAGCGTTGGTCGACTTGAACAAGCGCGGGAAAAGTGCGCATTCGCAGCCTCTCGACCTCTGCCCGCAGAATCGCGATTTCCTGCGCTTGGGCTTTTGCAAGGTCGACCAGCTTTTTCCGGGTTATGATGTCCTGCATTCGTTTTTCTGTTGCTGTATCATTCCGCTCGTTTTCTGCAAGAAAATATTTATTTTCGTCGTAGTAAACACAGTGTATGGAAACTTCGTAGGGATATAGAAAGAGCTTATGGCTTTCTTTGAATAGAACACATCAACTCCTAGTCATTATGTTTTTTGAAATCGTTTCAACTTCACTTGGATGACCAAGTTGCATTATCAAGGGATGGATCACGGATTAAGAGATAGAAAAGGGCAATTAATAAAAATATGACATCAACAACAGGGGCTTATTGAGCAAGCGCAATATAATGGGCTGAAACTGTTGGCCTAACAATGACATGCATGATCCAGCCTTCAAAGATGAAAGATGCATGCTCATATGAAATGGAGAACAGAAATGGTGACGTTTTCAAGACTCTTTGCATACCATTGGTTTGGCTCACATTTCTTCGCTCAGCTACCGACAACGACAGCTCTTCCAAATTTTGGTCTAGTGAAGAATTTTCAGATTCCTTTCCTGTTATCAGTTTCTTCAGTCTTTTCAAGGAATTCGATCTGTCGCCAACATTCCTCTTGTGCATCTACGAAAGACCCATAGCTCAACTAAAATAGAAACTCCTGGAAGAGCTGTTCCCTCTTTGTAATACCAACCTCCATCAAAAAGCAAATGGTAAAGGCTAAAATATTTAAAGGGACAATTTTCTTGCATTCGGAAAATTGCTACTTTACCATAACCTTTTTACAGTTACTTTTGTCAATATCCTTACCTTAGCAATATCTTTTTAAAGCTAGCCATCAACCAAGTTTAAAGTTTCGAATAAAACAACAAAACATGTTTTAAACAACGTATTTCTAGACTATCTAACATTTTATTAATAACAGGCACCTTTAAAAATGTGACCCAATTATATTGCTGAGAATTTAGATACAAATCATGGGAATTAAGCATCTTTGAATAATGGTAAACAATTCCGATTTCAATACCTATCAGATAGCCTCGAAACGGTGTCAGTTATAGTTACATTGTGACGTAAAAGACTCGATTTCATGTTTAATCAATCTGACGTCACAATACATTTCAATGCCTATAAAAGCAGGCGACTGAATAATGCCGATCAGTTGCGTTTATGCGCTGTCGAGACGCCAGCAACAGGATTTAGCACAGTCGTCAGCCAGGCGGAGAAGAAGTTGCGTTAAATTGCTATGGAAATTTCTATGGAAAAGCTGAAAGAGCGGTATTATTTGGACTTAGTGGCAAAAGATACGAAGTTCAAACGACGCTTTTAAGGTGAGAGACGCTTGAGTTCAATCTACTACATCTGAGTTATGATTTTCCTGAAATTTACGATTATGGTTATCAATCAATGAATAATGGATAAGTTGTTTCCAAATAAATTAGCACACTGAGATTGACAAGTTAAAATTATTGGAAGGAAAACGGAATGTATCAAATCCTTCGTTATGTAAGACAAATATTATCAATATGTATGGCAAATTTACAAAATCTAGAATGACGAAAAAGCCTCTAACTTCAATGCAAATAAAACCTCATCTCATCAATCTACTATCCCTTGCACCCAAACTGCTCTACCACACTCTGCTTTTCCCATAAACACACAAATTCACCCACCTTCTTGTGTAGCTCTAGTGTTTGCTCAAGGGTGGCAATTTCTTGCTGCTGGCGGGCGTGCTGATCTCCTTCTCCCAGGTACTGCAAAGGAATCCAGCAAAGATATATCAATTACCCTAAACACAAAGAAAAGTGCAAGAAAAGCATTCTAAGTTTTTTACCAAAATAAATGAAATTGAAATAATTAAATGGCCAACTAAACCTTCCTTATTTTGTCATGGATGCAGAAATTACTTTTCAAGGATAGAATGGGTGCGACCGTAATAAAAGAAAAACATGACTTGAGAACTGTTAGTTTCATTACAAAGACCTTGATTGAGAATATCATGGAAACGTCTCATTAGTTAAAAATCAATCCACTATGTTAGGCACAAAAATTGAATGCATACCGATTGCAGTTCTTTTGTGACTCGAAGCAACTGGATGTCTCTAGCAGCAGTTTGAAGGTCTTCAGCCTGCATTCTCATCTTCTTGTGCTCCCTGATACAAAAACAATGCCTTTCATAAGCATTAAATCAGTTTAAGGGCTTTCGTTGCCATTATAAACAAAGGTAAAATCAGCATCAGGTACTGCCTCCCATCTTTTGTACGGTGGAGATAAATCTTGAGGTGAATTCATCAATAAATTCAAATATTCGTCTGACATTATACCTAATATAATGCTCATTGTGCTTTGAGTGAAAAAAAGAAACTGTGACTTTTGCAGAGTCCGCTTTGATACAAAAAAATGCGTTTGGCACATTTTAAATATTTTGGTCCACTTTGGTACATTCTGAATGTTTTTGAATGAATGTTTTGTGCAGTTGAGACTTGAACTTCTTTCTATTCCAGAATTTTTTTTTAATATCGAGGCCCTATATCAATTGCAATGCCTTTGGTCAAGTTTATATGTCTAAAATGGCACTTGAAGAATCCTAAAGGACAAACCATTCAAGCTGATAAATTCCCTTTCTGAATTCTTTACTGTCTTTCATACTAGCGAGCTTGCGTTCACCTAGGGTCTAAAGGTATAAGCAAGGTTAAGACTATTTGTCAATGGCGTCAAAGTTATACGCGACATTCAAAATAAGATGAGCTTTGTTTCTTCTGGAGGGTAGTTCTCTGAATATAATATTGTGGAGATCGTGGTCAATCTCTTCAAAGTAATAGCTGTCACTGTATATTCAGTTTAATCAACCAAGCCCAATAAACTCAGCTTCAAATATATGGTAATCACTATATTAATCAAAGACAAAAATTTTTAAGACGTGTTAGGATGACCTTAGAGTATGGGATGCTAATAGAAGTACCAAATTCACATACACTTCATGGAAGCACATTCCCTACAGGAAATCGCTGCAGAAAATAACAAGCAAAAACTTGAAACAATGGAGCATCTTAAATAATAATTAGTCATTGAAAAAACGAGTTACCTTGATGGTGGCGTTTAAATCCTCAACAACGGAGCGGTGTATTAGAATGCTATCTGTGTAGTCAGTTATGAAAGAAGAGGAAGGCACTTCAACCTGTTGCAAAAAATTAGTCCACAAATTACATAAAATAAGTAGATTTTCAATTTCAAAGCTTTTAAAGAAAGCATGCATTGAAAAGTGCTGACCAAGTATTTAATCATTTAGTTACTTTAAGTACGATAGTCTGCTGAATACCAAATCTAGTTCGGACAGCGTTTTAAACAGAGCTTAAAAATCCTCTGAAAATTGAAACACGACAGAGCCCGAAAAAATGACGTCATTGAGAAAGGCCTACCTGTCCTTGTTTGAGAACAAGCTGCACTTCCAAGTTCAGATTAAACGTCAACCGGTCGTCTCTCAATCTAAATGGCGTAACAAGCAATTACACATGGCATTATTATTATACTAAACATTTTGGTGGATTACGTCACAATGATATAAATTAAAGCAACATCAGCTATAAAAAATCGACAACCATCAACTATAAAAAATTGGAGAGAGGCCTTAATAAGACGCTAATTCCAAAGTTGAAAATCAATATGCTTAGTTTCAGTATCTATAAAAGCACACGTATTGGTATTGGTATACACATTGGGAGAAATTTGACCATTCTGCCTTTTATTTCATATGTTTCTTCCTAAAGGTATGCAAGAACTCTCGAAAATTATCAAAAATTATCAAATTCTGAAATTATCAAAAACCAGCTGAAATCTGAAAATTAGCTCCTACAAAAAGCTGACACTTTCATATGGCAAGAAGGATGAAAAATTCCCATGGTTTCACCTCTGCAGCTCTTTGAAGATGTTTTCCACTTCATGCTTTAATTGCTCGTCGTCCTCGATACGTTTCTGATAAATTGAATTCATCTCGGCCAAAACCAAGGCCTTGGATTTCACCTGGAATCGAATCACACAAGCGTGGGTAAGGGCTCGACTACTGCATACAATTAACACTTCAAGCATAATGAGCAGAAAAACTAACGCTTGAGTTGTCATAATTCGTATAGGTATCTTCCCTTTCCTTCGGGCCAGAGAAAACAGTAACATAACAGTAACAGTAACATTTTTAAAACAATAAAAATATGCCATTAACTTGGCTTCGAAAAATATCACAGAAAAAATTGAAAAAGTGATTTGATGAGAGCAAGCAACTCTTGGTATTATTAATGAGTTGCGTGACCCTGAAAACTTTCTCGTGTCCTTCACACCGGCCCTCTAGAGATGACTTCAAAACAAATTTCACTTGTAGAGCCTAACGCTGAGAGAGAAGTTAATACACGTAATACAAGGCTACCTTCGCGCGGAGCCTAGCTCACCTGCTGCTCTTTCTCTACTTTGAGCCGCCTGACCGCAACCAGCTTTTTCCACGTTTCATAGTGCAGGCCGTCGGGCATGTGTTGGTCATCGTCAAGCTCCACCATGGCCCTTTCTAAAGACGCGGCGGCTAATGATGCCGCGCGGGAAGACGATGGGCGCGGCTGGAATGGGTTCCTGTTGTCCGCTCCGACATCCGCTTGCGACTCTGCGGCTGCTTTTAGCGTCTTTTGGGCTCTAGATTGCGAAAGACGTGAGAGTTACCGCGGGGGATTTCTTTCGCGATCATAAGGTTATGTTCCAATAGCACCTTTGCTCGTGAACAGTTTGCAGAAAAATTCTTGCTATGCGCATACATCATAATAATCATGTAATTCTAAACTGTATGTTCAAGTAAAAAGCCATTCCGGTGATGTGTTTCGTCTTAAGATACTGCACTTAACACCAAGAAAGGCTGCATATGATACATTTGATCAAACGACTATTACAGGCTTCTTTATTCTCATAAACAATAATGTAGTAAAGGGCTAATGCACTAGACGGAAAAAACATTCAAAGTCGAAAAATCTATGAAAAATCTTTTGGTTTTACCTTGGTCTTCTTTTAAACAGACGATACAACACGTCAATTGTATGTTGGTCTTGATCAGCAAACTCCCTCCTGAAATTCCTATCCAGCGTTCTGTCTTCAGCGACAAAGATGTCGTATGTATCTTTGCATGCGTCGTACTCTCGTTTCGCTTCTGCTGCAAAGGATGAACTATTTTGCTTCAGAACCTTCTTCTCCTCCAGCACTTGAAGAAGTTGCTGTTCTCGGGTATTTAATTCTTCTTCCATCAGCAACGAAGCAGCCAATCTTAGCATCTTCAATTCCTCCTGCGTTATGACACAGAAAATGACGTCATCGACGATACTTGAACGATCAGTTTTATGTCTAGCAGTTTGAATCTCAAATTTGATGGTTATCAAGTTGTTTTTATTTCATTCAAAAAATACACTTCAATTAAAGCACCGTTGAATCCAGGCTTCCTCATTAGAATGCAAATATAATGTACGAAGCAGATGAAATATCCTATATCCTTTTCATTCAAGCATACGATCGATATCTTCAAATGAGATCGGAAGCACTGCAATAAAAATGTCCTCTTTATATTTTGGAAAGCATCAAAACACCAAAATTAGGGTAAATTTGTGGACTGACACCTTGGCTCATATGTCCCTGATGCACCTATCAAAAAATCAATTCTGCAGCAACCTGACCACTAATATTTTGATGATGTTATCATAAAAAACCCAACATTATTTAGTTCAAAAGCATTTTACTAGTTTCATATAGTAATCGTTATGCATTATTTGCTATTGCTCTTGTGTTTCATTCCTATTGTTTTCGTAAAATTCGTCAGCCTTAAGCCCCAGCATATTTTCGCCACGGATGATGGCGGCATTTATCGCGCAAAAAACTCACCTGACAAATCACCATTTCTGTTTTGATTTTTCTTTGAAAAAGTTGTGACAATTTCTCGTCAAAATTTGTGGCTGCTTCAGAAATACTTCCTTGCAGCTTCTTCCACTCTGTCTCGAGTGCTTTCCTAAACTTTTCTCGGTCTTCTTTCAACTAAGAATGGATTTATAAAAATATCAAACAGTTTCTATAGAGGCATCTCTCCCTTTACTATAGAATAATTTAGTATTGCACTGACTATTAAATAAAAATTTCTACTTAGAGGATCTTCGGAAGATTCTTCTGACATTGTTGCCGGCTAAGAATTTTTCCGTACAATGGTGACTCAAGGAAGATTATTTCTAGACTCAACTATGTAAAGTAGAATGATACTTCATTGTCAAGAACCATCTTGTAGAAACGATACATAAACAACGACAGTGTTCCCAGTAAGCAACAAGGATTACCTTTTGCTCCTTCTTCTCGAACTCCTTTGCCGCCTTTTGCTCCTCCTCAGTCCACTCAGTGGCTGGTTTGGACATGAACTCAGGCTTCACGAGTTCCTTTTTCAACTCCTCTTCCGGATTAGCTTCCAGTCTCCCTGCCATCATCATATCCAACGCGCGCTCTCGTAAATTATCGGCTTTCTCCGCCTTACGACGTTCTGGCGAAACGATAAACGAAACGAGTTGAAGGTCATGAGTCTAGAGGAATCGTACTTACGACGCATTTAGTTCGTAAAAATAACAAGAAGCACAAGACGTAAACGTTACACAAGAGAAAAACGATGCCTAAACTTGCACTTAAAGAAAACCATTACCAACAGAATGTGCCATAAACAGCAAATGAAGAGTTCAAATGGGGAAATTAATAAAGATAAGGATTTCCTTTCCATGTTGAAGTCAGGGACATGGGCCATTTAAAAATTGAAATCAATAGCAAGAGGAGTCGCTATTGTTTGGAATAGAAGATTTGCTCTCAGCGATAAAAGGATGATGAAGCTAGAAATTTCAATATTAAATTAATAATCATTAGCAAGGATGCAATCAAAATTGCAATGATAAAATCACAAGCTACCTTCTTCTTCTTTAGCGAGCTCATCTAAACGCTTTTGCTCTTCTTCTGAAATGTATTTCTCAACGACAATCTCTTCGTCTTTGACTTCAAAAAGCATTTCTGGTTGTTCATCTGCGGTCCACCTTGGCTCGAACAAATCCTCATCTGCATCCAAGTCTCTCATTATTTTCTTGACTCGAACGTTTTTCTCCGCAATTCTCTTGATTTCTACTTCCTTGGCTTTGAAAACTTCTTCAAATTTTTTATTGAACTCCAATTTCATGCGGTAAATGCAGTCCTGCAGTAACGAGAGCCAAACAAGTTTACCAAATGATCAGACCAGGATTACATAATACTACCAGAATGCGAAGGATTGAAAAGGAGAGCCTATGGCAAATGTTCACCGTTTTTATAAAGGCCTAAATTGAGGGGGGATAGGATCTTGTCAAAAAGTGACTTTAGCTGCCTGAGATGACATAACGAAAAAATTGCAAGCACAATTACACAGTATTGCAGCAAAAGGAAGATTCGAAAATTAGAAAACAAGATTTTTAGGTGATCAAAAATGCCTTGATTGACATCTCAACAAGAAGTCTGTGATGCATGTCCTGAATTTTTTCATGAGCAGGAAAAATCGTAATGAAATTTCTAATTTTTGGTCATCTTCTAGGCAAATGTAATGATTAATGTAATAGAGAGTACAGACGTCTCTCATTTTTACCTCAAGGAGTACGATTTGCTGTCGCTTCTCCTGGCCCATGTGCATCTCGAACTGGCTTCGCAGCAGCACGTTCTCACCCCCGTACAAGTGACTCAAACTGCCTATCACGGCGGGGGTCTCCTTGCGATTTCGGTCATCCTCCGGCAATTCGTCATCATCGGCTGATTGTTCTTCTGTACACAACAAAAAGGGATTGATAGCCACACAGGAAACAATGGTTTACCATGGAAGATGGAAAGAAACTACAAGTTAACTCTTTTTAATGGTAGCATGCCAAACCCACGCCCCTCCCTCCCGCAAAAAATAATAAATAGTTAATGCAATTTTGAACACTTAAAAGCAAACAAAAGCTACAGAAGTATGACAATGGTTTGTTCTAAAGGAGCTGGTTTTAATTTTCTATCGATGCGAGAAAAAAGCGTGAAAATTATTTCCCAGACCACAAGTAAAAACTCCACCTCTCCATTAGACACTTGATGTCCCTACAAAAAACGTCACTTGCGCAACAAGCCGCAATTTACTGAGTACCAAACGCACCGTGGTGATATGACACAATATCGTACGTCTCCCATTTGAATATCCTGCGCCATAATTTGCAATGAATATCACTGAAAATGTTTGATTTCGTTGTTGAAAAAGAAAGATTTCGTTTGCACTCGTGGTTAGCGCTGCGCAGGAGATGTGACTCCGTGCACGTTGGTGTACACCCTTTGGTTCTTGGCCAGAGGCTTTTCTCGTGATATAGCTGCCACAGTACTAATTAACTTTGCAATTTCCCTTTAGAATGGATAGAACTGTAATGTTTGATAAACTCTGATTGCTGAAAAACTGAAACGACTGTTTTTCGTTCCCAGCAATAGCTTCAAATTCCCTAGATTTTGTTATCGTTTCCATCTATTAAGAGAGAAAAAAGAAAGTGCGCCACCTTCTTTGAGCCACAGATCTGCCATAATATCTCACATGCCCACATACAGTGTTCAATCCAGAAATTCTTAGCAGATCATCAGCCAAATAACGACCTCCAATCTATTTCTTTAAGTAGATCTAAGCTCGCAAAATATGCGCCAAAGCCACAAAAGTATCAAAAGCGCTCCTCCCCCCTTCAAGGCTTCGCAATGCCAACCCTCACTTCAATGGGAAAACAATCACAAACCTAAAAGCGGGGGATTCCCTGCTGTATTTGCATCCAAAATCTCCTTCCTTGACTCCTCTTCAGCGATTTCGAATCTGCGTTGCTGGCTGACAAAGGCAAGTTCTTCCAGCTCCGGCCTACTACGCTCCCTCATTGGATAGTTAGTCACCTCAGCCACTGTGTAGAAGCCCCTTATCGAGCGTCCCTTGGTCATCATGTCATCCCAGCATTGACGTTTGATGACACTTCGAACGTACTGCTTCGACAGGTTCCGCTCGCTTATTTCGGATTTCAACTAAAATCAGAAAAAGAAACCAAAATCAATGGGCAATCTCTGCTTACTAGGAACAGCCTCATACACGCTCTCATCTATCAATACAATTCATTAACTAACTCTAGGATCAAGTACCCAGACCTTTTCCTATTCAAAACTTTTGTCTACAGTTAGTGCCCAGTTGGACAGATAACGTCCAACTCAACACTAATCATAATAAATCAAATGTACCTAAAAACAGAAACCTTTGATAAGTTCATGATTAAAAAGGTTATAAACACATTAACATAAAATGATTTTGATCAGGATGCATTCACATATGCACCTTTGCAATGAGTTGCTAGGCTCGTGTACACCAGAATTTAATTCAATACAATTTCGATATTAAACAATTATGCAAGATTTTAGCCATAAAGTGGATAGTGATTTTAAATCAATACAGCATTGAAATATTCTATCTTTATATTGCAGCAGACAGCGTGTCAAAAATACGGCGATACAGTCCTTGAACAAAGCCCAAATCTGATAAAGCCTAAAGTAAATGGGAAATGGTTTTGGGCTTTCTGGGCCTTCATTCAAAAGATACCATGATCAATACTAATTTAAAAAGTGCAACAATGTTTCATACTGAGATGGAGAAATCCTTCAATCTTACTTCCTTAGTTTGTTCCTCCCGTTTACCAAGCAGTTCTGCGCGTTCTTCCAAGTCCATGTTGAATTCATATCGCTCCAATCTCTCAATGTCTGCCAAGGAGCTGTTCACTTCAATCATGTCCAAAACCTGCTTCCTGAGTTTCTCAATATCAATTTTCAAACTATCTTTCACATCCTTGTACTTCGCATCTTCTTCTCTATGTGCCTAGAAACAAACACGGATAACTAAAATGGGAACAGCAACTTCAGTTCTTGTCTCTTGTTAGCAAGAAACATATGCAAGTCAGTGACATTTAGGAAAACTGTAGTTTGATATCGCTAGAAGGAAAATCATGAAAGAGAAGGAATAACCCACTATGGAAAAGGTTATCTATGCCAAGATATGGCAATGGTAGTCAACGATTAAGAAGCTATCGTAATGAAACACAACATATCGAAGAAGATACCTTGGCTAATGCAAGATCAATCCACGTCTTTCGTTCTTCAGCTGATTCACCTGATGAAGACAATGATTAAAACGACATGAACAACATCATATCACAAATGATGAGGAAAATGGTAAACCCAAAATGACATAAACTGTTGAAAATTTGGCGTTCACCCAACCATGGTCTCATTATAGATAGACTTGACAACAGTAGCTATTCATCATCATCATACATAATGGCATTCATTTCAAACAACTATTTAAAACTTTATACAAGTTGACTGCAAAACTAGAATGTTCAGACGAACCATGAAATAAAAGCCCAAATACTCACTTGCGTTTACGTCATCGGTTAGCGGTGGCATTTCCTTCAAAGCGGCATCTTGCTCCTTCCTCGTATCAAGCACCTGAGACAGACGCGCTCTTGACGCGTCAACGGCAGCCGCCGCGCGGTTCTTTCCCTTGTCGCTGAAATTCCAGCCCCAGCAGGACAGTGTTCCGTCACCACTTACTGTGACGACACTTCTGGAATCTGGACTGAAACAGCAGCTCAGCACTCCTCCGCAGTCTCGATGACTTACTGGCACTGTCACTATGTGATCCTAGATAGAGTGATGAGCAGGTATCAAAATAGCAAATATGACATCAGAGTTGATAGAATCATCGATTGAAAATATTAACGATTCTTATCCATCTTTCTTTACGACGTGTCTAACGTGAGGTCGTCTAATGCTTTTCTAGGGCTTGGAGCCAAAATTGACGCCTTCATATCTTTGTTGTTTTTGCAAACATCGGGATTTGCTGATGATATTTGTGAAAATATCGAAAACTATATTTTCTTCTGAAGATATATCGACTTGTAACTTAATTGAAACTTGGAAAAAAAATGGATATCCCAGCTCCTCACAAAAAAGCTTAAAATAATGTCGTCATGGTGAACCATGAACTCCACAAAGTTTATCAAGCTTTAGGGAACTGTGTTTAGTAAAAGTTTATCTGCGCTGGCAACTGCCGGTTGAAAAGATCGGATGATTAGGCGCAAGAGTGCTGGGTGAATGTGCATTGATTAACAAGGATAATGTTCGGTTCTTATATTCAGGACAACATGACCACTAAAGTACTAATAATAAAAGCTCAACGGATATAGATTAGACTCACTATAGCACCGGTTGCTCGCATTATCAGCTTGCCGTCCGGGCCTCCAGTCGCCAACCATTTCAGGTGACCGGAAGGAGCGATACAACCGCCCTTTAGACTGTGCCCGTGTGAGCCCATGGAAGGATCCAAGACGACGTTACCGGTGTTTTCCTGTAACCGGAAACAATTTCAGGCTCCCGAAAAGATAATATATCCAAGAAAGCCAAAACTTCTAGTTTCATATGCTAAGCTAAAATTTCATGATAATGTAAACAAGTGCATTTGGTGAACATATTAGTGCAAAATTGTAGTACAAATTTGGCATAAGAGCAAATTGCTAGGCATATGAAATGGCTCAAATGTCAAGTGTCATATATGAAATGTCAAAGTTGACTTAACACTTGACTTCCAACAACTCTCATTTGCGATATCATGTTTACTCTGAAATGAAATCTAACTTGATTTCTGAAAATTATAATGCTCCAGCAAATTATTGAGGATAGTCAGTATAATATCAAGTGACTTGTATCTTATGCAACGTAGCCTGAATTACTAGCAAATCACTCAACGTCATTGTAATGACGTCATAATGGAAACTCGCGCTTTGAGCTTGTGGTAAAAAGCGGACCATTTTTTTGTCCACCGAGATAAGCTATGACTCACCTCTGAAACAGTGATTGGAATGTTCACCACCTTCTTGCCATTTGCCTGAATCGCAAATGCATTCTGCTTGGAAACCAAGCAGATATCGTAGACAGCATTTCGAAAAAGGTAATTTCGTTTCTTTACGCTGCCATCACGAAATAGGCCAGTCTTGTCCACGAACGCACTGTTCTGACCTGGAGTGAACAAGACAGTAAGAAAATAAAAGTTGTAAAAATATCAAAGAATTACGGGACGAGATGTTTACATTTAAAAGAATAGAAAAAGAAGAAAGAAAAATTGACATAGGGAGAAGAACAAAGATCGATTCTAGAAGTTAATGATCTTAAATATATATAATGTGTCCAATCGATTGTTCTTCTGTCATTTTCGGAAAAATTCTTGACAACAACATCTAATGTGAGTATAAAATTTGGCCTTTCAAAATTGCTATAAAAATTTTGTGATCCTAGGCTTTAGAAAAATGTAGATAAATTATGGGAAGTTGACCGGGAATTCAAAAATCGATTTTGTAATTATTGGTTTAGGAAGCCCCTTTCATCAAGATCTTGTTCTTTTACTTCCCCTTTCTGTTCATTCAAATAACGCATGATGTCACAATGAATGTTTGACGTCACAAAGCGTAATTGCTTCAAGCTTCTTCAACATGAGATTGTTTTGCAAAATCAACATTCCATTGAAAAAATACGTACCAGTTGACAGGAAAATTACAATTGATACGCAAACATGACAGTGCATAACAAAGATTAAATGTCCATCATAAACTATAAACATATTATTAATACAATTAGTTATTCATACTAGCTATTACTCCTTAAAAAGAACTGAACCATGCTATATCACCTCTGAGTGTTTCTGTCGATATGTCCATACCAACAAGATGATTGAAAGTAGGGTCATCCCCAATATGCCCTGTACCAATCAGAATTTTCCAAGCGCTGTTGTCATTATCGTCGCGATAATGGAGGCAGGAGATCTTGCAGGCATCGCCTTCGATTTCTTGGAAAAAAATTCACGTGATTGTCATTAATTCCTCGCAAAGAAGCACCTTTTAATAAAGCTCCAAGAAACTTTTGGCACACGCGTTTTGTTATAGACAATCGTCAGGTAAATTTCTATTGTCAAAAATGTGTATAGATTTCCTTAAATGGCAAATGGCACTTTTGAGCAAATAGGGAATAAACTCTTCATTGATAGTGAAGCTAAGTATAGTTGCAAAAATTCTGCGGGAAATATTAAACAGTGAAACCAAACAAGACCAATGAAATCCTGTACAGGGTGAACACCAATTGGAAAACTTTGAAGTTCAGTTCGCTGAAAATTTTTTTGCCCATTGATAAAACGAATTTTGAATGCAAGACAGTATATCTTGATTTTCAATGCAAGTGATTTTTAGAGACTGCAATGCCAAATTATTAAAAATAACAGGTGGAAATGGGTCATCGGGAAGAAATTTGATCGATCGTCACCAATTAATCTTCATAACTGAAAACATAAATAAAAAACTTACTTGTGTATCCAAACACATCGAGACCCGATGTTACTTTTGCATTCAAGACATAAATGTGCCCGTCGGTAGACCCAGTGACTATGATATGTCCAAGGTTGTCAACGCTGCAGACGTCAAAAAGGGATATCAAAAAAACTTCAGGTATGACTTTCACAGCAAAATACCACTGCTATATTTTGTTAGAAATTGACAACAAAATTGATAGTGACCAATAGTGCAATGCAGTCGTATAGATTCAAGAATATGAAAAATAAATCCGACAAACTTATGAAAGCAGTAATTATATTCAATTTGAATCGCAAGCTCACCCAAGAGCAGTAATTGGCCCCTTGTGAAGATGGCGTTGCAAAACAACTCGCGGATGCTCTGGTGATGTCAGGTCCACAAGAATCAGAGATCCACCAGCAGTCGCAACAACAGCAGAATTTGATGAAGGAAGGCATGCGATCTTTATGGCCTAAAAGAAGTTGTGTGCAGATTATGAAATTGTACGACCTATAAATTTGTTAACTTAAATAAATTTCATTTCAAGGAGAGACAAAAGGTACTGTGCTACCCGCTTTGTAACATGATCATAATGTTACTTTGTGGGTTGTTCTAGAGCTTTGTGGTTTTACCAGCTACCTCCTGAAGGCGGGTCTCAAGCGAAATTGCCTATAATAGCATTAAAAATGTCATGTTCTACACGAACAAAGGTAAAGAAACACTCTTAGTAATTATACGCCAACTTACTTTGCAGTTTAATTGAACTTCTCCAATGCATTTAGAAGATGACACAGACCAAAGCTGAACTAGGCCATTCTCTTTGCACGTCTTAAAAGAGGGTTTTGATAATGATGAAATAAAACTTTGCATGAAGAAAATTGGCAGCTATTATCAATAACAAGACGGCGACTCTGATTTTGACTTTATGTTAAGTAGCATCACTTTCAAAAACTTTTACTTAGCGACTACAGAAACTTCTCATCTCTCTAATATAAAATTATATTCCAACATTCTCATGTTTACCCGTGTCCATCTAAACCTCACTGCTCTAAATTTCGAGGATTTCTGTATATATCCTAATTAAACAGTGTAGCGTATATTACTAATAATTAGTTATATACCCTAATATAACTTAATAATTATGAGTACAAACGTGTAGCTAAAGCTAGAAAATGGAGATAAAGGCTGTGAAATCATCTCTCTCTATTTTTAACAATAATTGGGAAGACTAACTACTTAAGTAATACTCTAGAACATTATATTCAGCGTTGAGGATCAATCAAACAGAAAGCTGAAACCTGCAGCCAACATCATTTAGATTATGGGCAACATACTTACCACACAACATGAATTTTCCCCCAGTGTAAAATCAAGCCCTATTATAAACCCAGCATGGTTTTGGAAGAGCGTCTGTAAGCCCTCAGGTTGCTCCGGGCAGTAAATCTGGACAGAGCCCTAGAGAGTTCAAAAAACGAAAATCCATTGATCAGAGGTAAATTATCAACATTGAATAGTAACGAATATTTAGTAACGAAGATTATTTATCCGTAAGACGTAAATAAAAGTAGATCTGCCATGAATCTTCAAAGAAGACCAGATAAGATTCAACTTTGCCGTATAAAATTGAGAGAAAAATAACATTTCTAGAGGTTCGAATTCAAAGATGAATGCACGTCTCTGAAGCACAAGTATACAGCTTATAAATCAATCGATCTAGGGAAATGGTGCGATGGAGTAGTAAACTTTAAAAACTTAATTTGTCTCAAGAATTTTGATCTGCCAGCCATTTCATTGAGATGGTGACATGTACTATAGGTACACTGTGATGACGTTAGTTCTGTCATCTCGAAAGAAGGAGGTCGTGCACTTCACCCAAATAAAAGAAACGGTAGCCACATACAAACCAAATATATAAAATAATAATCGAGATTAAGTCATCTTATGACATGCCAAAAAGAAAGCTGACACCTCATTATCCTAGCACGACCTGTGACTCGAATCGTTGAGGAAGAAAGCAAAAGTCATGCATGGTGGCTATACCGATTTAACCTGATTCATAACACGAAAAACAGAGGATGCTATGCGAACGTGACATGGAACACTCACATCATCACTGCCGAGGGCGAGTCCGTCGTACGATGGCGACCAAGACAGTGCGGTTATGGCGCGGTTGATGCTTACGCGACCCACAATTTCAAGATCACCTGAATCTACTTTCAGGCATCTCAAGAAGCCATCCTGAAACAGTGAACGAATAATCAACATTGCTGTTCAAAAAGACGACTCGCAGGGAATATAAAGCAAAAAGCCGCATTTAAGAAACTAATTTTTTCAGAGCAGGCTGACGAACTTCTTATAATAGGAACAAATCTTGAAAAATAGGTTATTGAGCTTCTCTTAAAAATGAGTTTCTTATAAGATGGTGAAACTAGCTGGACCAACTGGGAAAGTTAAAACTCTTTGACTTATAAAAATACTGCATCCTATTGTATTTCAATTTCTAACTGAAGGCTTTGCAACATACTTGTCAATAACCAAAATTTCCAAATTAACGAAAAGGGACACTGACAATAATTTCAGTCAGTATCAGGCCCATATATTTATGTAGAGAGATTTATGCCTTGGCTAGAGGAATTAAAAAAACGACTTCTGATGACATGTGATGGACCAGCCGGTCATCTCATAAAGCCAGAAGTGTTCGAGAACTACTAATTTTGACAGAAAATAACGAGCAGCGTTCTGTTAATCTTAAATGAACAACGGATACAAAGTGGTCGAAAAAGGCCTGTAAAATATCAAAGCAAAGTAAGACATATAGATTAGGCATTCATCTGTGTTGCAACGTTGAATTTAACGCAGAGTATAAAATATGACAGTGATATTATAGAAAGATGCAGACGGAAATTCATCATGCATCTTAGGACAATGGCTGCTACTGCCTAAGGGCACAGCACAAACTCAGGATAAAACGTGCAATGTGAACATAAATATATATTCTATAATGCCAGGCAATGTACTTAAAGGCACCTCAAGACAACTTAGGTCACTATTGCAAAACAACAATGATGACAAAGTAAAGCATTATACTTTTCTTGAGGAAAAGTAAATTTGATTTGCAGCACGATAGAATTGCTTGTATAAGGGGGAGGGGTTAAATGAATACGAGCAATAGAACTGCCGATCGTGTTAGACCAGGACGGAATGCTCACCTTCCCTGCCATGAAGAGGCCTTGCTGATGCAGGGCAAAGCACTCCATGCTGCCGGCAGTCAGCTCATGCAAGGAGTCTTCAAGGTTCTCGTCCGGTTGGTTTTCCAGCATTATCCCTTCAGAAAACGAGACTCGGTTATTCTTTTCACATGAAAACGCTGAATGACGTCACTTTGATTTTTGGAGCGTTTGGAACGCATTGGCGTATTATGAACAGGAATCCGACCCGATATGAAAAATCAAAACACCCGCTAAGCTTTCCTTTGAAAAGAGGCTAAGACGGAGAAGTCATTGCTTCTTTAAGCTTCACCCATCTCCAGTTATAGTAGGCTTCGTCGTTTCTATGGATTCCATTCAGCCATTAATTGCTTATTCGTGTTTTTGCAATTTATTGTACCGGACTTTGGCTTAGGACATAGGTTCTGTTGATTCGAAACAAGGTTTTTCGTCTGGAACATTGACTGAAGCTTGGTTTAAACAGTGGCACATCGAATTCAAAAACATTTTAAGGCAACTAACTTAGCCATTATTGACGTTCTACAAAGAAACGGGCACCAAAGTCCCACGCCACTATCAATATAAAAAAATAACCCGGTTGAATATGACAAAAAGGTTTCAGGCTCTCCTGCTGTCAAAAAAAGGAAAGCTCTTTGAAATACCTTCTACTGCGGCATCCTGGACGGTTGGATTGTGAAACAGAGAAACGGAGCGAGAGTCAAAGTTGATGACCAAGATCTGGCCCTCTGCGCAGCAGCAAAAGATCTGCCCACTTTGGCCCCAAACGTGGCCTTTAGGGGAACATCGTTTTCTCTTGTCACCTGCACGAGAATATTCTTTTCCATATTAAAACAGCTCTATAGCTAAATCAAACCATTGCAAGGCACATTCTTTGTCATTTGGCACTTTCTTAGCAAATGCGTTAGGAACTTTGCAAGGCCATGCCCACCTCAATAAATTCATTTAAAATAAACACTTCCCAAGACTGTATTTTGTGAGAAAGCATTTTCCTAAATCTCTAGAAATAATTTCTTAGCATCATGCTTCTTTTAACTACATATCCTGGTGCTTTTTAAAACTTCTTGGTATAAGAATCGCTTTGTCATTAAAAAGTGTAAAAGTGCACCAATCAAATGTCAGCAAATGTACGCAAATAGTAGCATTGAATGTCTGTTGCGTGGAGTCCTAAAAAAAGATGCCTAACAGAACCTTAATCTTGGCCAATGAAATTGTTATAGAGACACTGAGACATTTCACTTTAAGCCATGATGCAGGCAATATACAAATAAAAAACTATAAAGTGGCTAATAATTTAAGGATAAGAGAAATTCTTACCAACATCTACATTTCCAAGTTCATCCCCAACAATGCCAGCAATAGCAGATTTTGTGATTCTTATGTTTGCTGAAATAGGGCTCACAGAGCGACTGATTTGTCTGTCAAGGTCATCAAATGGATCAAAGTCCCCACCACCATCAATAACGGGAAGGCGTATTTTGCTACAACCGAAGAGAATAAAGTAGATTAAGTTTTGTACTGCAGAAATTGCATAATATGGAAAAACAAAACAATACTGTTAGCATACCAAAATACTTTTTATCAAATACTCCTCAGTCCTTAGAAACATTTAAAAATTGGCCAAAAGCTAACAGAATTAATCAAAAGGCAACACTGGACTGATGCCCAAAGAACAATGAAGAAATACAACAATGAAGAAAAACAATAAAACCTGGCATGATTTAAGAAGGACACCTTTCTCATTAGTTATAAAGAAGATTTCTCATTAAGTAGTTTGGTAGAATATAAAGCAAGTTGTGATATACACTAATGCAAGCCGCAAACAAGGAAAAGTGTAGCTCAAGTAGTAAAACAACAAATTTTTCTAGAAGATAACAAGGGGTCAAATTTAAAAGGAAAAAATCTCTTCTAGAGAATAAAGGAATAACTAAACAGGAACTTGGTCTTGCTTTCTTTGTCATTGCTTATTTCAAATGTGGGTATCTACTAGCACCTTTGGTCAATGCATGATGATTAATGGTGAGACTTGTTTTCAAGTGGTGTGTAACTGGTCTCCTACCTTGTTATCAGGTGATATGTTTCATTGAGCTGTTCTATATTCCATAAGACAAATTGGTCACTGTTTGTTCCACATATTTGTCTCCAGTTCATAGGGTTAAATGAAAGTTTTGTACAGACAAAGTTAGGAACTGAAATGAAGCTTATTTTTCTCCTTTCAGGCCAATTCCTAAATGAAGAAAATGAAGATGAAAAAAGGTTGTCATAAATTGAGATTGTTTTTCTTGCATTCAATTATGACATCATAATTTCAATGGTTGGGAAATTGGCTTCCAGCATATATCCTAACATTATCAAGCAATACACATGAATGAGAGCAACTAGCTGTTCTTCCACTAGCAGCAAATAACCTCATTAGTGCCCTGGCATTAAATTAGAAGAGTTGAACTCCTGATGGGATCATAGCTTTTGACAAGCAAGGTGAAAACAAGACAATACAAGAGATATATAGCCAGACAAGATGAAAACCAGACAATTTGAGAGATATAAACTGCTGGGTTAACTAGTTAACTACATGTTTTAGAACAGCCCTTTGAAATTGGTCAAGAAAACCTGACACAGATAAATTTGTTTGACTGTTCAACATCCATCTGTTCATATCAAGTGTTCCTTTTTTGCATACTTGCTGTCATTGTATAATATCATTGTAATTTAGAACAACACAAGGAGCAATTTCAGTCAAGTTATGATGCTTTTTTATAATTTAGGAGATCTATTGAAGAAGGTAACATACCACAGTGTAATTGTGCAGTCTGGAGCATCTGCATAGCTTGCAAGCAAACTGCCATTATTTGCAAATGCTAATGCAGAGCAACCAAGGGTTCCAACTCCTGAAACAAATGGTACATCAAAAGTTTAAGTAAAAGAATGTAATTGTACCATAATATCATAAATTACCAGCCAAAATTTATTTGGGAAATAGACAATGAATTTTAGACAATGGATTCTAAAGCTAGGCAGTAATTTAGTTTGGAAACAAGCATCACAGAAAATATATTGTATAATTCTAAAAGCTAGGAGATAGAGCAACCTATAGTGCATAGAATTCCTAAGCATTCGAAATTAATCAATAGCTTAATCTATAGCAATAAGCTAACCTTCAAGAACCTCTGTTGGCCTTGAGAAGTCAGATAGGTGATATATATAAATACTTGGATCCATGCAGACTTCTGAAAAAGCCATTGTCTGGTATACTGAATTAACTGCAAGTGCTCCAATTCCATTTCCTGGACAGTCTAAGAACTTCTCATCACCAGTTTTTGTATTAAAAAAACGGATACAATTGCCACATGTGTATGCTATGGTTTCTGCATCAGTATAAAAGAGCTGTGCTCCTTTGTATCTAGCAGACCATCTGGATGAAAATACATTACATATATCAGAGAGAATCTTCTTTTTAAAAGAAAAAGTTAAGAGCAGAATATTTAAACATGAAAAACACACCATCACAACATAATAAACCTTTAAACTTGAAAAACACATTATCACATACAAAATAAATTACCCAATCTGCTGATTATTAGAAAGGTTTTGATGTCTATTGAAGAGCTCATAATCTTAAGGAATACATCATGATTCACCCGATGACAAGCAACGAATTTTCTCACCAGCTATCCTGTTCCCTCAATCACCCCTCCTCTTCTTCATCATAGGCTCTATGTTGTCATGTGATAGTAACTTACAAGCGAGCTTTGGAGGACATAGGAATCTCGACATTCAGTTGAATTTCAACTTCATTCCTGAATACCAGCTTAGTGAGGTTGCAGAATAATTGTTGATTATAACAGACTACATATGCAGCTCTGGATGTGAATGTTTTCCGTTATTTTTTAACACATGAATAATGCTCAAGTGGAATAGTGCTCAAGACTTGAAAACAAATGTTTACCTTAAATTGACACTTCCAAATTGATCCATTTTGCTGACTTTCAAGTCAAAAATCGACCATACTTTAGTTGTAGAACAACCTCTCGCCTGTTGATGAAGGCCTACTCTTTTAGATCTGCATTCGTTGCTTGGTAACAATAAAATCGTCTCTCCGCAGGAACGAGGCTACTAGTACGCAGTCTCCACCCTTCAAGTCATAGATGCCATAATGCCCTTTACGATTTGATTATATCTGGGAGAAAATCTTCCCCGACTAAATAGCAAAGTATAGAAAGGACTGTGTTTGAAGCATCACAAATGGTAAACACATGTCATCTCATGATATGCTCTCTTGTGTTGACACCAGAATCCCTGCTTCCTTACTACTCAAGAAATAATCTCCAACTGAAATTCCAAGCAAGCTTCATGCAAAAGCCGCACAAAACTAATTGATAATACTTTCGGGATTTCCTTGAAATTATTAATTCGATGGTTCGATTCTCGTTATCCTAAATCATCAAGCGAAAGTCAGCATTCAGCAAGTCTAAGCTTACCTTCCTTAGCATCGCTGACCTGATTTTGGGGGCACGGTTTTTGTACCCGAATGAACTCTGAAGTGGCGCTTACTTGCAACACCCCTTATTTGAGGATTCCCCTTATACATATTTCACACCCAAGACATTCTCGCTTCTGGAATCCAAATTTTCGCTAGTTAATTTCGTTAACTATTTTTACTCGGAATGTAGACGATACTATTATGAGAAACCTTGCGAGAAAATGGAGTATGTGTCTATACTTGTGCCTGAATTCTAATACGCCCCTTCGCCAGGAAAGACGATACAGTTGAAGAATGGAAAACTACTGTCAGTTCCCAAATTAAATTTCGAGTTCCTAACTCATGCGTTTCGTATCAATGAAAGAAATTAATCCTAGATCCCAGCTGACGTGCATTTAGTTAATCCAGGTTGATCGTATTTACTATTTGGGTGTTCCATTCCCGGAAATAAAATCTGTATGTGATTACATGGACCGCGCAGCCATTAGGAGTTCTTGCGTCACGCTTTCTCTGACCGAAACTCACCCCCTGACCGAAACTCAGTCAACTCGCCTGAACCAGTATAAAGAATGTTCCTTGTCAGCCCCCTCAGTAGCCTTTACGTCTATTATGTATTCTCTGCTGCGTCAGTTACTCTTAAAAACAGTGCTATGACATCCATTGAAACAGATTTCCAAAATCGAAGTTTGGAAAACAATTTTGCTCATGTTAGGGTTCAGGAACTTTTTGAACAAGTTCTCTGTGGTAGGAAACTTTCCATGGCTCCATCATGATGCTACTGAAGACTCAAGGCAGATTGTTTACCACAACTGGATTTTCTAACTATGAGTATTCTCTGGAATATTTCAAGCAACATGAAACTTCCAAATGTCACAAAAATTCCTATACTTAAGAGCATGTTGTTTCAAAAATCGGTCATGCACTTGCTTGAAAATTTGCTCTGAAAAGGCTCCTTTGTATGATGTATGCATCTTTTTATAGTGTATAATTTAAATCTGTTCTGAACCAAACTGCATATAAATATGAACGTAAAGAAGCCAGGTATTTTTTAAAGAGACGTTTTCCGATTTTCTAAAGGGCGTGGCCTCCGGGGCAATTTACCGGGACAGGCCCCGAGCTCCACCCCAGTTTTCTGCCCGGTCCTCTACTTTTAACCGCCGCACGGCCTCGGTGTGATTATGCCATCAACGTGACGTCACAGTGACCTTGCATGCTCTGTTAACGTTGGCGACACTTATAGGAATGGAAGCAAGTGAATGAGAGCATGGAATATCAGTCATTGAGACCACGCTCTTAGCTTCCATGCTTCGCATTTACACAGCTGCAGGTCAGTCCGACATTCGCCCAGCCCATTAGAACCTTCTATTGTTTAAATTGGAAGTTAAAGCTAGCGATATAAACATCTTCTTCCCTTTGTATCCTTCCCTTTTAAAGAGCCCCTTCATCGGGGGGTCGTTGGCAACTAAGCTTTAACGAGCAATATGAAAAGAAAACCCTAAACAGGATGCATGGCAAAATAGTCAATTTTTTGTGTTGCAATAATATTCATGCAAATAATAAATCGTTTAAAGAGCAGGTCACTAATGGGAAATTGCACAGCTGCCTGGGTAATCAACTTGGCGTCTTCACCGCTTACGGGTGGGGCCGCATGAAAATAGGCAAAGGCTCCGCTTTACAATCGGAACTAGAACTCCGCTGTTTCCGCGTACCGTAAAGAGAGCCCTCTGCAGTACATTCTTTGCCGCGGATCAGAACGATGCTGATGGGGGGCTAAGAAAACCTGTCCACTTAGCTACTTCTGGCCCCATTTACAGGGGCAAGTAGAATACAGTAAACGTGTTTCCAGATAAAACTGTTTCTCGAAAAAGAACCAAGATCAGTTGCTAAATTCAATAATCTATTCACAGAACTTTCTGCACATTGACTTCGATAAACGTAATGACAAAAAACAATAGCTACAAGTTTAGCTATAATCGATAAAGTGACCATCTCCAGGAGAAGAAATGTTATCGGGGTCCTCTGGGGATGCCCCCAGGTGGGGGTGCTTCAATATTCGCCTTGGGGTTCTTCACAGTCTCGTCTACCGACAGAATAAGACAGCACGCCTCTGAGGCTGCAGTAATGGCGTTGATTTTGACGACCGCTGGCTCCCAAACAAACGCTTCGAAGTTGTCCGAAATGTCTTCTTTGTTCACATCAACGCCATACCAGATGCCGCCTGAAAGATTAAATAACTTAGATTTAAAATCTATCTATTAAATCTATCTATCAAAAATATCTTTCAAATCTATCAATCTATCTATCTATCTATCTATCTATCTATCTATCTTTCTATCTATCTGTCTGTCTGTCTGTCTGTCTGTTTATCTATCTATCTATTAATCTACATATAATATCTATTTCACTCGCTGAATTCATATAGTTTACTTCTTTACTCTTGGCGTCTAAAGAATTATAATATTCATCTTTTACATGCTAGCTTCGGGGTCGATGCTTTTCAAATGAGAATATTCAAAGAGAGCTCTTTTTATGAGGATGATTTCTGAACGTCCATCTTGATCTTATCGTGCCTCGATGCCCTTTCGACTTGTTTCGGTAAAGAAGAAAAAGTGAAAACGGAGGAGAAGAGGAAGAGCATTGCCTTCAGAACACTAAAGCTCTTTTGCACACAAAAGTTAAAACATGAAAGCTCTTCTTTGTGTAAAGGAAAGGTAGAAGATGGGAAATATATCCATTTGTCAACCGAAACAAATACACGCCCAAAATTGTCGTTAACTCCAAAAGCTTCTTATTTACGCATTCGCCCAGTTACAACATCCGCAACGTAACAGTATTGCTAAAGTGACGTCACTTCGATCCATTCTCCAATAAACCAGGGCCCACGCAACGGAAGAAAGTAATTCCGATATAGCCATAAAATGTAGCAGATTCGAACTACTTAATTCAATTTCAATTCATTAGCCATGGTCCCCGACTTTCTTGGCGTGGGCCATGTAAACTGCAATGCCGCAAATACGAGTTCCTCGTTCCATAGCGACAGTAACCCAACGCAAGGGAAACCGAAACAGGATCTTCCTATATCATAGGTGGGTACTCTTCACCCACGAGGAAATGAAAGGGAAAAGAATAAAACCCGAAAGCTTTAAAGCATAAGGAAACGTAGGAAATGGCTATGAGAAAAACTGTTATCGCCCCCCATTGAGAGAAACGGGGGTCACTCAAGTAAGAGCATTTGCAGTTATCAAATCACGACCTTTTCCTATATTTTTTCCCACTCACATTCGCTATGACGTCAGAGCATCATAGTTAACACTTCCAAACACTTTAAATTTGACAAAATTCAGAAGTTTTGAAATGGAGTACACGCGGAATATAAAGATTATATCGATTCACTTCCAAAATCATTTAGCTGAGTAAAAACACTGCAAAGATTTTCATCGACAGGAATATAGCAAAAATATTACTATGTACAGCTTCGACCATTAATTCGTACAATCGGTACAAAATCAATACATTACTGACAAGGAAACGAAGTTCTCTCAAGCGGATTGAGCTTTGTACAAGTGCAGTAAGGGGAGACAGGACTATTGGGGAATTTGGGGGCCATTAGAGGATGGAAAGTGGGGGCTAAGCAAGCTTGAAAGGCATGAAGCCCCCCCCTCCAAAAAATCTTTCTAATCACAATGGGGGTCTGTGTCCTTGCGGCCATACTCGCGAGGTCATAAAAATATATCTTGTCAGAAATAAATTCTTGGCAAAGATTCAGGTGTTTTGTTCCAACAAACAACTGACAGCTGCTCTTTGTCATCAAACTCAAAAGCTTCTTAAATACGGAGAAAATAAATAAAGCACACGTAATAAACCAAAGACTGCCATTGGCAACTATTTTTTGTGAACAATTTACAATGCCTCGTTTCATAAAACATTTTCAGAAAACATAAAATAGTAGACACAACGTTTAAATACCAAGTCAGATTCGATTCGTTGTTACGTACTACATTCCGGAAGCTATTGGCCAAGATGGTGGCTTCTCGTTGACCAAAGCGGACATTACCTAACATCCCTATGGGCGATGCAGGAAGTGAAAGATGATAGTCAAGCTAGATCATCTGGCGGATTATTAAAATGAAAGGTGCGACAAATGTAGGGTAATAAGAGCCACGTGATGAACAATAGTTTATATTGTCTCCCTTATCGTTTTGGTAACTCTCCAGTATGGTCCCAGAAAAACGCAATCACCGTCGATTTTGGTAATGTCTATCTTATAGCCAGGGTATATTTTTTTGCTAACAATAAACACACCAAGCACAATATTCACCAATAAAACGGGGATATTGCTGACAGAAACATCTTATAACAGCTCCTTTGATGCAATGAATTCTTACAACAGTATACCACACTGCTGCATGTTCTTCTTGATAATGATGCTGCTGGTTGCATCGAACACAACCTGGATGTTCTTCGTGTCTGTGGCACACGTGAAGTGCGTGTAAATGTCCTTGCCACACGCGCGACTTTTCACGGCCAAAAACTTGGACCGAATGTACTCTCCCGCCTCCTGCTTCTGGTTGGCACCATTATACTCAGGAAAACAGATAGTCAACGGGGAGGTGCCGATCTTTTCATCAAAAAGGTCCTTCTTGTTAAGAAAGAGAATCATGGACGTGTTAACGAACCACTCGCTGTTGCATATCACCTCGAAAACCTTAATACTCTCGATCAGCATGTTCGTCTCCTCGTCTTCGGCCAGACCTTGTCGTACGCGTTCAAGGAAGCACAGAAAATGATGGCCGTCACATTCTCAAAGCAATGGATCCACTTTCGTCTCTCGGATCTCTGCCCGCCTACATCAAACATATTGAAATACAGCCCTTTGTAGAGAAACCTCGTCTGGACGATGCCAGTGGTCCTTAATCGCGATCGCAAGATATCTTGCTCTGTCGGGACGTAGTTAGTAGCCCTGATCCTGCGAAGATCAGACAGATAGTAGCCGGCAGAATCGTTAAGTGTATACTCCCTTGATCGACTGAAGCACTCTTTGACGCCAGCGTCTCCCCAGAGATTCTCTAGAATATCAAAAGCTTCCTCAGTTAAAACGCCTTTTTCGAAAACATTGACCAAGGAGAAGAGCCTTTCCTTGTCCCGCTTGCGTTCAGCATCCCCGAATTCAATCCCCAGCCGAGACATTGCGTTCACAATTGCCAACATTGACTGGACAATATTAGAGAAAACCACTGATCTAAAGCCGATGCTTTCATCTGGAGTGAATCCGTTTTCGTGAATAATTTTCATCTGCTTCACAATGGTACTCTTCCCAGATGCCCCTGTCCCCAAAAGTAAAAGTTTAATATCTTTGGATGCTATTTTACCAGCTTCCTTCAACTCGTTGCTTATTCTTCTGTCTCTCTTCTTTGCAATGCTGTCCTCCTGACTCGATGAACAGCCCATCTTTCGCCAGATCTACAATAACTTTGTACGCCTAAGTGCGGATTGAGTCCTCTATATGGCACCTACTACTAATACTCTGAGCCTGCCTCTGATGGCTACTCCAATGCCTTTGCTGCTAGTCGCTTTATCAACAACACAACCTCCCCTTGGTTCCAAAGCGGTCTAAATACAAAAATAGAATGACGTGTGCAGTTTCCACGGAATGTTCCAAAGCCCAACCCCCGTCGAACAAGAGACGGTTCTCATTTCGACCCTCTTAAAGTTCCTTCAGACCACATGTCGGTTTGCGGGAAAATAAAGTGAATAGCTTCATTGCAGTAATGAATTTAACAAGTTATTTCCCTGTCGTGATACGGGTGAAAATATTTTATTTCTGACGGATGACTCCTAAGAAAATGAGAGATACAACTTTATGAATGACGTCATAGCCTTCTATCTTAAAAATCAAATGGTTCTAGGAAGGTAAAACTAAATGAAAGAAATTTCGTTGCCTCTTGTCATTCGCTGTTAGTTTTACATCCACCTGGAGCTACTTCCTTTTGGAACATTTAGGGGATACTAATTTTTGTGTAAAATCAACCCCAAGGCACTCTCACTGAAAAACGGTCTGAAGGGGACAAATACTTCGATTGTTGTCCCAGATTGTTGTGAGGAACGCGTCTGGCCCCTTCTTTCAACTTAAAATGCTTAAGTCCTTGCCGCGTTTATGTAGATCGTATTCTTCCCTTCATTAATTCTCCAGTTAACTCTCCAAGTGTATAATTACGTCAATTCGGGTATCATGTGGACTTCCGCATAGACAAACTAGTACTTCTCTTAACCATCCAACTGAAAACCCATTAGAACATTTCCTGGTTGTTTTCTTCTATTTAAGTCTATCTATTATATTCAATGTAAAATAAATAACTGCATATATAGGTTGAGCCAAGGATGGGCGTTTGAGTAGCGGAAGGGCCTAGGCCCAAACACTCCTCACAAGTTTAAAAAAAACAACTTGAAGCAGTTTCAAAAACTTGTTGTACTAGACCGAGTATTAGACTAGGATAGTCTTTGTAATTTGTTGCCTACTTCAATGTTAAGAGTATCTTATTTTAATCGTTTTTATTTTCAAGCTTTAAGGCTTGGCAGCAACCATGGAGAGAATGAATGAAAAAAATTTCTATTATTAGCTGAACTAAGTGGCCGAAAATACAACTCCGAATTTAGAAAGAATTTTTACAATCCGTGAGCCATCAGCTTTGCGGCGGGTTTAAGTTAACAGACGTGCTCCCACATTTCCGGTTCCTCGAAACTAGGAGTTCCTTAGAATTTCTTATTTGCATGGTAATACAAGTCCAGCAGCTGTCCCTGCGCAAGATCCCGCGTGCATGAAAACAAAGAGCACGTCAAGACTTTTGTTTGAGTGCCCCTTCGCAGGGGTGTCCGTGATTGCTTCCGCCGCGGTAGACGTTCTGACGCCTGGTAGGATTGCTTTTCAGCATACTGAGAGTTTTTGCATTAGGCACAAAGTCGTAGAATTCTACTTTCCCCCCTCTCTCCATCTCTCTTCCCCCGGGCAAACGAAGGCCACCAATTACCGCCCACAACCAACAGGTTGACACTGTGACAAGTAAAACAGCAGGAGACCTGGATACTAAATTGACAAAGGGAGGGACAGGTGATGCGGAAGCGAAAGAGAACTGGCGAGTCATTGGCATGTCCATGTCGCGATAAGAGGGGATTATCCTCAGGAAAGCGATCGAGTGGAAGACAACACAAACACTGTTAGGTTCTATGTGCAATACTATCGAAGCGAAAAGGCCAGACGAGAGTAAACGGTGGTTCAATCCGAACGGCTGTAGGCCATGGGTTGTACACAGAGTCAGGAAGACAAGTCTGCGGCGGTGCGGAGTAAAATGATCGACAAGAACCTGAAGCAGGATGGTGCGAAAGCTTCCAGGGAAGTGAAACTCCTCTTACTTGGCGCGGGTGAATCTGGGAAAAGCACGATTGTGAAACAAATGAAAATTATTCACGAAAACGGATTTTCACCCGAGGAATGCACTCAGTTCAAGCCTGTGATATTCACGAACATTGTGCAGTCTATTCAGGCTATAGTCAAAGCTATGGCACCTCTGGAAATTGAGTTTGGCGATCCTGCCCGAGAAGAGGACCAAAGAAAGCTGTCTTCGTTGGGCGAATCGGCAGAGGAAGGTGTCATGAGCAGCGAATTGGTGGCTGTTGTGAAAAGACTTTGGGCCGACGAGGGCGTGCAAGCGTGCTTCGCGCGGGCCCGAGAATACCAACTAAACGACTCTGCCGGCTATTATTTATCAGAACTGGACAGAATTAGTGCAGCGGATTACACGCCAACAGAGCAGGACATTCTACGGACACGCGTGAAGACCACGGGCATCGTGGAGACCAACTTCGAATACAAGAATCTGCAGTTTAAAATGTTCGATGTAGGGGGTCAAAGATCAGAGAGGAAAAAGTGGATCCACTGCTTTGAGGACGTGACAGCGATAATATTCTGCGTGGCAATGAGTGCCTACGACCTGGTGCTTGCCGAAGACGAGGAGACGAACCGGATGAAGGAGAGCATGAACCTGTTCGAGTCCATCTGCAACAGCAAGTGGTTCTTGAAGACGTCGATTATGCTGTTCCTGAACAAGAAGGACCTCTTTGCCGACAAGATCACCACGTCCCCGCTTACGATTTGCTTCCCGCAGTACACAGGCGCCAACAACGAACAGGAAGCGGGCGAATTCATCCGCCTTCAGTTCCTCGACCTGAAGAGCCAGAAGGCTGACAAAGAGATCTACACCCACTTCACTTGTGCGACAGACACCGGCAACATCCAGGTCGTTTTCGACATGGCCACGGACATCATCATCAAGGACAATTTACGACAAGTAGGCCTGTTTTGAAAACGCAAACTTCTGCGACCATTGAAATTCAATCGCTTGTCGCATGTTCCAAACAATCACTCGTAATGGAGTAGCAACATCGATGGAGCAACTTAATCTTCCTTGAACGAACGCTTCTAAGGCCAAATCAAACGCAGATCTATTTCCAGAGCATACGCAAATCCAAACAAAATTACTTCACGCTGATGGCGCTGGTAATCGAACAATTCGTAGATTTTCAATATCCCTAAAGAGGGGTTAATCATAAACATGCTAACAGAGCCACACATTTAGACGTCACCTAATATCCCCCCCCCCCCCCTCCTTAAGCATTGTCTGAAATCTGAACCTATCATTTTCACGTGTTAAATCCAGGAAACCTTTCAAAACAACAATACAAATCATGATACCTGTCAAGAATACATCACAGATATGTCACTTCTAAACAGTTGAAGCTTACTTTATATGGCCCCCACACTAGGCCCCTATATTAGGCCCCTACATTAGGCCCCCACACTAGGTCCCCACCCCTAAACAAATCGACAGTGACGTCACGATGTTTGTCTCCTGGCAGCAAACAAGCCAATGACTTATCCAAGAAAGAAAACACTGTGAATGTATTTCGTTAAATTCTACATCTTTTTAATGATTTATTGCGTAGAAATGTGGATGATGACAAATAAAAAGGCTGGGACACTTAAAATAGAAAATATTTGAAAAGCAAGTTTGCGTGCATGAACCCTTGTTTTTGAAAAAGCCTTTACTAGTTCAACGTCTGTTGACTATTTGACACTGTTTATGATTGTTTGCCAAATTTGAATATGAATAAAGATTAAAACTAAGTAGCTGCTCAGGCTTTTAAGCTCGAGAAAGCACTCTGTGCTCTTTATGTTGTAGCTGGCGGTTAGGAATAAAGAGGGTGAACGCCTTAATTTCTTGTTTCAAAAATTTCCAAGATCTTAAAAAAAATACATTAGTTTAATGATGTAGTATTCAAAATGAATAACAGAGTACACAAAAATCGAGGTAGCGTCAGGGGTAGAATTAGAAGCTGGGATGAGGCCACAAACAAGAAAATCTTTTTTGACAGACAAAGGAACGGACAATGGGATGACGTCTTGCTCACATGATTGGAACTGGCAATACCAGGCGGTGACATGCAAATAGAACACAGGGGGCAGACACGCTTTCACACTACAGAGATAGACAAACAAACAAAACTTCAAATTCACGGCACAGGATGACAGGTGACACCATATGACTTGTTGGACAATGAACCTTGGGCCATTGTTTGTCGCAAATGATGTCATCGAAGCACGGTTTGAAGGGAAACAGCTTGTTGCAGTCGCTTGACAAATAATGGACTCGTTGCGTGATCTTGGAACTTGCGTCCGACACAAAACAGAGAGATATGACATCTTCTGTCATCCTTTTTGTCACCCAATATCCGTGAATGACTAGCCAGTAAACTGTTTTCAAATTGGCTTGGATACAATCAAAGGCATGAAACCACAAATAAATCATATTCAATTTACCAAAGCTCACAGATTAAATCACCCGAACATCTAATTAGACTTGTCGTTGACGTATGAAATGGGGGACACAAGAGGTGGGTGTCCGCCCCCTTTTTCAACACTTTAAATGAAATGGTACATCGAGAGGCTTCTTTTTACATACACGCGTGGCCTATGGTCTTTGTTACTGTATTCGAAAGAACTTTAGTTTACTGCGAAAGGCTGTAACCGAATGGGGACGATAGGCCCAAACAAAACATAAATAGACTACTGAGTCACGTGACTACTGAAGGACAGGAATAAAGCAGGGAGGTTCCCTACAGTGACATTATCTAAAAGAAAACTGTCAAAAATAATCACAAGTGAAAGTGGCCTATAAGTGGCTTTATGCTCAAACCCCCCAAACTGCCCACACCGTTTGGCACATGCCCCTTTCAAGAAAGTAAAACATTTTCAGTCTGTTGAAACTGATCCGTGCTAGAACGGCCTGGATAGCCACCCAAGCATCGTTACCTCTCAGTAAAAGCCCTTCCTTGTGCCTGCAACTCTATCAAATGACAAACCATGGAAGTTGTATGGTGCCTCCGAAGGGGTATTAAGTTTTACTTCATGCTACACGTAGGCTACCCCGCAGAGGCTAAACTAGACGACCTATTAGGGGTTTAAGATAAGATATCCTCAGTATTAAGTCTTTACACAAAAGAATATGGAATCAATCCGTTTTATCAGTACCGTGGTTATTGGCAGTGACTTGAACAGAATAGAATTCCAATAGCATAGAATAGCAACAAAAGAACATAGTAAACGCCCTCGACAAATGGTGACCAAAAAATGAAAACATTAGGAAAGTATCAAAATACAAATTGGCTAACCATCAATCGCTGAATTATCATTTAAAATCACATTCAAACAGCAAACCCATCCCTCGATCATCACTTTGTCTTCTTTTCACGATGACGAAATGTTAGGGAAAATAGATTAGCCTCAATTCGCACCCCTTGCCGAAAACTAAACATTTTTTAGATTCATTAGAGTAGGCAAAAATACCACAATATCATGTTTAAGAAACTGTGGAAGACCAATCAAAGCCTCTAGAAAATTCCAGATACCTTTTAAGGTAATTGCGTTTGTCTTTATGTTCTAGAGTTTTACCCTCCAAGAAACGTCAAGCAAGTGTTTTAAAAGAAGAGTCATCTGCTTAGGGCTACGCCCATTGGTAATGACGACTGTCCACCATCAGGAAAAGAAGACTCTCAAAACGTCACACTTCCGATAGCAGCTATACGGTTATCTAGCATCTCAGGCATCCACAGTTAACCTCGAGTGGACAGAGCCGCAAATGAATTTCTTCGTACCTTTCTCCCAACCCTGCAACCCCCTCCTCTCCCTCCCCTCCCCTCCCCTTAAAATGTTGCATCACCCCACACCTTAAAATGTTGCAACCGAGAGCCCCCAAAAGACAGGTCAGGATACTATATGTCTTGGTCGATACAAGAAATTTCACTTTAAAGTTTTGCATTGTTATGGTCACCTTCTTTCTAAAAAGCATCAGCAAGGAACGTTTCTATGACGTCAATAACACCCAGCTAGGTTAACAAATATTGATAACTCACTTACTGCAATTGTCAGTCACCACCTTCTTGCATCAAAATTAAATTTTTGAATGTACTTCGGTATAAAAAATTAGCGATATTCCGTTCTTAGGAAAGTCAACAACTTGAGCCTCTGGTTAGATTCTGCTTATCGAAAACAAACTGCACTATTGTTCATGTTTGCATAGTTGATCTGAGAGGCAAACGCATTTGCAGCCAAAATAGTATGGTGTGTAGCGGCATAAAAAAAATATTGCCTTTTGGCAGGGAAGAAATTTGCAAAAATATCTTCCTAGAAATTGAACAGCGATAGACTCGGCTGAGTTACAAGTTGCAAACGACCTGGCTGCTCTGAATTCTACTGCCACTGCCCACCGCTGCTCATAATGGAACAAGCAAGCCTTGTTGCGAGCGAATGAATAGACAAAGGTTGCAGGGGAGCTCTCATCCACCTAGCACCTATTCTGGGAATGCACAGGATTGTGGTTTGCCTGTTATCTACTCGGTTAACGGGTCTGAAATTGTCTTTTGGCTACAGACAAAGACAAACACGAAGATACAGTCTTTGTGGCATAGGCACTCTATTTGCACGCAAAGGTCGAAATGGACGACTGGTACTACTTTTTTTTACAAAAATAAAAAAACCGAACTATCAAGGGCAAACCCGAAATCCTGATCATTTTACCCACCACTGTTGTTCATTTACCCACCACCAGCTGTTGTTCATTTACCCACCACCAAACTAGTTGGAATTTAATCGAATAGTTCCAGCCCCCCAGAGAACTCAAAAGAAACTGGGTGAAATAAGAACAACCCCCCGGCAATAGATAGAGGATGCCGGGAGATGGAGAATGAAAGCAAGTGGTAAAAACAAGAAAAAACAAATAGAGAGGTTTAGTAGTTGGGATGAAGCGTGGACTTTAGTGTTGTTAGGCTGTCCAGAGAGATGTAATCAAAAGAAACTGTCCTGGATATTGTACCCAGCCTCCTAAAGTGGCTAGGTATAAATATAAGACTGAGGGTGAGGGATCATAACACTGGCTAAACCAGATTAAACTCTGTTTGTTGCAAGCTTTTAGAATAAGGTAAAAGAGCATGAGGCCCCTGAAAAGGAAGCAGAGATAAGCTACGAAAAGCGTAGTCCAATACCTGACGCATGCTTCTGGCGCAGCTTGTTCAAGACGATGGTTGAATCGAAGCCCGCGTTGTCGCAGAGCTGCCGCGGGATCACCTCGAACGCCTTTGCCATTGCAGCGATTAGCAACTGTTCCTTGCCCGCGATCGTCCGCGAGTGCTCCCGCAGATACCGACTCAGCTCCATCTCAATCGCACCGCCTCCCGCCACCACGGCATCGTTCTAGAATTCACAGGCAATCTTTTTCAGTAAACTGACAATATGCTGCAACTTTGAGGCGAATGTTAACCCCACTTTCACGGGGGCAGGTGTCCAATTATAAGGGAAATATCATCCAGTCTATGCGTTGGCAAAAAGCTTAACATCTATGATAGTGGGGCTAACATTCGCCTCGAAAAAGTGGAGCTCGAGACAATTTGACTTTTTCAGAGTACATGCCTTACAAAGATTCAAATGGGCGTGAAACAAAATCATATTAGGAGAAGCGGGCTCTAATGTTTTTGTTACATTTTTTGTTTTTGTAATGTTTTTATTCATATTCAAATGGTTCTTAATAACCACCTAAGTTCATATAACTTCATATGTTTTCGACTGGTACTACTTAGAACAACAAAATTCGTTCCTCGAACTAGCTACTGAGAGAGCTTCTCCTTTAGAGATTCCCTTACATACAATTTCCGTAATTTGTGTTCTTTAGTTAAGTATAACTTTATTTGTGGCTAATTATGCCGGTTTAATTTTCTAATATTGTTGTATCTAGTGTCATTGTTTAGTTAAAATGTAATTGTATGTAGTGCAATTTTGAAATTATATGAAATGAACCGAACACATGAACGCCCTCATATCTTAGAACAAAATAATGACAAAAAAAGTCGATGACACCCGAAGACGGGCAATGATAACTTGGTAGCTGACCTTGAGAGCTCTTCTCACGATCATGATGGCGTCATGGAGGGACCTCTCTGTCTCTTCCATAAACTGTTCGGCGCCTCCACGCAAGATGAACGTGCATGTCTTTGCATTGGGGCATCCCTTGAACACGTTGAACCTGGACATGATACAGAACAGGCTTGTGAAACTGTACTTACATACATTTATTCATACTACTTCATAACAACGGTAACACCTTTGGATCCGTCATTACCCTCACGATTAGGTGCAATTTAATTCAGTAAAAAACTTGTAATAGGCAAGAGGATTTCTTACGAAGAATCATAGAGTGCGGCAAAATAACCGGTAGAGCACTTGGCGTACAGAGTCAGGAGTCGTGAGTTCGGGGTCTCGCTCTGGTCGGTTATTTTTCCGCACTCTCTGTGATTCTTAAAAAACGTGTATTTCTTTGATCGAGCCTTCCTAAAAAAGCCAGGAGAAAATCAGCCATTAGAAAAGAATAAGAAGCAGAAGAAAGAGAAGGTCCAGTTTGAAACAAACTCATTCGCTAAGCACCGGCCTTTGTAAGCGGACATTGTCCCAATGAGGTCACGTGCCGTGTGAATATCTTACGGGATCCATAACGGTCTTTATACAAATAAACGGCCAGAGGATTGACTCGATGAAAAGTGAGCCTAATTCAAGTCGTGTACGATATTTGATGCTTCCGCTTTTGTAAAATATTGAGGATGTACAATTGTTTCGGGCAGCATTATCGATACAAAGTTGGTTCACCCTTCAGCAAACACAGTTCTGTAATCCGTTTCAAAGGACCCTTTACATAGAAGAATCTCTATTTACTAATGTGGACTGCAAAAGAAAGGAAATTGGTGTTGCGGCCTCGCAGTTCACCGCTATGATTCTAGTTGAACCACTAAATCACACGGGAACGGACATGCGGGGCATGGAATAATCAATCATTGTTTCAGGAGTCATATCCACAAATGCTTTCAGTGTATGGAGAGAACTGAATTCACCATTCACAATTTGAAATCAACATCAAACTATTCCGATCTTCCTGGCTCAAAAACCAGATAATTTAATAATGGAGTTTAAGATGTAATTCATCATCTAAGACGTCACAATGGCAGTCATATCTCTGCCGCATCGGGTCACTTTGTCACTAGCTGACAGAGGCATGCAACAAGTGTCCATGTGTCATCCGCCAGCGGTCCGGATACTGTCTACCGATTTATCTATATAATTATTGTGCATTACCTACAATGGATATTTCGTACAGAGTGTTAGTGGTCAGTTTAAGTTCATAAAGCTAGCCGAGTTGTCAAACTGAGCTGACTAGGGGCAACGCTGTCATTAACAGTTTTGAGGGTTGCAGGCAGGACAAAATGGGGGAAGATCTTCAGAAATTGACTTCTCAGCCCCCATTAAAGATGTTGAGCTAAAACTTGGCAACAATTTATTTGCTAAGCAAAACATGTTTAAGAAATTTCATGAAAATATATTGAGATTCGTTTATTTGGCATGGAATGACCAATAGTTGGGGGAGGGGGAGAGTGGTTCTGAACAACGCACATCCCGCCTCCTTTATAAACCCAGGCTCCATATCCCGCATCCTTTACAAAACCCAGCCTTTACATACTCTATAACCCCTGGCCCAGGAGTCTCCCAACAAAGCCTTTTCAATATGGCAGCAGTTTGTTTCCCTGGACCTTAACGCCCCCTCCTACTTCCGTTGTTTTCTTGTCAAACATGCATGTAGTCTTCAAACAAAGTCAAAAGACAAAACGCCATACACTGGATCCAGCTTATAGAATTGGGTTGAATTTATGCGAAATGTGCTTACCTTTCTCCTCCAATTTGAATTTCTTCGAAGTCCCCGCAAGTTCCTAGGCCGCTGTCATTCAAATTTTGTGCCGATGTTTGAATTGACCCTCCGCAAGCCTTCATTGTACGCTTCAGGTCCTCTTCTACCACTCTCCCGGCACAAAACACGTCCCTGTTATCAAAAAGACAGATATTGAAACAACACGCAGATCACTGTCATTGCCAGACTTTTACCAAGAAAATGCATGCAGAACTACGAATATAAAAGAGCTTACAAGCAAGATAGTCGAATTTTACCATTTGATAGAAATGAAAAAAACCATTTCCATTACCATTTCATTCCAAAATGAAGTAACCCCCTTGGACACTGTTTCAAGCAAGAGGAAATAGCAATATACCCAAAAAACCACAAGAATCACGCCCTCTCCAACGAATTATAGGATAAACGAAAACAAATAACAAAGAATGAATTCACAAGCAAGGTTACCTATCGGCAAAGTATTGCGTAGCAACATCTCCAATTGGCAACTTTGATAAAACTACTTTTGCACCGCTCTTTACTATGTTTTCTAGTTTCTCGTACAGGATGGTCCATTCCGCATCCACTATCTTTTGGTACTCCTTCAAGTTGAGAAAGGAACGTTACTTTACCCAAACACAGAAAACATTTAGTATCGTTAAAATTTAAAAAGCCAAAGAACAAGTTCAATGAGCGATTGTTGTCAAGAAATTTCCTTTTAAAACCATAAGTTCTCTCTGACAATAAATTTAGCTCCTGAACAACAGCCAAGAAAATTCAACAAGGAAAAAACTCTTCAACCACTTATCCGCAGCGTGTATGGCATTGTTAAGTTGTCTTCCGTCTTTCAGACTTTTTTTATCATTCTTTACACTATATAGTTGATTATGCATTTAATTTCCATATATATATTTCTTGGATTTCAATGAATGATGAAACAATTAACTGCAACATTACCATTACACATCTTGAAATGCAGATTAACAACAAGAAAATGTCCCCCTGAACCAAAATATTGGGTGAAATATTTTTGTCAGTCGTTTTGGATTGACATCATTTTGATCAAATGCAAAATTTTTGTTATTATTACCATTTATTTTGCATAGTGAAACGTAGCATGTTGAGAATGAAGTGGGCCATGAGACGCTTTTTGTTATATTTAAACCCACTATCACTACATAAAAATTTATTAAAAACGCAATACTGCACATATCTTAGCACATAAACAGTGAAAAATGATCTATAAAAGTTCCCGTTAAGTAAACAAGCATCTGATAAATCTACCTCAACACTATCAACTCTGACTTCTGCATTTGTTTTCTCTGCCTTCAATTCCAGCTCAATATTCAGCATTGCTATCTTTGGATCCTTGTACTTTTTGGGCTGCATTTCAAACCCAGCATATGAGAAAGTCTTTTTAAATGCAACTCCCAAAACCAAAAAGGAATCCTGCAAGAAAATACAGTTTGTGGATGAATGAAAAAGACAATCACAGACACAGCAGGCAAATGATTGCAAAGCAATGGAATATAAGAATAAATCAATCTTATAAACCAATGCAAATAATTTAACAGCCACTTAATAATGATGAAAGTTATAATTCGCTTGAGAAACTACCATAAAGTATAATTCTATTAAGATCTCAAAAACTCAAAAATTTTCATGAAATCATCCACCACAACGGCAACATGGTGTAACTAAGCTTATATAGCTTCTCCAAATACTTTCAGCATTTCAACCAAAGTAGAAATATTTAAGTGAAAGATAGCTTAAATCAATGATACATGAAGTATGTACTGAAGATCTTTGAGTTTTAATGTTTTCATTGGGATTCATCTTGAAACAACCAAGGTTCCATTTTGAAAGTAGTATGAATAATCTTCCAATGCAAACAGATCTGAATAATCAAACATGCAACAAGCTTCAGTTTTTATAGTATTCTGAAGCCTAGATCCATGTGGCCAAAAAATAATAGCTGGCAAAAGTTGTGGTGTGGACTTTATTAAAGTTATATATATGTATTCTTTGGGAATGATCATAACATGTTTTTATATATATTCAATTTAAAATTAAAATAACATAAATTGTAGCAAATGAACTTTGGTTTCAGCAAACCTCAAATTGAGCATGGTTAAAATGAAATAAAACCTTTCTAACTGGTGTGAGTCTCAGCTTCATTAGGTATCCTAACAAATATAAGTTGAAAAAAGCAGTAAAAAAGCAAGTATTACCTCTAGTGCACCACCCTGGATTTTTTTAGTGCCAATCATGCTTAAAGGCAACAATTCATCTAAGTGGAGCACTGCATCAACTACCATTTTGCTGAAAAAATCTTTATGCCTAGCAACCAGTTTTGAGCTAAGAGCAGTTGCTGCACAATGCTCTAGAAGACTTCTCATTTCCCTAAACCAAAAGCAAATATCATTGCACAAATTAAAAGTAAAAATGAAATGACATCAATTTCACTAGAGTGTATGCAAAATTAAAACTCACAATACCCTAACGTTTCAAACTCACATGCTAACTAAAAACCAAATAACCAAATAACAAAATAACTTTTTGGCAAAAAATTAGCTGGAATAAATAGGCACTGAAATAAAAATAAAAACATGGCTTCACATGAACTATCAATGTTAAGAAATTTTTGCTTTCTTTCAATACTATCAAAGTGGACAATAAAAACTGCTTTATCATTAAGATACTATCTAGATATCATCACTTAAGCTTTTTTGCATAAACATGATAATTTGAAACTGTATATATCATCTAATATATATATACATATGCAAAACTCAAAGATGCAAAATTCAGATCTCAGAAATAATGGAGATATCTCAACAGGGTTTTTCTGAGTGTGAACAGCTAAACCAAATCATCATTGATCTGAAAACCTTGCACATTCATAATTAAACAAACATTCAATGTGTACAAACAGACAAACTCACTTTTCATCATCCTTTTTTATTTTTACTGCAATCTCTTTTATCCTGTTAACAGCCTAAAATAAGAAATAAGAGTGATAACAAAAGGCGCAGAATAGCGCACATCAAATACATGAACCACATACATATTTAAGACACAGACATCAAGAACTTGGTTAATTATCTAACTTTAAGCAACAAAGGAGCCTACTTATAAGCGAATGAAATATACATATTGCTTCTATAAGTATGGCCAGTGTGGGAAAAAAATGCGCACTGCGATTTTGGGAGTAAAAAATGCGCACCCATTTCTACAGCGCTGTGGAGGAGTAACCAACAGTTTGAGATATGGCATGATAAGCCACACTTTTGATGATAGTTGCAATGAGTACCAAACAAAAAATAGTGCGCTTTTGTTTTTCATTACGTATTTGAAACCAGAAGCTCCAATTTACCATGATATCAAGTTTTCCATGACAAGAGTAAACTTTTCCATTTCTCGGCTCATCGACTGCATTCCAAGGGTATTATCACAGCATTACATTACTTCAGTGTTGAGGTGATTGCCCATAAACAAATATTGTTGCTCCTCCAAAGTGGCATATCTAGGGGGGCCTGCGCATTTTTTAACCTCACATTTTCTGAAGTGAGGGGAAAAAATGCGCACCACAAAATTATATTTTCGTTGAAAAATAGGGTCTGTATATGTTCGTATACCATGTGACAAATGCAAAAATGAAACTTTATTTAAATTATTACAACCATATAAATTTGAGAAGATTTCGAAAAATTATTCTCTTGAAACCCAGTAGTTTAAACAAAAGATGTCACCATCAACTTTAGCGAGTTTCGAAGAGCTATTCTGCACAAGATTAAGGAAAAAAGGAAACCAGAAAGCGGTGTGACCGATGACGTTTTCTGCCAAATAAATCGAGAAAAGGAAGGTAATGAACCAAAGAAAGTAGGTATCAGAAAAAGAGGAAGACCAAGTAAAAACGCTGTTCGAGGAGGCGCAGAATGCAACATCTCAGCCGAGAGGCGACGACAAGAGGCAAAAAGTTCAGATATCTGCAGCAAAAAACTTAAAACAAAAAAACTGCGGTAATGAAGCAAATTAAGGAAAGTTCGGCTATGGAGATCTGCCTGATAACGGATCAAATGGATGGGGATAAGAAAGGGCTTTTCTATTTCGTACACTACGGGGACCAATCTTATTGGGGGAAAGTACAAAAAACGTTTGCACAGGGTCCTAATGACAATGCTGACACAATGAAGAGTAGCTTCCTCCGATATCGAGGAAATGGATTCTGGGATTTTTCCTAATCTGCAAGATTTCGAAATCGTTCATGTGAAGTACCTGTTTCTGGGCCCACATCAACTATTGCCAATGGCAAGGGATACAAATTTGAAGAAGATTAAGATGCACACTCACGATTCAGTACAATACGAATAAAAAGGCCTTCTACAGGTTCTGGGACCTTTTTTTAGCTGTATTCATAGCTTATTGCCTATGTATTAAGATTAAATCTTAATTCAAGATATCATTTACCACAATATCAATAAATTTATTGAATCATATTGACATTCTTTGTTAATTAAGAGCTGCGCAGTTTTTTGCCACATGTGCGCATTTTTTCTCCTTTTTGTGGGTAAAAAATGCGCACCAGTTTTTTATTCGTAAAAAATAATCTTTTAAAGTTTAGGAAGCAATTTTTTGCTGCTAAAGGAACTTATCAGGGCTGCATTGTTTCTATACATAATTTTTTCCAAAATGTGTGAACAATCGGGGGAAACCGAAAGTTTCTCAAAAATGCGCATTTTTTCCCCCCACTGACCATACATTCTCTTTGAATACATTGTTAAGTTAATTAAGTATATACATGTCACTTAAAAGTGTTTTGCTCATAAAACCAGACTGTAGAGACATTAAACATAATATCTTAGTTCTTCTTGAAGTTATTATATCGAGTTTTCCAGCCTTACCTGTATCTAATAATTGCTACTCAAAAATATTTCCAATGATAGTGCTAGTTACTGCTGCTACTTTTAGCAACTTCCATAAAAGTTTAAAATTTGCTGATACCGCAAAAAAATTTAGACTCACCATGTTTGTTGCCTTCCTGTATGCTTTGATTGCTGCCTGTGGGTGTACACCATCCTCAACAATCTGTTTTATTTGCTTCATGAATTCAACAGCAAGCAAAACTACGCTTGTAGTTCCATCTCCAACCTAGAAACAGATAAAGTAAGTTTTCAAAATTATCAGCCATGTCCAGTAATGTGAATGTGTCTTGCTCTATCCAGTTTAGAAGATTGCACAAGAAAAATAGCAAAATTTATATTGCCAGTTTTTGAGCCTTATGTTGGTATTTCTCATTTGAATATATTTTTAAGTTCTACCCCTAAAAATTCACAATACTTCCAAGTCTATCCAGTTTTTAATTTGATGCTTGCATTTTTAGATATATAGTTGTCAGATAATTGCCAATAGATAGATATTGATTGCAGTTGATTGACAGACTTGAGCAAGAGCAATTCCTTCTCTATGGAGCCAGACCTACTTAATAGCACGCTGACTCAAAGCATTTGATTATCTAGACATGTAGGTATATATATATTGCTTTGTTATTCCTTTTTAATGACATACTACTTACCACAATGCCAAAACTAAATCTTAGATCATTACCTTTGATGGTGATAAGAAGTCCCCAATAAACAAGTGCTGATAGATAAGCTCACACAGTATGAACAAGGGTATAAAGTAATTATATACATGACTTAGGAAACTTTAGGAAATAGTACCTCAGCATCTTGAGACTTTGCAATATCTACCAGTGTCTTTGCAGCAGGATGGACAATATCCATGAGTTTGATAATAGTTGCACCATCATTTGATATGGTTGCCTTTCCTGTTAAACAACAACAGCAATATCATCATCATGTTATGACTTTTCTTTAAAGATTATCTCTGCATTTAAAGCCAGGTTATGAGTGCCATTAAAATAAATGCATTTTCTCTGTAGATGGATTGTTAGCACAAGTGCAATAAGGTTGGGAGAATATTCAGCAATACTAATTAAACTATCATCTTCATCAGGACCACTCCACAGAAGATTTTCAAAAAGTTGATAGCACATTGGTAAGAAAGTAAAACGAGGTTGTATCAAGCGACTTTCTTACAATTAGTAAGACCAAATGCAAAACCAACATGCGTAATAAACTCTCAAGATTCAGCTTGAATATATTGACTATCTTTTTCTCGAAAAAGTGTATAGGGGAGTGGCTGGGCGTAATTGTAATTACAAGAAAAGAGCCTACCTTGGGCATCAACTACCATCTTGTCCATCCCTCGTGGACCCAGGGTTGTTCGGAGGGCATCACCAACAACTTCACATGCATTAACATTGCTTATGAGCTGAGGAATGCCTTGTGATGTATCTGTCCCCTCTTTTAGCAAAATAATTTGTGGACGCTGTCAACACAGAAGGGGAGAAATTATCAAATTCCAAAAGAAATTGGTTTAGAATATTAGCTAACAGAATTCAAAATGAAAATAAAAGGTTTTTTGGAGCTTAGAATCTCGGATTTACTGGATGGCAATGGATATAATCGACACTTACCACACCTCTGGGTACCATCATTTGCGCCATTTTGAGAAGATGCAAACTGAATGTTCGAGAAAAAGCGCTCGCAGACTAATGCACCTACGCAGGGGCGACTGCACCTGCGATCGAAAGCAGGTGAGAAAAATTATAAAAAAAATTTTCGTACAAAAGCAACATTGCAAAAGTAAAAGAAATAAGTATTCACATATCAAATAAACAGAGGAACCTCGCTTTCTTTAGCCTATTTTGAGATGCATGGGCTTGGGCTCGGCTAAAGGGGACATTGTATTACATTTTTCAAGGGGGGGGGGATGGTGTCTAGAAATTGTAATAAATGTTAATGGAGAATTTGAGGCTAGCTAATGGATGCAATGTGTAATCTACTTCTTGTACAAGCTATGATAAGTTTGTTAAAAGCAAAATCTGTAGCTATTTTTACTTTCTACCTCTACTTGAGCAGCTAGATTTTAAATGATAAAAATCAATTTATGTCGCAACAAAGGGCCCTTTAGCGCGTTCCATATTTCCTCACTGCAATGTGCTTGAATTTTCTAGCCAGGTGCATTTTAAGGCAGGCAAAAACAAAAGGGTTCTTCATCACAGAACTTGATCTAGTTTTTCTGTGATCTGTGGGCTAAACCGACAACAAACCTCGATTTCAAAACACATCTGGCGGGAAATAAAACATTCCTGGCCTAGGCCTAAAGAGAGAGTCTTCATATTGTGATTTTGCCACTGCTAAAAGTTGAACCTGTATAGAAATGTCTGCACTGTCCAATGTATCCCTTTCAGATGTGTCTAAGGACTTGTTGCGATCCGTGAAAGAGTGCAATGCACGCGGTCTTATTCATTCAGCTAATTGGTAAGTATCTGTGTATGTTGTTCTGCACACAAAGAGGGCAGCTTCCAACGAGATCATGGGTTTGCAAAACTTCAAATGCCCAAGGATAAAGTTTGGTATCAGTGTGCATATAAATGTGGATTTATCATGGAAATAAATCCGTCAAAAAATTATCTGAGTTAAAATTTGGGATGATCGGCCGTCCTTAAAATTTTAAAATTCAACACTACGTGTACAACTCTCTACTTAATAATCACTTCATGGCGAACAGGGCACATCCACTCACTAAATGCGAGCAACAAATTTCTGGATTAAGTTTGGAGCAGACACAGAATGAAGTAGATTTTTTTATTTACAATATCCATGAATCAGATCTTTAATTGATTTGAATATACCAAGCCAAGATACTTTTTATTGCAAGGCTTGCTTCTTGGATAGGACCATTTGATAATAGAAATTGAATCGTAGATTTTTCTCCACAATATTTAAAGATGTTAAAAGACAGCTATGATACTGTTAGTATGCTTTCAGATTAGAAAAATAATAATTATAATAATATAATAATAAAAATTTAATTTCCTTTAATTTGCATTCCTACTAATGTGAACAACACACAGAGCCCACACAAGTATTTAATGTCAATTTCCATGCTGGAAATGCACATCAATTTTCCACTGTTCTATCTCTCAACTTTGCATCAATATGAGTTAAGCTTTGTCTTTCCTTAGGGCAATCGAGCTAGCCTCATCACTCCCACCATTGAAGTGTCTTCCAATACCTGAAGAAGAAGTGACTGAAGATTTCAAGGAAGAGTTTTATGCCTACAGTTTAGCGAAAAGCTACTTTGACTTGAAGGAATTTGAAAGGGCTTCACATGTGTCCAGAAACTGCAAAAGTCATAGAGGATATTTTCTACACTTGTATTCATTGTACATGGTACCCAAGTTTGCTATTTTTAAGCCTTTCAAACTTATCTCTAGTATCACAACTTGTCTCGTAAAAAACATTTAGAGCAAAAAATATTGGTAATTAAAGTATAAACATAAGAATATTTTCAAATTAAAAATTTAATAATTTTTTCTAAAGCCTTAGAGTAAGATGAAGTATTTGTCAATCTTCTCTATCATTAATACGAATGATGATCATAAATCACAATAGACTTTGCGTCAAAAATAATAATTAAACATCAACATTATCAAAGTAAAACTTTCATAAAAATGAGTCTTCTCTTTAATTATTCTGCTTCAACTTGCTCAACTGCACTCCAATTGTTAGAAGAGAACCAGTGTGTGAATCAAAATGAAATCCAACACTGGATTTCTTTTTTCCTTAGAGTGGTGAAAAGAAGAAAAGGTACCAGATGGTAGATGTTCTTGGTGAGTTACTTGTGATGTGCTTGTTCTTGTAAGAGTCATTTTATATTGTTAAAGATCCAGTAGGGTGCAAGAAACTAGTTGCATTTGTTCCATGTGTTAAACTAACCAATTGCTTTATGCTCGCTCAGCTTATTTCTGCAGGTGGTAATAGAAAGCTGGTTCTGCAACATTGTATTTTGCATCATTTTATCAATCTTTGATTATTTATGTTAAATAAGGAGCTATAAAGAGATGGTGTCAAAATTGTTATGATGTGTTATTGTTTGTAAATGAAGATGTAGTTGATGTTGTTGTTGAATCATACACCTTTTTACCAGAACCAAGTAGCAAAGCAATTGAAAATGAAGAGCTTCGCGGACTGCGATCAGAACTTCAGAACAATGTAGATAAACTGGATGGGTACTGTTTCTTTTTGTAAGTTCAAAAATTTCTACATTACTTAGTACCATTTTTCAAATTTGTATAGCAATTTTGAGCTTTAAAGCTCTGTTATACTCTGTTATACTCAGTAAATACTCTGTTAACTTGCATTGGACCTGTTTTTAACAAACTATGGAAGCCTTGGTCAATTTAAACTAATTCTATTTTTCAGAAAAGTCAAGTCCATGACCCAACCACCTCTTTTAAGTCAAGCACACTCTTCAGTTTTGCTCCTCCTAACTGGAACACCCATTATTTCTTAGCTCACCCATTAATACTTCACTTGTGCATTGAAGTATCTTGTTTATATGCCCAAGCCTTGGAGTACTCTAATTTGCTGGCTTGAGTCTAACACTATGATCATGTGCAGCTGTACCTCATTGCACCCAATATGGATAATGGCATACAGATGTTTCGAGCAAACTGAAATTTATGTTAAGTGCTATAGCTTTTAGACATTGTTCAGTTGTCTTTTCACAGATTCTTACTTGTACTTTTCATTTTTTTTCAGATATGGTGTTGTGCTGAATGGATTGAGTTTGTACTCAGAGGCAATTGAAATGCTTTTAAAAGCTGTAGAAAAAGAGCCAGTGAACTGGGGAGCATGGAAGGAGCTTGCTTCAATTTGTAAAAATAGAGAAACAGTAGGCTTAACTTGTTTTTATTGTCATTTGCTTGACTCAACAAGGTGCAATAACATTCTTTAATAACATAGAGAAACTTTTTAATTGTTGTCTCCAGTGAGTAATGTCTTTAGACATGGACATTAATATGTAGGCATGTAAAGGCAAGGAAACAAAACATCTAAAAACTGACTGAAATGCTTTGATTTCCAATTTTCTCTTGCTAGTGTTGATTTTATTCATTAGATGCAGGCAAAGCTTCCCTCCATGATATATTCATTTTATTTTAGCTCCAAAATCTCAAGTTGCCAAATCACTGGATGGCAGAATTCTTTCAAGCACAGGCAGAACTAGAGGTGCAAATGACAGAAGAAGCCTTGAGGAGATATGAGAATATTTGTTCTGCAGGCTTTGCTAAGAGCACATACATTAAACAGCAAATGGCATTGGCATTTTATAATCTAAGAGGTATGTAAAAAGCCCTTTGTGTATTGTATATTTGGAAGTGGTATAGCTTTAAAATTTGCCAATTTCCATTTTAATTCATGACAGAGTATGTTCAATTGTCAGAAAGGAATTATTTTATTACTCTTTTGGTTAAGTTGAAAGGTTACGCTCTACTCTAATCTGTTTAACCCTACTTAAGTTCTGTAATTAAATCTGCATTGAGTGTCAATGTTGCAACGGCAGCATACAACTCATTCTATCAGTATACCAAAGGCACATGTCCCTTGCCTTCAGATTTTGCTCAGGCCACAGAACACTTCAAAGAAATTCAAGCCAAAGATCCATACATGCTGGAGCATGTGGACACATATTCTAACATTCTTTACATTCAGGTGAGTAATTTTCTTAGTTTGTCTTGAAAACCTGGGGTAAATAGTTTGTAGCTTAAGAATAACTTCCTATAAATGTATTTTTGATTTGATGGTAGTTGTCCTTAAAAGTGGATTTCATCAGCACTACATGTTCTATAGAACAGCTACTCACAGTTGTATCATGTGCTTCAATTTTCTTGTAAATACAATTTCAAGTCAATACTTCGTCATTAAATGTGCTCATGTTCAAGCATGGTGCAATTTGAAATCAATTTATCCCAACGGCACAGAAACTCCTAAATGCTAACTTTTCAGGATTCAAAAGCTGAACTGAGCTATTTGGCGCATAGGGTTGCTGAAGTTGACAAATACAGATATGAGTCTTGCGGCGTTATTGGTGAGTGTAATCCACCCAGCTTGCTAACTTACTTTTCATTAGGCTAAGATTCAAGTCATGCTTAGGTCAGGCCACATGGATTGCTACCTCTAATACATCACCAACGTTTCAAACCTATAATGCATGCGCTGTACATTGATATTTGAGTTGGCTCTAACTAAAACAATTCGTATTGCTCCCTTCAAGGAAACTACTACAGCCTTCGCGGGCAGCACGAAAAGGCGGTGTTGTATTTTCGCCAAGCGTTGAAACTGAACCCACAGCATGTTGTTGCGTGGACGCTTCTTGGTCATGAATACGTCGAATTGAAAAACACATCAGCCGCAATCGAATCATACAGACGGGCTACCGGTACGTCCAGCATGTTGTGCCTAGGCCCTGGCACTTAAGTAGATTGCTTGTCTCGATGGCATAGATGGTGGAATTATTAGTTTTAGGTTAATTGTAAATAAGATCAGTTAAGAAATGCTCACACTTATCTATTTTGTATTTTATTTTTCAAATAAGCGTTTTTAGTATCGAATAAGTTATGATTACATGTTATGTAGTTTGCTCCACAAGGCTCCTGAACACCAACCCCAGACCCTTTGTTTTTATTCCTATGTCTGGAGGCTAAAATTCTCGTGTATATCCCATTTTTAGTAATGATGGGAGGTTTGATATCTAAATTTCTGCAACAAGTTTATAATGGCCATTTTCTTATCATTAAGTACAGAATTTTCTTCATTATCCGCAGTGCTACTAATACATTTGGTGTCTTTTAGAGGCGACCGCCAAAGACTATAGAGCCTGGTATGGACTTGGTCAGACCTACGAAATTCTGAAGATGCCCTACTATTCCTTGTACTACTACAATGAGGCTTACAAGCTCAGGTTAGTTCGACGCTAAGCATTTTATGCCAAGATGCAGGACTAAAAGTTTCTGGTTTCTCTTTGTTTGTACTCGTGTCCCCAAATCACGACTGCTTGCCCCCCCCTAACATATTTTTTCTGTAACTTCCTCCCCCAACTGCCACCGCTTCCGCTAACCGTCCTCACCCAACCAACCCTTCCTCCAAGTCTCTTCTTCCTGAAAATATCAATTTCTTTCAGACCATACGATTCGCGAATACTTATCGCGCTTGGAGATACGTACCATAGCTTGGACAAAAACGAGGAAGCGAAGAAGGTTACTATTAACACTCATTGTCATCTTAATATGGCTTACATTAGTCCCTGCTACACGAACTTATGCACACCTTCTTATTGTGATATATTCGTTATTTTCCATTTAATTCCTTCCACTTCAAGCAGAGTTGAGCTAAAGATCGATTTTCATCGCAGCTCATCTGTAACTTTTCACGATCCATTTTGCAGCATTGTCTCTTCTTTATCCTTTCCAGTGTTATCTAAAAGCATTTAGGATTGGTGACCCCGAAGGACAAGCCTCTATGAAGGTTGCCAAGTATGTATGCTGTTTTTTCTTACGGAAAAAAGATTGAAACACGAGAAGCGGCAAACACAAGTCTCGGCTAGAACTATTATTCTTGATGTCAACCAAGATTACCGAATACTTTGTCTATTTCATTCTTCGTTTCTCCGCCCTATTCGAGTACTTTTACCCATGTTTCCCTCAAAATTCACAATAGTTACCAAGACGTGCTTTTCATCTCTTAATTTTAATATCAAAGCTCAATTGAGTTACCGAAAGCAGAGTTTTGAGAAACGTTTTTGTTTGTTTTCCAAACTTGATGCTGAATGACCTGAAAATTTGAGGATTTTTAACGGAGTCTAGAAAAAATTGTCAGTTCCATGGCTGGGAGCCGAAGGAAGGTTTTGCCTGTTAATGTCATACTTAAGAAAGGTTTTATTATAAACCATGAGAATGATTATAAAATGTTTTGTTTCGAGTTTATAAAGAGAAAGGTAAGACTTATAAAAATTGCAGCAGCAGGATAGTTATAGCCTTTTCTGGATTTTGATTTTGAGAAACTAATGCACGCAGTTATTGCTGCGTGCTCGTTCAATCATTTATCATTTGCAACCTTTCATCTCCTGATCGCAGGCTCTATTTGCAATCCGGAGAAGATGACAATGCTTTCAGGCTGTATTCGATCGTTCTGGATGATACCGATCAATCAGCGGTCAGTCAATTTCTTCGTACCTGGTTTCTTTCACAATCCTGTCTAGCAGTGATGTCAGTCTATGGTCCTCTCCATTTGCATGCTCTGGCATGATTACGCAACGTGTTTGACGGGACGAAGGCGTAAACCAATAATCACACCATTCCAGGGTTGCAAAATAAACTTTTGCAACATTTATTGAGCAACATCCTAAAAAAAAGAGAGAGCTCATGAAATTCTTGCTTTTCTATAACGCCCTGGTATAGATTTATCAAATTTCCACGCAACAAAATGTTTTGTTCTGAAGCACAGTAGCCAATACTTTGCGATCGAAACATATAGGTGTAAAGGATTCTTGCACATCGAAGCCATTTTTTCATGCCATGTTTTTACGTTCCATCTCTCTGTTACGTCAGGAATGAAACGTCCCTGATTTAGGGATTTATCCACCCAACGAAAACCTCGTTTAAATAGAAAATGCAGTCAATATGAGGCCACTCTGTTGATGCTGTAGGCCTAGCAATGGCACGGAATCGCAGGAATGAAACGTCCCTGATTTAGGGATTTATCCACCCAACGAAAACCTCGTTTAAATAGAAAATGCAGTCAATATGAGGCCACTCTGTTGATGCTGTAGGCCTAGCAATGGCACGGAATCGACCCTCCTTCGTACTTTTCTCGTGATCTGGCAGATGGAACCTTTGGATAGAAATATACGAAATATTGCCAGTGGGCCAGAGCTTGGTTCTTTCTATTCTGTTGCATTCGCTCGGTAACAGGGAACCCAGTGGACAGCCTCTACATGCAAAGGTTCAACTGCAACTTTTGTTTTGCACCTTCGCGTTCAAGAACTAGTAGTCCCATATACAGTACCTTCGATAAAGGCCCAAAGTTATCTTCTCGACGAAGGCCGAGGCCAAAAAAGGCAGCTGAAAGTTCACTGGGACCGGGGCATCAGCAACCCTGTCACTGGAATTGCGCATTTTTTTATTTTACACAAAACTCGTAAACAAAATTGGCGTAAATAGAGGGTGGTCAGTGGGGCAAAAAACCTAAATAGAAAGCTAAACAGTTATTTTTCTTAGTTTGATAGATGAACTTTATTTAAAGAGAGGAAAAACCTGGTTAGCCTAACAACTAATCTTCCCCTGGTTCCTCATACCTATACCACACGCTTTTTATAAGGAACCACTTTATAAGGAACCTACATGTAGAAGGCTGAAATATATAAAAAACGAAATCCCTAAGGAACTTTTCGATTTGAAAATTGTTTATAACTGCAAGCATCAAGGGCTAAAAAGCATCAAGGGCTAAAAAGCCCGTTCCATTAATTTGCAGCCAATACTCGCATAGATTGTTTGCTATTTGTGTGTCAAGTGCTTTATGGAGTAGTTTCCGCATATTCTATCTCGCCCCTCTCTCTATTAAGTGTTACAGCTTATTGATGTGCAGTGAAAATTAAGGAACTTTTAAGAAACTTTGTTACTAAAATCTGATGACTTGAGGTCTACGAATAAGGAACTTTTGGAACTAGGCCTTGTGGTAGGTTCCTTATAAAAAAGCGTGTATAACGTGGGAGGATACAAATTTAAATTTCTTCAGCTGTTCTGATTTGTAGTTGCCTTTAATCAGGCACCAGTGTGTTGAATCAATGTACCTTGCACCAGAGATATCTGTATCAAATGACAATTTCCCATTGTTTTTCTATTCTTTATTGGCACATATTCCATTTTAGCTTTATATTGCCAAAATAAGTGACACTTTTTTGACTAGACTGTAAATAGGAAGCAGGGGTGGTGCGTAGCGCTGCCGGAGTGGTATTACTTTCCCAAATAAAACAACATGGAGTTTTTGGACACACCTTTCTTTTAAATAGGAAATGCCCTTATAATGACTTTTAGATACAAAGCTCATTGCAAATGCAGAATGGTGCAATTTTTCATTGCTTTCAAGAACAGTGCACAATAAATAAAAAACACACCTGAAAGAAAATTCATGCCTCAGAAAAGAGGTATTAGACTAATAACAGCAATATCTTCAAAGGCCGCCCCTAATAGGAAGGGTATCAAATATCTGCATAATATTTCTACAATGAACTAGCAGCAGTAAAGAAATTTGGTGATTAGTTTGGGAACAGAAAGCAAAATTCCCAGAACCAACTTTTTGGTGGATATTTTTCAATATATCTCTTTTTTTGATTAACCCAAATTCTTTGCAGGTTGTGCTAATAGCTAAAGCATATCCCTGTATCCCAACTATAACAAACTGAACACACAAATTAAAAAAACCTACCAATATTATGAACCATTGCATGCATTGTGTATTGAACCATTGTGTATTTTAGAAACGTAGCAAAAAAGACTCAGTAGAAGGTTGAAAGAGCCTATGAATTTCTTGTTATCTTTGTTGTCCCCTTTTGCTGTTTCTCATCAAATTTTCACAATTATTTTGATTAAAATTTCCTTACAAAATAATCAGAAAAAGATCTTTCCCTATACAGACTACTCCATTCCTGCATTCTTTAATGAATAATTGAACACTTAACTTCAAGAATAATTATGCACAATGGTATAAAATGGATACATTTGTTTTTAGTATTGATTAGAGCAAATTTCCTTATGGAAGATCATTGTGAAGAAATATGGCTCTTTCATGTTAAGCGAAGAAGGGGACAAAACATGTTCCAAATTCAGGTACTGAAATGCCCAGTCTAAGTAAAACACTGAAATGGAAGAAAACTGGTACCTTTTTGTTTGCCACGTTTTCAAAGCATATTCTCTTTTGGTTATTCATCAATGTCTAATGAAGATCAGTGTGGTTTGTGGGAAGTTATGGCGATTGGGCAACATGTGCCAAATTTTGGTACTGGAATGCCCAGTCCAAGTAAAACACTGAAATGGAAGAAAACTGGCACCTTTTTGTTTGCCACGTTTTCAAAGCATATTCTCTTTTGGTTATTCATCGATGTCTAATAATGATCAGTGTGGTTTGTGGGAAGTTATGGCGATTGGGCAACATGTGCCAAATTTTGGTACTGGAATGCCCAGTCTAAGTAAAACATTGAAATTTAAGAAAACATGCACCTTTTTGTTTGCCACGTTTTCAAATCATACTCTCTTTTGGTTATTCATCGATGTCTAATGAAGATCAGTGTGGTTTGTGGGATGTTATGGCGATTGGGCAACATGTGCCAAATTTGGTACTGGAATGCCCAGTCTAAGTAAAACACTGAAATAGAAGAAAACTGGCACCTTTTTGTTTGCCACGTTTTCAAAGCATATTCTCTCTGGTTATTCATCGATGTCTAACGAAGATCAGTGTGGTTTGTGGGATGTTATGGCGATTGGGCGACATGTGCCAAATTTTGGTACTGGAATGCCCAGTCTAAGTAAAACACTGAAATGGAAGAAAACTGGCACCTTTTTGTTTGCCACGTTTTCAAAGCATATTCTCTTTTGGTTATTCCTCGTTGTCTAATGATGATCAGTGTGGTTTGTGGGATGTTATGGCGATTGGGCGACATGTGCCAAATTTTGGTACTGGAATGCCCAGTCTAAGTAAAACACTGAAATGGCCGAAAACTTGCATATTTGTTTGCCACGTTTTCAAAGCATATTCTCTTTTGGTTATTCATCGATGTCTAATAAAGATCAGTGTGGTTTGTGGGAAGTTATGGCGATTGGGCAACATGTGCCAAATTTTGGTACTGGAATGCCCAGTCTAAGTAAAACACTGAAATGGCCGAAAACTTGCATATTTTTGTTTGCCACGTTTTCAAAGCATATTCTCTTTTGGTTATTCATCGATGTCTAATAAAGATCAGTGTGGTTTGTGGGAAGTTATGGGGATTGGGCAACATGTGCCAAATTTTGGTACTGGAATGCCCAGTCTAAGTAAAACACTGAAATGGAAGAATATTGTTTTGGAAAGCATTGAATGTTAAGCTATCTAAAAGCAAAGATATGAAGTTATTATATGCAATAATCTTGTACCATGTCATTTTCAGTTACATTGTTTCACCTCAAAGAGAATTCATGCTGAGATATAAGGAAGCCAATGTTATGGAAGTTAAGGAGGAATGTGATTCTTAATATTGTTCGATATTGAGGTTTTAGTAGGACAAGAAACACTGTTTCTTTCTTTAGGATCTTTTTACGTTTATTTTCTTTCCTTCGAAATAGTTGAAGCCCTAAAATACAGAAAAAATCTCAGAATTAGAGCAGATGTCAAATAAAATGCCTATCGTTATGTCTTTTTTATGAATTACTTTGCTTCGTTAATCGGTTTCTTGCTTCTCTCTCCAATTGGCAACCTAAGCTCATTTTGGAAATTTTAGGTACATTGCGGATAATTTCCAAGGGAACCCCAAATGCGTATAGGACATTGGCGCAGGAAAGGCTGGGAATATTACAACCGGGTTTATCACTATCATTTCAGAGCTATTCGGGAGTTCCCTCTGAATAAAGCCACAATAATCTAGAAAGCAACCCTTGAGCCTTCAGATCTTGCTACGTAGGTGATTCCAGTACAGATTATTCTACTTATTCCAATATTTTCGAGTTTCCCATTTTTTCAGGTCTTCGCCAGTCTAGAATTTATTAACATTGCGTTTCTTATACAAGGGATTGCGGGATATTACTGTACAAAACTTTTTCAGTGCTTCACATAAACTTGGACATTGCCGAATCTAAATTTAAAACTTCCATTTCAGTGTTTTACTTAGACTGGGCATTCCAGTACCAAAATTTGGCACATTTCGCCCAATTGCCATAACATCTCACAAACCACACTGATCTTCATTAGACATCGATGAATAACCAAAAGAGAATATGCTTTGAAAACATGGCAGACAAAAAGGTGCAAGTTTTCGGCCATTTCAGTGTTTTACTTAGACTGGGCATTCCAGTACCAAAATTTGGCACATGTTGCCCAATCGCCATAACATCCCACAAACCACACTGATCTTCAGTAGACATCGATGAATGACCAAAAGAGAGTATGATTTGAAAACGTGGCAGACAAAAAGGTGCAAGTTTTCGGCCATTTCAGTGTTTTACTTAGACTGGGCATTCCAGTACCAAAATTTGGCACATGTTGCCCAATCGCCATAACATCCCACAAACCACACTGATCTTCATTAGACATCGATGAATAACCAAAAGAGAATATGCTTTTTAAAAGCACCAAACAAAAAGGTGCCAGTTTTCTTCCATTTCAGTGTTTAACTTAGACTGGGCAATCCAGTACCAAAATTTGGCATATGTTGCCCAATCGCCATAACATCCCACAAACCATACTGATCTTCGTTAGACATCGCTGAATGACCAAAAGAGTATGATTTGAAAACGTGGCAAACAAAAAGGTGCCAGTTTTCTTCCATTTCAGTGTTTAACTTAGACTGGGCATTCCAGTACCAAAATTTGGCACATTTCGCCCAATGCCATAACATCCCACAAACCACACTGATCTTCGTTAGACATCGATAATAACCAAAAGAGAATATGCTTTTAAAATGGCAAACAAAAAGGTGCAAGTTTCCCATTTCAGTGTTTTACTTAGACTGGGCATCCAGTACCAAAATTTGGCATATGTTGCCCAATCGCCATAACATCCCACAAACCACACTGATCTTCGTTAGACATCACTGAATGACCAAAAGAGAGTATGATTTGAAAACATGACAAACAAAAAGGTGCAAGTTTTCTTCCATTTCAGTGTTTTACTTAGACTGGGCATTCCAGTACCAAAATTTGGCACATGTCGCCCAATCGCCATAACATCCCACAAACCACACTGATCTTCATTAGACATCAATGAATAACCAAAAGAGAATATGCTTTGAAAAAGTAACAAACAAAAATCTTTTGTTTCAGTGTTTTACTTAGACTGGGCATTGCAGTTCCTCATTTTGGCACATGTCGTCCACTTGCCATAACACCCTTCAAATAAACACTGTTCTTCAATAACCAAAAGAAAATTTGCATTGAAAAAGTAAGAAGAACAGAAATGTACAAGTTTTTCCACCATTTCATAGTTTCACATAGACAGGATATGTAAATTAAATGAATTTTTAAGCTAAGATTATAATGAGTTCAAATAAGTCACAGGCCAGTTTTTTTCAGATTAGTCTTTTATTCTAGTTTCACAAAAATATGCTCATATATTCAGCTGAAAATACTATATCCTAAAGAACTAACATATGATGCCATGCAAATGCCATTAACTTTTTTCTCTGCTCCAATGTAATTTCATTTAGCTTTTAGCTCTTTTTATCTCCCTCACCACTTAAAAAAGTTGTTTAGTTCTGCCGCCCCTACCAATTTTATTACTTAAATTTGAAAAGTTAGAAACAAAATTAAATAGTGCCTAGGTTTTATGGAAGTTGAATAGAATTTACTTTTGACAATTTCCTGAACTAAAAATTCATCACTTTGAAAAACAGGGTTCTGAAATGGCTTGTTTTTCATGACGTCAATTAACAGACTTGGCTATCTCTTAAAAGTGTGTTCATGCACCCACTTTCTTCTGGAACCACCAAGTTATAATTTGCTTCTGAGAAACAAAAGGGTAATTCTAAGTTTAAATACACGAATTTTTTCTAAATAGGTTTTGTGCTCTTAAGGCGCCTTGAATAGTATTCTTCAAATAGTTTGGAGCGTACATCCACCATGTATTTAGGGCTTTTTGGCAGAATAAGGAAACAGAAAGCAAACCCTTTAGTAGGATCGTTTTGATAGCTGATAATCATCAACAACAAATTGTATGGTATTATAATCATAAATTTATTGATGTATATTACATATTTGTGTTCATATATTAGTTTTAATTATTAAATTGATAGAGTCATTAAGTTTTTAATGAAAAAGAGTTATAGCTTCCTCATTATTATTTGTAAAAAAGAGGAAATGAGAGCATCCATCATAATCTCAACTTCTAATCAAAAGATTCTTTCAAGTTTTCCTGTAAACATCCGACTTCGGAAATCATCTGATTTTGTCTTGTTTGTGAATGCAATAAGCAATGAGCTAAAAATAAACAAATAGATGGAAATATTTATTCAATGCTGTGTCAGGGTGAGTGACCATTATTTGCCCAATTTAGGTACTAGAATTTCCAGCTATGTGTAACACTGAAAGGGTAAAAAATTGGCTTATTTCTATTTGTTATTTATCAAAGCATCTTAGAGGCAGCTTATTGGAATAAAAAATGTACTGCAATTCAAATTGTTAATGGAGACCATTTTGTTTAAACCATCACTAGTGCAAAAAATACCAAATTTGCGTTGGACAACGAAATTCTTTCTCACCTCTGGAATCAGTACATTCGTGTTCAGGGTATTCCTGCTGGAAACTGACACTTTAGCGTACTTGGATGGAAAGCTTGCAGTTTTCACGTATAATGTAGTTTCTAATAACATCTTCCTGGAAAAATCGCACAAGAGCTACAGGATGACGTTTTTAGTCAAAATTTTACTGCTATCGCATACGATATTGCTTTCAAGGTGATTTTAGAAAAAATTACAGGATCACTAACCACTAGAAAAGGACCTCATAAAACAATTCCACCAAAAATATAAAAATACAAGTTGAGAATTCATATCCTTAAAAAGGTTTTTCGAAACAAAATCTTAGGCCGTTGCAACTTACCCAAGGAGGATGCGTTACTTGTATCGCCGCTTCGTCATGGTTAACTGCAGTGGGATGCACAACATTTTCTTCGTCTGTGTTGATTGTTTCAGTTCATACGAACCGCAATTGAGTAACTGAGTGAAAGATTGTTTCGGTGTCTCATTGGCAAATGCTGTTAAATGAACAAACTTGGGAATGTCTGGCCTCCTATTGGCACAGAAGATTTTAAGATACGAGGTTTTCATTGGGTGGATAAATCCCTAAATCAGGGATGTTTTATACCTCGTTACGTTCCATGTCATGCATTAACTCAGCCTCCTTCTCATTTCAGTTCCATGCGAGCGAGGACGTGGCGAAGGGCTTAGTGTTTGCAGCGAGGTACTGTTTGAAGACAGGAAAGTACAACGAGGCTGAAGCATATGGCCGACGGGCCACTGAGCATATCGAAGTATGTTTTTAATAAGAGCCCTCTCTTGTTATTAATACCGTCGAGACAGTGGGGTAGCCGGGGTGAATCCTCCCGGCCCGTACCTCTGGCTTTGGATAGACCGATTTGCTACCTGCGCATTGGGAGGCACTTGAAAGCATTATCGCGGAAAACTGACTTTGGCCCTGATCGTGTTCAAGTTAAAACCGTGCCAATTTTTTCATAATCCTCTTAGTTATGTTTGCAAACTTCCGCCTTCGGACAGTTGAGTTCCTTCCTTCACCAACTTCTTTATACCAGCTCTCCAAATGTTTCACTAATTTCCATTGTTGGCCAGTTTTCATCTGTGGGGCAATCCTGAAAATGTACGCGGGAAGGAGATTATTTGCCGTGATATGATATATCAAGTATACCAAAAATATTAATAATCCTGTCCAAGCATGCCTGGACATGTTCAGGGCAAGAGAGTAAAATCCTGAAAATACTGGGGGCAATAGCAAAACAAAGAAGCTCTTTTATCGAGAGGAGAAAGTGAGACAGCAGCTTGATAGTCTTTGAGTTCTTTAATATATGTCCAAACACGTCTAGATTTCATTTAAATTAATCTTTGAAGAGAGACAATGCCTGTGAGGTGTTGCGTGAAGTTTCCGTCCGAAGTGAGGTTTTTCTAAACTATTTGCAAAGAAATGAAAGTGTTATGCATGGGCTCCCAAAGATTACTTTCACCCTGTCTATGCTCTCGCAAGCAGGAACCATTGAGAACAGGAATTATTTTTTTCAAATGCCATTGTTTACAGTTGTTTTGATTTTTTTGCAAGAAAGCTTTTATCGAATTCTCCGCAATGGGATTATCGCGTAAATATAGATTCCAACGAATCAGCTTCCTGTTTGTAGCCCAACTCTTATTGTTAACCCATGTTGAATAATTTTGCTTCTGGAGCTCTTGGTGGGTTGGAGAATAACTGTATTTCTTTCTCTCTAAACTACAAAATCATAAAACCTGTGAAGAATTTTGTCGTGCACTTGTCGTATAGTTATCGAGAGCTTGTTTAGAGTTATAAGGTGCAATGTTTGCTATTATATTGTCGCACACATTAATCTGTGGCATCTGACAATAACTATAATACACGCATTCAGTGTTGTGTTTGTGATTAAAAGTTTCGTATGTTATATTACAAGAATTAACCATAATCTCCCTTGACATAGAGTTATACACATAGATTGAGATTAGAAGTCAGAGAACTGCACAAACACAGTGCACAAACACAGAGATGATACTATCGACTGTCTGAATAAATTGGCTGCTTCACTTATCATATATATGTCCATGTAACTTAATTCCAAAACTGTGCGCTAAGCAACTTTGCAGCATGGCTGAGGTGAATTTTGGCCTAGAAAGATCAAGCAGATGCGATATAACATGTGTTAGCGTAAGTGGGTCTCGTGGACAAATGGGTCGCTGTTTTATGAGAATGTGATGCAGAGTCTTTTTGGAGAATAGTACTAGAGTTATACACACATGAAAGGTTTAAGTAAAGAGATAAGGACTCCATAAATTCGAATACATCTTCACGTTGTTTACACACGACTTTCTTTTAGATTTCTTTGATATGTGAATATTGGTTTTCTCATGTTTCTGTGGCTTGTATTGCAGACCCGCGAGGAGGCAAGGAGTCTTCTTTACGAAATACGGCAAGCCCGACTTGGCAATGAGACCCCGGATGTAACTGCGTATCCTTTTACCACGCCTTCGTAGCAGCGAGTGCAGCTAGCATCTGGAAAACAGAGTCAAATAACCACGGTAAAATGAATGGTTTCGAAAACTCGTTCCAAAGTCATCAACTTGCTAGTGTGGCTTGAAATTCTACCATAATGAGGGGCGAATTCTCTCGCTTTACCGAAAGTGGAAAGTATTTACAATTATCTCAATATTGCACTGAGGACTAGTGTTAGGTTTTTAGGGTATTAAGGACAGTTGGGGTTGGGGAATTCTGCAATCGAGTCATCGTGATACAGCGTATACCTGACTTCTATCATAATTATAATTTAATAGCATATGCTATAAGGTATACAAACATCTACCTCCATCAGGACTTCAGCAAAACTCAAGGATCGTTTTTACCAGTTCCGATCCTTGCTTGCCGTAGGCACCGCCCTTCTACAAACATTAGAATATTTCCGGTTTATGGTTTTTAAGCCTATGTATCGTACCTTATCGGCGTTAATTTTAGCAGGTGGCGTTAATAAGGGCCGACGTTTTTGATACCAGTGTAAATGGGGCCTTTCTCGAAAAAGACCGGCGTTAATTTTTAACAAACCTCAAATCGTAAGTGTGACAAAGACTGAATATAAACGTGCGCCGGGATGTTTTTTTCTTAATCACGTGGCTTAAAAGCAGGAAAACAACACTGAATCTGGAAGATTCGTTGCACCCTAGTTTCTCCTGTAACCCCCTCCACCCCCGGAACAAACAAAGATATGTATACTCAAGATAACATAAGCTGTTTCTCTGACGTAATTTTAAAAAAAGCGTTGGAAAATTTTGTTTAAAAAGTAATCTTGAATTGTTCTGACTAGGGTAAAAAGCATGAGAAGAAGAATTTGACTTAGTTTTCATTGATATGGTTCAAACAGGAGGAATTTGAATTCTGGCCATTTCGAGGCCCATTTTAAGCCGTCCCTAAATTGTGTACGACCACTTATTGGGACCGGCGGATAAGGTATTCCGTTTAGAGTATTCAATTGCATTGTAAACGCTCCAGATAGGAGAAGTTAAAAAAACGACTTGGTTATAAAAAAGCTCCAAGTTTTGTGTGCTTTGAGAACGCATAAAGCTAGAGAAAGACTTGGAAGAGTTTTTAATCTGTCGATTGTCTTGGATGTTTATAGCAGATAGCTTGCACCCAGAGCTGTCGAGAGTGAGGGACAGGGGAGGCAAATTGCACCAGGGCCTCCGTGTGTAAGGGGCCTCATAATGTAAGACCCCTCTGCTTCTGTAACCGGCTCGGGAGCCTTAACCCAGGGCCTCCAAAATCCTCTCGGCGGCCCAGTTTGTATCACTAATGATCTTGTTGATTTACATTTGAAGACTCTTCGGCAAGAGGCGAAAAAAGCCGTCCATACATGAATAAGGATTCCGAGAAAAGTGTTATAGATTTATGCCATCCTTTGATAGAACAACTGTGCCTAAAAATCTGGAAAAACTCCTACCTTGCGGCATTAACATGGCCTTAAAAACTGAATATGCCCTGCTTTGAAAAAAACTGAATATGACCTGTTTTTCTTGAGTTCATTTCCAGATCAGAAACCAGTTATTAATGCTTAAATGAGGATTTCTTGTCTCGTTTTAGATTACTAGATCATACCCATTTTAAATCATAATTTTTGCGAGTTTCTTCTTATTGGCAAGAGAAACTTAGAAGAAAATTCGATAGCTGAAGATCTTTTCTCCAGGAAATGGCAGACCCCTAACTAATTCCTCCAATTCCCGTCACTTGGAAATATAAGAAATCAAAACAGCAGATAGTTCACAAGCGATTTCAATCGAGCATGGAGATCTCAGGGCCCTTTGCACCACGAATGAAATTGTATTTGTTAAAGGTGCCTTTCAAAAGCTGTAAAATCGAGATTCTAAAAAAGCAGTTTGCCTTTCAGAAATAATGTAAACCTGCCATTACCAATGAAACACGGGCTTCTGCCAATACTGGGACAGTCCAAGAGTCTCTTCGTGGGACATCGATATTTCGAAAAAGGGTTCGCCACCAGATGTAAGGGGCGTTTTATAACACTGAAAGGTTAACGCACTCATACGTTATCGTTTCTCATGAATCAAATCAACTGGAAACTCTTAATTGCATCTCTCCTTACAATATTAATAGTTAAATGTCATGTAACTATTAATTAACGGCGCATGCGTGAAATGTGACAGTTGAGTGAGCCTTTCCAGTCGGGAGGGGGTGGGGTACCCTTACCCTATTCTGGTACCGTACCATCAAACTCAAACATCAAAATGGCAAGGGCGTACAGCGACATCAGATCTGACAAGCAACACATAGACAAGACTACTGAATAATATTCCGCCTCGGGCAGTTAAATTCTTGAGATATTTCCCTGTCAGCAATGTATGAGCGTTGTTTCAGCTTCCACAAGTGGTATCGCTCGTCAAAATTATTGCAACACTCTAGGCGTCATTAAAGCAAGCTGGCCAGGGGGGGGCTGCTTGCTGTAAACAGCATCTTAACAAACAACCTTGTTTGATGTTTGTCGACGAGGTAAATACTGCGTCCGCGCAATTCGTAATGATTTTTGCAGACTGTTTGTCGTCATACCTTCTCGGTTCTGTTAGGTATCGTCCTGGCAGCTTAATTTGCATTCCTTGTCAATATTGATAAGTTTGCCCCCACTTTAAATACGGAAGCCAGCTGGAGAACGAAGAAGGCTGCAGAGTAGTGGTTGCACGGTTCTGTATCTCCTATGCTCCCCTAAGGAAGTCCTTTGTTGCTACCAAGCAAGCAATGCGTATAGAACTCTTCCCGCTCTCACTTCTGCATGGACCAAATTTTCGTTATGGCGCTACCTGTAATACCAAACTTCGGCCCAAAGAGAAGGCCAAGGGCATCCTTTGAGGCCCTTTGTGCATTGACTTTCGCATAAATAGACAAACGTTTTAACATATTGAATTTATAAACCAGCAGTTGATATCTTCGAAGTTATTTTATCCGTATTTTCAAGCATATTTATTTCCTTAAACAAACTGTAAGCCAACTGAATGAGTCTCTTGTATTCCGTTTTTGAAAGCAAAACACATTTCTTCTCCCTAACGCGACCAATATTAATCACTAAATACCTAAAATATTTTCCCATGAGTGGAAGGATCGCTGCTGTGTGTTTTCAAATGCTCGGTAAAGAAACAAATGACGTCAGAATTTTATTCATAATTGTGAAATACTTTAGGAATGCTTTGTTCTAGTCGTATTCAGTTCTGCCACTCCTGATAAACCAGCATCCATTATTCAGGCGGATATGATCACGAAACTTAATCACCCGGAAAAGGGGTTCCGCTTCTGTTCTTATGTCACCGCAGGAACAATAACGTAATCTACATTACGTCATGCTTCTACGTGTGCAGACCCCCGTCTTGCTTTCAGAACTGATAAAATGCTCGCAATCGTGAGGATGCCTGACAGATTCCTTCGCGTGGATTGCCGACTTGACTGGTAAAGCAGATTCGTGTCGAAGTTCAAGAACCTGATCAAGGGGCGCCTTGCAGTTCAGCCGCGGGTAAATAGGAAACACAGCGAGTCCATCTGCTTTCCAATATGGTAAGGACCAGAGTCACCTTTTTTCGTTTCCTACCTACCAGTTGTGAGCTAATGGACTTTTTAACCAATTTTTGCTGGAGAACCTTTTCTCTAAAGTTGGTAGCACAAGAGCTTGTTAATAAATACTTTGTAATCCAGTAGCGAGCAATCCATCGAACTTTCATTTGAATGGCAACTTTAAATTTCTAATCGTCTTAGTAGCAGTTATTTAAGGAGGTCAGAGACATCAGCTTTTGAACAACTCAGGACATATTCAGCGATTGATTACAAAATAGTTATTTTGTGCTTTTGAACATGGTCTCCTTCGCATCAAAAAAACGAAACTGCCGGTTCGATCTGTAGGGGCTGTAGGGGGTGATAGATCTTTTTAAAGTTTCTTTCTCCAAATACCGACATTTGAGCTTTACATGATGCAGCCGAGGAAGAAATCTTAAAGCCAGGCTTGAAAATTTTGTTGGTTTTGTCCTTTTAAAATCATGACTTCCAATGTCCGTTTCCTTCGAAAATTTGCTTCCTACTTGAGTCAAGCAGACATGAGGTAACTTCCACGTACGCAAGTAAACGTGCATCCAGCTCTGAGGCTGGAGAGATTCACCAGAGTTTTGTGGAGCTTTGCATTATTTTACCGGGTCGACTTTTGGTGCGACACAAGTTAATATAGTTAATATATCCCAAGGGGCAGGGATAGGCGATCAGGGCCACAAACCGGAAGTCATTTAGTCCGAAACCAAATTCGTGAAAGAAAAATCAACACACGCGGGCCATCTTAAGCATCGCATTTGAGATGTCAATTCTAATGATTCTAAGCGTCAATTCTCGGTATCGATATCGGGAAAATTTGCCTTTTCCATGATTGACTTTTTGCGAGTACCTCTGAAAGTATACCTTTGAGTGCGAGGATGGCTCAGTGGCTAGAGGCGCTGACTACAGACCCAAGGGTCCGTGGTTCGAGTCCCTGGCATGACCAAACTTTCACCCAGAGTGAGGAGAGTTGCCAGCTCTCTGTAATTCCAGGCATAAGGAATCACGAGGTGTGGTCACATCGAGAGGAAGGACCAGGACACTGCTCGATAAGCTTAAGCTTCTCAGTGTCCTAAAATTACCTTCGGATGCAAGGTAGAAACAAATCAAATCACAAATCAAAACCTACCTTCAATCCCAAAGCTTGTGCGCTTTCCCAGCACTGAAAGCATGGTCGCTTGCCCAACAGCCGTCGTTGTTGTAGTTGTTGTTGTAGATGGTTCCAATCTCCACGAATGTCCCAACTGGGATTTTCGCTTTTTCAGAGTTGAGCCTCGTGTGGGTGGTGCAGTCCCTGGGACATTTGAGCGATTATAGAGAGTTATGTTAGTTGGTTACCCTCGAAAATTCCGCCTGACCTACCCCTGGTCTGTCCAGGGCCACATTCACGACTGCCGGGGCCCTGGGCCCTGGGCCCAAAGTTAATGGGACCCCCTAAAATATGTCAAAGTAGTGCGTGTCATGCTACTCAATTTACCAACATCACTTTATATACGCCTAACAAAATTTTGCTTGGGGCCCGCTAAAATTAAAAACCTAAAGGAGCCCCGTGAGCCCATGGGTAAATGCGCTACTGGATCTGCTTTCACCTGGTCTCCCCCCTGATCAGCCCTAATCCCCCCTGACCTGACCTACCCCGACCCCGCCCTCTTCTATTTTGCCCTTGTCAGCCAAATCGTGGTGATCCTCACAGTGATGAAATTTTGATCAAATTTCAGGATCAGGTTCATATCAATGAGACCCTTCAGAAAAATAAATACAAGATCTTTAGAATCTGAATAGCTCCATTACTCATTAGAGGCTTATTTAAGTAATTTTGAAAATTTGAATATTTTCGGAATTGATAGTTGACTTCAAATCACGTTTAGGAAGTCAAGCAGGATACTGGTCATATGCATGGACGCTGTGTCATAATAGAGTCTGACCTTTGGCATTATTTTCTATATTCAAATGTTCAAAACATGAGACTATGAAGAAAAGATAATTATGCTCAGATGGCAAAAGAAGAATCTATCACAACACTACAATTTCAAATCCTTCCACCTTTTAACGCAATGGCTGTCTCTTTGTATCGTTTTCATGATCCGTCGAAGACTATTTATTTGGTTCCGTAAAAAGACAATGATTAATCTGTTTTAGCTCCTGTTCCAAAATGTATGAAAATCTACTTTTCTAGCTATTGGGTAGGGTAGGGACTATTTCGTCTCTATTTTCACGTCTTTTTAGTCAATCATTACAACTAACCCGAGACTATAAACTATTTCGTATTAACTGACCTTCTTGTTTTTGAAACGGAACATGTTTCAAGAAGGGCATAAGATAAGTAACAGTGGGCCAAAATGGAAGAATCAGCCCATGTCTTTAACTTGGGGACAAGCCCGTTTTTTTCCAACCCTAAGAAATCAGCCTTGATTTGAATTTTGGAACACCAGGAATTCTTCTTTATCCAAAAGGAGATTGGCGTGTTGCCCTTACCTTGGCCTAATATTCCTTGTTGGCATCATAAAGCTTTGTAACTATGTACCACTTTAAGCACTTTCATGAACTATCAAGCTTCAACTGTAACAATAATTGTCGGACATAGTCATCGTAATAATCAGTCATTGCATCATTATAATCGCCATCATTGAATCATCATGGCCACAACTCACCATTCATATTCATCATATGTGATCATAACGATACCTTGTGTAATCAAGTTATCACGATCAGGCGATGAGAAATCGACCACAACACGTAGCTACGCACGCCTAATGGGACATTTGCAGTAACTAGTGTTCCAGTGCCGCCATTTAGAGCCAATTTCTACGCTTTTCAGGTAGACGCCGCTCATTTACACTGGATATTCAGCGTGCCAGTTGGCATCACAATCTGCATCATTGGTCTGATCGGCAACGCGATTTCAATATGCGCTTGGTGGAGAATAAAGAACTCGAAAAGGAGTGGCGGACTAGCAACGACCATATACCTCATCACCCTGGGCATTGTCGACAGTGGTCTGCTGTTCTTCTTTTTACTTGTGGACACAATTCCTGGAAATAACCCGTCAGTCAAGGAAACCTATTCCTATGCTGCGTTCTATTCCTACTTTGGATTCCCTATTTTCTTCTTTTTTATTGTTGCTAGTATCTGGATTATGGTCGGAGTGACTATCACTCGATATATTATGGTGAAGTTCCCGATCAAAGCCAAGGATTGGTGCTCGGCCAAACGGGCCTATATTGGAATTGGGGCCACCATGGTTGCCACTTTCATCATAAACTTCCCCCACTTCTTCAACTTTCGCCCTGTCAAAGTTGCAGGTGGCGGCTACCAGCTCCAGCTGACTGACTATGGTAAAAGTGAGTCTGCTCAGATGTACGAGTTCTGGATCCACTGCATGATTCTGGTTCTTGTTCCATGGGCCACGATCGCGTTCTTGAACGCAAGCATCATTTACGCAATCGTGAAACGCACCAAGTACATGCAGAGCCACGACAAGAACGCGACCACCAAGCCAGAACGCAACAAGCAGGACCAGCAGATGACGACGATTCTCTTGACCGTCACCTTCACCTTTCTCATCCTGCTTGCATTGCAGTGCATCACACAGTGCTTCTTCATGCTTGGCGATGGCAAGAAGAACGTTGACTGGGACCAGGAATCAGTCAGCATGGCTTTCGCCTTTGCAAAGATGGGCGTCGTCATCAATTCGGCAATCAACTGCTTCCTCTATTGCTTCACCGGGTCTGTGTTCAGAAAGGAACTGAAGAAGATGTTCGCTTTCAAAACCCCCCGCCGGTATGCTGCGTACATAAGCAACTCAAAGTCCTCACGGGGTGATACTACAGAAACCTACACAGAATCGAAGGCCTAAGCCACTGTGAGACTCTCTGGTAACTTGACATGCAAACGAGACCGTCGAGCGACCAAAAAGAGACTGAACAATTAATTGCTAGGTGACCGTATAGTCCTTAACCCCCAGTTGATTACGTGAATGGATAGACAGAATGTGACTGTATACTTATTGCAACTATACTTAATTCTTTTCCATCAATTCTTCTTCCCATTTGAAAGCCCGTTTTAGGACATCCATTCACAAGATGTGACCAGGTTGCAGTCACAAATGGTCATCGCTTGAACTTGAAATCTCCAATAATTTAAATTTTTTAACCAACATTCTCACCCCTTTTATTTCCACGCCTTACCTTTTATTTCCATGCCTTAAAAGCCCCACCGCTCTCAGCCCCTAGCCATGTTTTAACCCACCCCTTTTACCCTCGTCATACCCAAACTATCTTTGCACTCAATTCTTTTATCTCCGACCTAGCGTCATAACGTTTTTAGTCGTGGTATGATTTTAATAGCAATAGCCTTGATTGCCTGCTAGCATAGGTTCATCTAAAATACAACATTCTTAATTATTTTAAATAACTATAAAATATATATTTTATTAGAGTGTAGGATATATTAAGATAGTAGTTGTTGAAAGTTTTTGAATGTCTCTCTAGTTTTTAATTAGACTAAGTTTTTACTCAGTTACTTGGTAATGATTTTTCGTTCTTAGTGTCAAGAGACTTTGTAAGTAGAATCCTTGTGACTGCTAGTCAGCTGAAGTATAATGTGTTTATACTTTATATTAATATTATCAATATTACAATTTATATTAAATTATCCAAAATGATATGCTATTCATTCCTACTATTAATCGTTTGGAAACGAAGACTCTCTTCCTAGTTAGTTTTGTTCTCTCTCTAATTCTCAGCGTAATGAAGTCAGAGATGTTTCAGCCTTAAAGGTAAAACACATCTTTCCTATAAGAAAAATTCTACTAGGTTCTTTCAGGAGTGTCTAATTCTTTTTCAGTGTACAACAACCGTTGTGGATTTTTGGAAGTCCTGGTTAGTTTTCCATTTAGCCACAAACTGATAAAAACATTGCCAAATTCTACTGTATATATCTAATTCCTGATAAGAATATGATACTTGTCCACTTGCATTGTATGTGCACTAAAAGATCTCACCTGCCTGGAATTGGACGCCCAGGGAACAGTTGTGCTCTAAAAGATCTCACGTACTTAGAATTGGGCCTACCCTGTAACAGACCCAAAGCAAGTTGCACTAGTCTAGTCTAGTTCAGTCCTGACTACAAAACAGATTCTCATTCTGTGTTCTGACTGTCACTGCATTGGAACGAGGCCGGCACAGCCTCTCATCTCCCGAGCATCCCAAGCAGCAATATTCAGGTTTGCCACCATATCCTGATTGTAGGAAATTATAACACCAGTGTGCCATTTTGTACAGAGCTCGAGTTATCTTTAGCAGCAAATATTGGTTAACATGTTTTTGTGGGATTCGGTGTTGATTCTAACCCACGCACGCCTACGAGAGAAATTACCATGAATTTCGAGAGAAGAAAAGCAGAATGATAGCCCAGTCCAACTCAAAAAGAGGTACAAAGTCGACTCATTCATTCAATCTATGATTTATTTTTCAATCTTGTAAATTAATTTACACCCAACTTCTATAACGCGAATCGCTTGCGGATAAATGTAGTGCTCATTTAAATTAATCTTGACAGTTTCCTGAGAAAGGAGCTCAGTGTCAACGTAATTAGCAACTGTCATTATTCCACACGCGTGGCAATAAATGAGATACAACGGGACAACTAGGAATAGCAACGCACAAAAAGACGTTCCACCATTCGCAATTAGTAAAGAAACATGTCGCGCCACAAGTGCAATTAATTTCGTTTGAGCAACAACTGATTCAGCCTATTAGCAGAATTAACCTTTCAGCTATTTGTAAGCTGATAAAAGCTGCAGAGTATGAATGGTAATTGCAATCACTACTGACAATGGCTTTAATGACACATTCCCGCAACAGATTCGTAAACTGAGCATTTCTGCCCAAAATCAGAAGCACCAGAGACAGGCCAAAGGTTCTTGCGAGCAGAAAAAAGTAAGTTGTTAATCTTTGCAAAAGTATACTTTTCCTCAGTAGCATCTGCAGGTCGGAAATCCGCTTCATGTCCCTTGTGTTAGGAACTATGTGGCCTATAATAGCTGACACCAAGAATTAGTTTCGTTTTCTCTGTCGATATCAAGAGATCAGCGTATTTGATATCCTTGATACCCACGATTTCAAGATAACTTGCAACCCACTCAAAAAGGACCCTGGAAAGAAGATGACCCGATTGCATTTAACAGATTCGGTTATCTGATGAACTTTTTAGGAGATTTTCTGATACAGAATTACATCAATGACGTTCACTGTATGAAATGTCCTTCGTGTAAAGAAATTGATAGTCTTTGCCTAATTGTGAGAAATTTCTTAAGATGCATTGTTGTCTCAATCGTAAACCCACATTCAGCAAAACCAAAGGACTATCATGAAGTAATATAAGCGTTGCTGCACATAGCCCACTTCTACTGAAGTTTATTTAGTAAGGTTTAATTACCGACTTGGAAATGAGGGTTTCACCATTCCACTCCGAACCGGAAACGAGGCAGAAGTAAGTGAAAAGTTGGAGCTGTGAGAGGCATGCTCCTATACACAGAAGAAAGAGTAAGGAGACAGCATTGTCATTGAGATCTCAGAAATAATCCTTTAGATTGTTGTTAAAGATCCTAACGGAAAAGAAAGACCGTATCAATTTTCCCATCTTCCCATATTTAATGCGGTGCTTCAAAGCAAAAAATAGTATTCCAATCTTGTGCTGTTATTTCGGGTGAATCACAAAAACATACCAAACACGCTTTGAAAATGCATGAGAAGATTGTTAAGAACACGAGCTCGCTAAAATCAGTCGAGTAAACACTAAGACAATAAATGTCATACTTTGTGTTTACACTGGTGCCACTTTCCTTCAAAATTATAAGGATCATGTCGGACTTGCGTTGTTTGGAGAGCATCAACCTGGTGGTATTGATATAGGCCCTGCCATTCTCTTTTGATGCAGTTCTCAAATTCGCTAAGTGCATTAGGAAGTGGAGTATTTCCTTTTGCATTGCTGAAGCAACGGCATCGACTAATGAAATTTGTTAAGCATTTTGTATTTCACTTGACATTTGGGTTGTCAAGCTACTTAAAAGCTGCATTAGAGATAAGCTGGTTTAATTCAGAGGCTGCAAGGTATGTTTATGAACTTCAATTTTAGACTGCATCCTACCACCCATAAAACATAAAACATAAAAACTTCTACAATACTTCGTCTGATTGTTGGGGGTTTTGCGAATTTCACAAGGGGCTGATCTAGCAAACTGCATTGCGGCATTGAAGCTTCGTTCAAATGGAAGCGCCAGCTTCTCCTCGCGGGTGAATGCAATGCACAGTGACATGTCTGATGCCTAGAGATTTGTAACACGCGAATATGGGGTAGGACACAGGGCAACATACAAACAGGAGGGTAAACTTCCAACTGTACGCTTACGTGTCCCTTCTAGTTGGCCTTCAATTGCTGCCTACACCTTGAATTTCTATAACAGGCTTTGAAACATAACGGAGATATATGAAGCAGCAAATCATAGAAGAGAATTAATCACACTGATGCTCTTTCAGTTTTACGTTCCTACACTATACAATCATTATCTACATTCCTTTTTAATACCAATACTGATTATACTACTACTACAAGGGCTATCAATATAAAATACATCGATAAGAAAGATTTGCTCAAGGGGGTTAGTAGAAGGAATTTAATAAGCCCGGAAGCGATTTAATAACTCTGAGATTGTCTGCGAGAAATGACTTGCTTGGGCACCAACCTATAGATTAGAGCACCAATGGGTCGGGGTGGGAGTATGAGCTAGATCGGTCTCTCTGGCTAAGCACTGGTTCAGTTGACCTTCAACGTGCCCATCACCTGCTCCTAATTGTCGACATTTTCACTGTACTGCTAGGAATATTTGCTGAGTCTATCGTTTGAGCAAATACAACGGGCACTATCTCTATAATTGAATGGGTACGCACCACTAAACTGTCTTACGTAAATCTGGTTAGAGCTCTAAAAGCAAATATTTTATCTCGATAAAGGTTCAATTACGATATTTGCTTAGATAGTTTATCTATGAAAAAGTCAAAACACCGATGTTGAATTGGGTTAACATCATTCGATTGTAGGTTTTTGGTGAGACGACACTCCGAAAGGCCGCCCCACTGGAGTAAAGGTGAGTGTCGTGTTTACTTCACGGAAATCTACACAGCACAGTGAATACACTCATGTTCCAATATCGTTTATGCACATTTTAAGCGAGCATTTGAAAAAAATGTTGGTTGCAGTTTCCTTCTAGATTTTAACGAAATCTTTAAGCATTTTAGTTATAACTTCAAAGACATCAGCTAAAATCAGAGTCAATGCCCCAGTCTGTCGAATGCCTCCACTTATCGCCTGCCTTCCCCTTCACCCCCTACCCTCACGGCCCCTAAACGTAGGAAATGTCTTGCATGTTTTTAATCATATAAGAGGGTTCCTAGTTTTGGAGACTAGCTTTATATTCATTTTCTGGAAGCTGCTCTGGTCTCATTACTTCATTCATATCATCTACTTGATTGTCACTGGTGGCTAAACTTGTGGATTTTGTCAGACCGTCACCCTCTTTCTTGTTATTTTTTACCATCCCCTGCTCCGTTGGTGCAAGGTAACAGTGCCCTCTCTTGTTCCTTGCCCAAATCATTTCACGAAATTTTGCGATTCAGATTTCGAAGATGGGGGCGGAGCACAGCTCTACGCGATAATCTCTTGCGATTATCGTTTGCAACTCTGGAGATGAATCGATGGCTCATTTAACACCAAATATTAAATTATAAGATCGTTCGCGGGTGTGGCAACGATGAACAAGAGGAAATAAATCTCCCACTTTAAGCTTCAGAATCTCAACAAAGCTCCACTGGATCTTAATTTCAGTCGCTGTTCCTCTATCATTAGTTTGACTTACTCGATTATAGGAATGACTTGACTTTATCATTGATTGATCTCGAATTTGATTACAGACCTTTGTTGCCCCATATCTTAGCAGTGCAAGATTAGCGAGTAGAAAATTTCTTTCATTTTGCATTTGTCTAGTGGCTTCTGTACTCAATTCTGTATGAAAACAGGCGCTTTCAATGATATAGACCGGGACAAACGAGCGAGATTTAGTGCCTGCACACTTGTACCGTGTATACAGGCGAAATATATAATTGCTGCCAATTAAATAAGAAGCAATAGTGAACATGAATAGTGATGTCACAAAAGGGCAAACAAATGATATTGATTTGCTATGTAATGAGCTTACCTGTGTCTAGCAAATGATGTCACAGGTCAATTAGAGCTCACCAAACAAGCGCCAAAAATGACAGAGATTTACTCAGTTCATTAAAGGCAAATGCGGTTCTATTTGAGATCTAATACCTGTCATTTTATGTACCTAGTTCAAGTTCCATCTACCTTTGCACATCTTCAGTTATGCAGGGCCTTCGACGAAGGGGGGGGGGGCATGAGCCACTTTTTTGTAAAACAATAGAGCTTTTCTAAACATCTTTTTTTTATAATTGTTAAAATCTCCCTTGGCCTCTCCAATTTCCAACCTGCGTTGGAGCCCATGTTATGTAAGGTTGTCTTTATGTTGACGTCAGTTTAAATTTCAGTCTCACATATCTTAAATTCACTACATACGATTTGGATATAGTTCATGTATATCTAATTCAAATAGAATATATAATTTGGCTCAGAAGGTTGTTATCCGCAAATTGGAAGCATTGCCGTAAACAATCCTCTTGCTTGAAAGATCTAATGGCGAGTGTGCTTTGGCTCGACTGCTAATGTTATTAGACGTTCTTTGTTGATTAACTGCTTGCCTCCGCAATCACGCTTGAAGGACAGGCTCCGCATTCCAGCCAATCACGCTGTAATATCCACAGGCAACTGATAAGCCCGACTATTTGCTCATGTTCGATCCATGAAAAGCTCGATAACAATTCCAACTGTTACATTAGCCTTGAAAATAAAACACAACTATCAAAATCTAATTCATTTTGGTTCTTTTCAGTCTTTGTTTTCAAGAAAATAACGTAGGTTTCTGCCAACAATGAAAGCTGAAATAGTGCTCTCCATCTTGAATGCATCTTCTGGTATCAACAAGCCACAAATAGGTTTAAAGAAAAGTTTCAACCAAAATTGTGATTTAACGCCATTTATACTTACAGGTGGTCCGAGTCTTTGTGAGCAAAAGTTTTATAAGTATCAGGAACGATCGTCGCTACTTCATGCGGTAGTCTGCGACGATAAACGTCCTTTTCTGGAAACGCCCTTCCCTGGAAACGCCCTTCCCTAGAAACGCCCTTTGCTGGAAACGCCCTTCCTTGCTCATTCTTCTCGGCATCAAGTCAAGGTGGAGTACGCATGGCTCTGTAACAAGTCACTGTTTGCTTGGGTGATTTTTTACAGCATTCAACAAATAAACTGCCAAATTATAATCAGTACCTTTAAGTGTCTAAGTACCTTTTAGAACAACCCTTAATCACATATTTGGAATGGGGTTGAAATAAAATGAATACTTTCAGTAGTAGATGAGATGGATGTGTAAAGACACCAAAGTTCACCTACACTCAAATAAATCTTTAATGATAGACATTCAAGAAAAGCTGCAAGAACTGTTGTCAGAAAAGCATATGGCAGAATACCAGCTTCGTCACAGCTCTGATTTCACATTGTGAACGAAATCGTTTAGTGTAAAGCGATTGCAATGCAAGCTTTACAACACAGCATTCAACTCATTTTATGCTAGTTAATGTTCTTTCATTTTTAGAAACAATTCAATTTGCAACGCACAAACCGATGTTCTGCAGTGACTCTAAAAGCCATGGCTCTTCACACAAACATGACAACGAATTCGTCGCTGTTCTATTGCACAATAAATCCCGAGGATCCATTTTGTTGGGAAGATTCCATTTATGTTCCTTTCAAGTTGACCCCCGGTAAAATTGTCTCTGCCGTTGCAATGTCTTTGCTGATTATTGTGGCGTTAGGAGGTAACATTCTTGTGTGCACAGCCTTTCTTGTTTATCGACGATTGCGCAAGACAACGAATTTCTTCATCATATCACTGGCGGTGAGTGACATATTGGTCGCAACGGTCGCCATGCCAATGTGGTTGTCATACGAAGTGACAGCGTGGCAAGAACTGCCTGCCTGGATCGACTTCTTGACGCTGCTGAAGTTCTGGAACTGGTTCGACATTTTGGCTGGCGTGTCGTCCATAACGAATCTGACTGCCATTAGCATTGACCGCTGCTTCAGCATAATGCACCCCCTGTTGCATCGCACCCGCATGACCAGCTCCATTGCTATTATTATGGTGATCGTGGCCTGGCTATACGGCATCGTTGTTGCTTCGTTAAGCCTTGCCAACCTCCACGACTACACAGCCATCGTTTCTGCGATCGGTTTCTTCATCCCCCTGCTAGTTATCCTCATTGCCTATTGCCTGATATATATCTGCGTGAAAACCGGGGGCTACGGTGCGCATCACGAAAAGGACTGGAATCTGGAGAGGACTCTCTTAATCGTCATCAGCATATTCATCATCTGCTGGTTGCCATTTTTCGCCTTCAACTTGTTCTATCACTACTGCCTTTCTTGCCAGTTCAGTCAGGAGACACTTGCCTATCTGATCAGCTTTACCAAATGGATGCACTACTTGAATTCCTGCTGCAACCCCTTTATATACGGCCTGTTTAACATCAACTTCAAGAATGCATTTCGCGCCCTTTTTCGCACTTGCTTCTCCCCCTCAGCGGATGAAAGCGATTGCACAAACCAGGCCACAGACGGTAACGAGACCTCACTGAAGCACCAGATCAAGAGCCTGCGAAAGAAGTTGCGACCACGAAGGTTTGGCAAAGACAACTTACTGCTGAATGACCATGACACATCATCAGTGTGTGTTACAACCATCCCGACCATTTCAAATTGCAACAGTGATGCCTTCCAAGTGGCATCTTCTGACGACAACATGGCACCGAACGAAGAGGATCTATTGGTAACCGACGACGCTGGCCGCCCTCCTCCTTCGCAGAAGGATCTTGACAAGGAAAGCGAGGATTCTTACGCAGGACAGAACAACAACAGCCAACAGAAAGAGTTTTCATTTTCCTTTCAAGACAGTCAGCTTTCTTTTCTAGGACCATCTGGATCTGACAACGACTTCGGCCCGTTTTTGGAGCAGTATAGTTCCTCAGGATCTGTTGCTGATGCACAGAAAATGAGCTTGATCGAGTCGCAAGAGTCATGTGTGTAAATAAAAACAATGCAAGAATCAGTGGGAAACTTTTACTTGCACATATAATTGTATGATGAACGATATCAAGGAAATGATAAGCTTTGCTGATTGAGAAAGAAACGATTCATATGTATTCCTCTTCTGAGCAGACTATCTAATTCGGTCTTCAAGATGGTCTGGTGCTAATGTATCAAGACTACCACAGTAAAATGATGCACAGGTTGGGATACATTTATAAAAAGGCTGCTTTGATTTGGACTCCTAAGATCTATTTACTGACATTGTATACATTTTTGGTTAGTTGCGCTGTTCTGTTCGAATAGTTTAATTGTAGGTTGTAGGGATCAAACTTCTATTTTGATTTTCTACTGCATGACAAGTCAAGGGCATATAGTTGCTCAAGTTGTTATTTTACCAAATTATAAAGCTGGTATTTGGTAACATTAATTGACAGTAAATCGTGAAAAACAAATAGTCCAGAAAATAAGCTGTGGTATGTTTGTCTACGCTTCAATCAGACATGCTATTTTCTTTGCTGCACACACAAGAATGAAATTCACGTGCAATAGTATTGTTTGTAGTCACGTGTAAAGGCAATGGCTACTCACTTCTTTCACGAATAAACATCATCTTATTAGGCGAAACTCTTTGCAAAAGCTATTTGGAACCTCTTGCATAAAGTATCAAAGACAGTAGAAGAGTCGATTCCGGTCAAGTTTGATTATGTACCATTAAGTCAATATTGGAATATTTAATTGCTCAATCATACTTTAAATTGTTGTTATATTTAAATGCATACGTCATTGTACTGTAACTTTATTTGTAAACCCTGTATTTTTAAATTATGGGTTTGATTTGACCACATTATACCCACTTACATACCCCTTACATTGTAGTTGTTGATGTATTAGAGTGATTTTTGCATCGAGCAAATCAAGAAATATCAAAAAACGAAGCTGGGTTTTTGTTACACAATTGTCTATTTCCAGATCGTGCTCGAGACTCGAACAACCAGAGAAAGCGAAGAACCATGATTTTAAAACAACACCAGCAACCACCGCTGTAATGTATAATTTCAACATTGGGTCATGTAGATCTTTCAATTCTTGTTGAAGAAATGTTGCCAGTTTCACATTGAAGAATACCTGAATTAGATCTACTTCACTAGGGCTTTGTTTGTTACAGCTTATAGCCAAACCTATTTGGGCGGGCGAACTTTCACCACTACAAACTTCGGTAGGGGAAAAGAGGGGTGCTACCAGAAAGATGCAAGATGCAGTGTTTCAAGGCTACATCATAGGTTGCATAACACAACATATTACCTGTATCAGGCAACATAATCGGTAAAATAAAGAAATCATCGCAACGATTTGTATGAAGCCATGGGCAAAGTACACGAGGCAATGATTGTAAACACGATCAATGAAGGTATTGAGCAAAGTCCTGGTCCTTGACTCACTCACCAGTAAAGTTTTTGGCTCACCAAGAAAACACTTTAATTGGTATTTATTTTAGTCGTCAGGCTGCGGCTGAAAAATGATTTGACTGAACAAAGTCTTCAGTTCAGAGCCTTCTTTGTTATGAATAGCGAGCAGCGGTTATATTTGTCTCTGACTCGTTTTTTGCTTTATCTTTCCAGAAGCCTTGGCCATCCTCTCACTTTAAGGTAATAAATGTTCAGGGAAGATTTCTCTTTTGAAAGTGCACCGACAGTCCTTATGAGAGAATATTTGCAAATCAAGAACAAAAATCTCGAGTCTCGTAGTTTTCTATTATAATCTATGATTAATATAGTCTCAAATAATTTGCACGAGTCCGTCTTGAAAATGGGACCACTCCACCACGAAATAGCATAATCCATATATACATGCTCTTTATCTCAAACTTATACAAAAAATACAACAATCAGGCATGGTAGTTCCGATAACTCCCTTTGAAAGATAATATTAATTCAAAGGAATTGATCTGGGAAAACTGCGTATTCCCAAAAAATGCAACCAACTATATTAACTGATATAAAGTCCGCTTTATATACAAAATAATGTATATCAAGTATAAACATAAATAGACATTTTAAAGTTTTTGCGCTTATATCCTTCTTCTCCTACAAAACTAGCCACTTACCGTCATACTTTAATTAAACGCCAGGGGCGTGTTTATTAATTCTTCACATCTTAGGGGGCTCCTATTCGAGGGTGCGTTTATTGAATTGTTTCACTCTCCCTAGGCAAAATGTTTAAAAAAACATCTAATAATAATCAATGCACTTAGCGTGAAACTCTGAGTAACATCTAAATAAGTCTGGTTCCAGAAGCATGATTCTAAAAAACTTCTAAATATCTAGTTCAAAGTCATCATCAACATCTTTTTCCTCGATGATGTTAAAAGGAGGAGCAGCTTCGGTCTGTGTGTTTCGAATACACGCCTCTCTACAAGGAGGCGTCTATTCGAGAGGTGCGTTTATTGAAAAATTTAAAAAGGATGGCCTTTAATCGAGGGGGGCATTTTATCGAAGCATTACCTCTCGTTTTATACGAAATGGTCGTCTAGGATATGCTTGTTTTGCACATTGAATAAATATAAGTAGGGTGAACACGCGCTATTTATAACATGCATAAAGAAATTGACACACAGAAGGTTTGCTATTCCCGCTTGGGTTTAAAGAAAGAAAGGTTTGGCTAATTTAAGTGTCCAGTGAGGCCAGCCATATGCATCATATTCAACATGTATAAGTATATTCATTTTGCAAGACAAAGAACCGTTTTCCGGCTTTATTCACCTATAACGAGTGCATTTCTACAAGCCTAAAGACCTATGTCCGCTAAAAACAAAACATCAGAAAATTTATACAAATACAACAAAGCGAAGCTTGCAAATCTACGGAAACTTTAAAATATGTTGATAATGAAATATGAGGTCATGTTAAGATCTAGCATTCAACAAACATACCGTAAATCCTCGAATTGGCCCCCCCCCCCCGAAAAAGCCCCCCTCGAATTTGTTGATTTTTGACTCCTGAGGTTGCCTTTGGCATTTTAGTGAATTATCACAAAAATTTATATTTTTGTTAATAATTTATTCAGATGTTACTTTATACTTGGGCTATTTTTTATATTATGTAAAGAAAGAAATTTCAAAAATTACATTTTTTGTGGCATGTTCCAAAAAATCTTATAAGCCCCCCCCCCTCGAATTAGCCCCCATCCAAAAATATCGAAAAATAAATAAGCCCCCAGGGGGCTAATTCGAGGATTTACGGTATGTACCATTGATTAAATCCTAGTACCATTGACACGTGACTAAAACAGAAGACCAGCTTAGAGTTCATTCATCAAGCACTCATATGCATCTTCAAACTGACGAGACAGCATTCTCAAATACATTTTCGTCCGGTTTCCAAACTCTTCATAGTCAAGGTACCCAGCGAGTCGGTCTTCAAACTTGGATAACTCTTCCATTATTGTGAGCAATGTTTCCCGGTCTTGTAGCGGTAATTCGTGCCCGTCGTTTGATGCTGTTGGTTGCAATATTGAGAGAACGGACATCGATTCCCGGGCACAAACTCGGTTCATCGCAAGATAAGACCGCACAAGCAAATACAAAAGAAAGACGAACTCCTCCGCTTCTTCCTGAGTGCAGTGATGTCCGGTATGTTCTTGTTTACGAGGCGGAACCTTGTACAAGTAGCAATAGACAATCGTTTCAAGCGACAGGCGTTTATTTGTGTGCTCCGAAGACTCCGGGGAATCTTCACAAATTCTCGATAAAATCAACGCAACCGTCTTCCTTTGCACCATCGCATTCTCGATAGACTGCAGTAGCTGCTTCCGCAGTCTAAAAGGTCGGATGACAAAGAAACAATCATAGAACATTTCTGCCATCGTCTGTGAAAAGTCGTCCCGATTTCTACTGGAAAGAAACATCAGGTTGGCCAGTCGCTGCAAAACCTTGACTGCGCAGGAGAAAGGGAAGTTTCTGGTGTTGTTTCCCTCGGCGCTAGTCACTTCGTCACCTTGAGCAAAACTAAGCAAATGGGTAAACCATTGACTCACTACTCCAAGGCGACCCCTTCCGTATATACTGGGTGATACCATTTTCCAGACAAGGGTGCACCTAAGGTTGCTGTAAAATCTTTTGAAGTCCTGCTCCAGTAAGTTTACAATGTGTAATATCGTTTGAAAGCGATTAGTAAACAGAGTACTATCTAACGGGATCCCAGGTCGAAGGATGTTGCTGAAAAGCCTATCAAACAGATCACACAAGAATTCCCAAGTCAGAGGGAGATTCCGAGAGCTAAGTATTCTTATTGAGAACATGTTGTTCAGGGTATTAATGGCCTTTCCCAATGCTGCCTCGTTTGCATTCAGAGTAATTTGCGACAGTATGTGCTGCATAACTTGTGGCGGAGGAGCAATAGTTGCCGATGAAAACGACGATACAGTGTTCAGGTAGGCTTCGAAAAACATCGAATCGTCCGCGAAGCTTTCGAGGAAATCCATTTGGCTACTGCTGAAGTAGTTTGGTTGCAAGGAGCTCATTCGCGGTACATCTAGCCTCGGTTTCAAAGGAGGACTTACGCAGATCCGAACAGAGACATCCTCATTAGGGTTGTTGCGTATGTTGGAGTAAAACGCTTTTGCAATCGGTGAACTGGCAAGGTCCATCTTTTGAAAACCTACTGGGTAAAAGAAAACGGGTTTTGGCAATTGACAAATATTTACAATTACGGATTCTGGCGATTAACGACTACCGTAAAAGCTCTATTAAGCCCCCTCTCTATTTAGCCCCCATCTCTAATAAGTCCGCTTTTAAGAAGAAAATTTGAAATACCCCCCCCCCCCATCTTCATACAAGAAAGACTACAGAGTAAAGCGGAATGATCTAATGAGAGCTTATGGTTATTTCGCTGTAATATTGGAAACCATCATAGACTAAGTAAGACTTAAACTTTATTGAATCCCATGATTTAACAATTAGATTTCAGGCACTGTTTTGTTAAACATTTTCATTTTCTGATTTAAACCAGAAAAGTACAGGTAAATAAAAAAAATTTTGTATCTTTGATCTTGTTTTTTTAAATATGCCCCCTTCTCCAATAAACCCACCTCTAAGACCACTGGGCAAAATAAGCCAGCTGGGGTTGGTTGCACTAAAAAAGCAGGGTGATGATTACAAAATGGGATTTGAAAAATATATGATAATTCATTGACTACAGTTTTCCTATATACTTGTATGTACTTGTCTCTATGTTCTCACAAAAAGAGTAGGCTATATGAATAAACGAAAGGAACTTACCATGGTTACTTTCTTTTGGTTGTTGCTTTTGAGATATAAAGTGTTTAGAACATACCTAAAAGAAGCAGGTGAGAGAGAGAGTTCAGCAGCTGTAAAAGGCAAATAAGATTCATGAAATAACTACTTGAGGTTTGAACAATAAAACAGAGATGTAACATCGCAAGAGTAGGACTAAACACTTTTTTTTATGAGAATGTGAAGTGCAGATGGGGAAAACAAGTTGTGACCTATAAACTTATCATATTTACTGATAAAACATACTATCCAAACAAGGCTAATGAGAAGTACAAAAAGAATAAATGATCAATATTCAAATGGGTATGTCTGGTTCTGCCCTAGGGCCCAGGCTAAAGCAGGGTCCAGACTCCACTCTTTATGAAATAGAAAGTTGCAGTCACTTTCATTTCATTTCATTTCATTTCACTTGTTTAAGGAGGGTAGCCCTTCAGCATAGCTGATATTCAAGGGGCCCTCCATTTACAATACTTACAAATAAATATAATATGTAAATAACTAAATTAACCTAATTACAATTCAATACAAAACTATGAACAATCCTGCTAAAAAACGTATCAAAAACTGTTAAAAAACCCCCTTTAAAACCCCTTTTAAAACCCTACAACAATCTAAAATATGCATGTACAATATGAAAAATTTCCATGAAAAGGAAATAAACCCTATATCAATTTTTTAAATGAACTTAGGGAGGATGCTTGTTTTGAGTCAGCTGAGAGGTCATTCCACAACTTTGCTCCTCTGAAAGAAAAACATTTTTGCCCATTTGCTGTTTTTTTCAAAGGTAGCCTCAGATCCATTTCTGTATTGCGGAGGCTACGAGAGGACCATTCCGAGTTTTTTGTGAATAGTCACAACTGCCTTCTATTGTATAAAAGAATTACAAAACTGACACACGGCTGTAATGAACTTAGGGGTGATTTACAAAGCCGTGTGTCAGTTTACAAACACCTCCCTCCCTAAGTGAATCTGACAAACAATGACATGGTTTTGAAAAATAAGACAATGTGGCCATATCCTGTTGGTCCTTATTTCTAATGTATGTAAAACAGATAGAAAACTACAAATAATACTTGATGCTTGAATGATATATATATTTATCTTTATCACAACACCCTATGTACTGTCTCAATACCGTGATTTCATAGGAAGAGTCTATTGGAAATGCTTCAGAATATTTCATGATACATACAGTTGGCTGACTCCAACTTCCATGATTGATAGGCTTTGACCCTGCTTTCTCTTTCCCAAAATCCAAACTAGAGAGAGTAACAGAATCATTTGGTTCTGTTGAGGGAGCTGAGGAAGAACAAAAAAGCACTAGATCAGAAATATAAAGCATGCATGGTAGTGGTTGATCAAATGTTCTAAACTCACATGCTAAATCGCCAATCATCATTAAAAAAATGAAAAATATTTTTCAATCAAAACTACTACATTGGTGGACCTTGGATAGACATCTCTAAACAGCTACTCAATGGTATATGCAGAAGGCCAATAAGATGCTAAAAACCAACTGGCAGATAACTTTTGAACTTGACATTTCTACCCACTCCAGGAGAGTCTAGGATATCACCAACAGAATAAGAATTTACCAGCTTTACATATTCAGTCCTTTTCGTGAGCAAAATTAAGTATGTGTTTTGCAAGGCGTGTGCAGGTGTGTGCTGGTGCGATCGCACACAATAAACGAAAAGGACTGCATATTGGGTTTGTTCAAGCTTTGTTTTTATCTCAGTTCTCTAAGGATTTTCTTCAAGCACAGTACAGAACAACTAAGGATGATCTCTTTTCGCTAATGAGCAAAATTTAAGGTCTTCATCAAAACATTAAGCATTACCAAAACCCATTTTGACACTGTAGTTTTGGAATAACTTAAATGCATCTTACAGACAATATTTATTTTGCTTTCAGTAACTTCATATCATGATATGCTGGTAAAGACCTGGCTCACAAAAATAATAGAATGGTGGATGTCAGGCCCAAAGCCTCTATTCTAACATTGTTTTGAAATGTTTACTTTGACCATATTTAAACTAATTAAGTCAGCAGACAAATACTTGTTATATTGTAGTTGAATCCACATACCTTTGGGACAAGTTGTTTTTAGCTTTTCCTTAAATTTCTTAATCTCAATTTCATCGTCGGTTGTGCTAGACTAGAGTTGAAAAAATAAAGCAATTGAGGATTTATTAGATGAAACTAATTTTCACAACACGAGCAAACTAATTTCGATTTTGTCATCAGATACATTACTCTAAAAGATTTATTTGACCTGTACACTTTGCTGGATTGGAACCTCTCAAAAATCAATGGACGATTTATCTGTAAAGTCCTCAGTCTGACAACAAAAGCACCATTCTTATTTCATAAAACACATACACATGTGGTATTGTATAAATTGTTTACCTCATCATCGCTTGAAATGATTATCACATCGTCATCGAATGCTATTGTTTTGCATGATGACTGGTCAGCTTCTAGAAATTCTTCTGAAGACAGTGAATTAGGACTATGGGAACCCATCTCCATTGATGGCAATTTTTTAGATAATTCAAAACTCTCATCTCCATTACTATAATCATGTTGCTGTTGGTTCCTGTTGTCATTTCCCCCAAACCGCCAGCCAGTATTGTCGACAGTGGACGCTAACCTCTCAAATAAACTTTCTTCCTCCTCTTTCTTGATATATTGGCTAGGGATTTTTTGCTTTCTTTGGTCATCGTGTGACTTCACACTTGCCATCAAGCAAATCACTTGTCTTTAACTACTTTAATTTCATTTGACCAGGCCAGTTTCTGCAATTCCGCGCGATTTTTAACTGCACAACTGGGGCTCGCAACAGATATTGAATTGAATTTCCCTGCATATTCTTCCAATGTTCTATACCAAAATTAAAGGGGGGGGGGGACACTTTATTTAATAGCAAATATTTTTAAGGTTATGTAAAGGGCAACAGAATTACAAGCTTTTACATAGAAAGCAAGGAGACCAAATAATAAGTAAATTATATTGCTAAGTAGGGCACTAGTAAGTATGACTATGGTTTTATTACCGAATATTTAGGGGTGGCTATCTTTACTCATCATCATTTTGGTGTCTCACTTTCAAATACAAATCACCAGCCCTGAAGATTCTTATATTTCAGATATATATTTAATATATTTCTGGCTTAGAAAATTGTTCAAGGCAGCCCAATGTAAGTGATTGTTCCATCTCTGTTTTTATTACCATCTTTTATTCCAAAGATTTAATATCAAAGTTGTTCCACAGGTCTCAATATAAAACACGCTAACCTTCATTGTTGGTTGACTTTCAAACGACTTTAAGGCAGGGACATAACTGGTGCTGACCAGTCCCATTTTCGAATCCAGAACACCCAAGGCCGTTTACTGGATATTTTCAAAGGGGGTGTGGAGTGGGGCAGTTTGGGGAATATTTATAGGATTGCCCCCTCTAATATGTACAGCCAGTGCAATTTGAGCATCTAAACATTTTCTGGGGCGATAGGTCCTCTTCAACATGTGTTTCTAAATCAAACTTCATTTTTAGATCCTTCTGCTTCGTTTTCAGATCCATTGTTTCAACATAATCATGTAATCATGTCTTCTATTGTCCTCTATTGTATTGTTGTTGTCAATGCACTACATTGTTCTTTTAATCGCCATGGTCACATTTTGCGTCCTGTCCATTGTCAACTGAATCGTGCCTTCCATTATGTAGTCGCCATTCACACCTTCCTTTGTTGACGCACCCATAGCAACATTGTCAACAACACCTTTGTAACGTGTATCAACCCTGCACGCAGTAAGCACATCGTCGCTTCTCTAGCCCTGTGTTCTCTGCACGTAGTCGATGGATGGAATTGTTAGACAACGAACGGCATCGAAGAATTACACAAAAATGCTCGTTGCACTAAAAACCTATCCGCACCACTCCATTTCCCTCTTTCATCATCTTGGACTTGCTTCTCCTATCTACTGTTTCTTGTTTAATCCATTTTTAGTTTTATTGCTGTTTTATAAGCTTAATATCAAACTTATTCAATTGAGCAAAAGGGGTTAATCCATCTTAGGTTCTCTCATCTGCATCTTCTATATCTCAAATAATGGCTTAGCCAAAATAACATTGATAAACTTTAGTTACACGAGTTTTGAACGATTAGGGCATATGTTTAAATCAACATAAGTGCTCATTTCATTTTTTTGTCGCTTAGCCGTCACTATTTTTTCATGACCACTAATAATGTGGGTTCAACTAATCACATATCAGGGCTGGCGATTTGTATTAGAAAGTGAAGGGGGCAGAGTGTGAATATTATGATCTTCTTTCTATTTCTTTCTAAATGGCCTTGAAAAATATTTTGCTCTTCAAAACAGGAGTGGGGCCTAGCCCCCGGTAGGTCTTTTTACACTTTGAATATGCATATTTGAACCAAGTTTATATTGACATAATTTATTTTCCTGATGTGGTCTTAATTTTCTTTATTTTGGGTCTCTTGTTAGAGGATAAAATTTATCTATGCAAAGGTCTGTATCACAGAATTCAGAGCACTCAGATACATTGAAGAAAATAAATAAACCCTCTATTTTGCCAAGGCATGTTTAAGAAACCCAGTCTTCATGTCTGCTACCTTAAATGGAGTTGTAGAGATTTCTTGTTGACGTTGTGGGGGAAAACGTGATGTCACGCAGCGCACTCGATGCTATTTTTAGTTGCTTCAACGTCACCTCGCTCTTTATTGTTATTGAATGGTCAATCCGGGAACCTTTCTTTATATGCGTAACAACTCTCGTGACTCTCATGCTTCAACACTGATTGGTCAACCTAGTCGGGTGTGATAAGCACGTGCCAATGATCTCGATTTTGATTGGTTGTTCTTAAGAAGGATTTCTGTTTATACATTTCTGTCATTATCTGAAGCTTAGTTTTTCACTGCAAATTCAGGTGTTGAAGAGCCGTAGAGGGGAATTGAGAAGTAAGTCTCTTCGAAGTGTTATTTTCTTTGCAGTTCAGTTAGGTTGAATGAATTGACAATGGGTGGAGCTCGAAATCAAGATAGATCTTCTCGAAGAAGTCCTTCGAGCCACTCACAGCAAGCAAAGCGTCGGAAAAGCCCGTCCAGCAATGTCGAGGACGTGTGGTCTGCTCGAAAACAAACTTCACCCGTGCCAGTTCCAGACTTAAGACGGGAGAGTAGGTATGCTGGACCGAAATTTAGCAGCCCACCATCAGCTGATCTCCTACCAAAGCCACCAAATACGTGGATATCTTGTCATAAGGAGGCAAGCGATAGACCAAACCTGGACGCCATGACCATTCATCTTCGACAGATGCTCAAAATGTCGACTGCTTAGTTAGGCGCTTGTTGCTTTTGTTATTAGTGTACGGACGGAAGATTTTTGGTGATTGGTGGACATTTACTTTTTTGTGTCTGTAAAGGCCATTTACATACTTGTTACTGTTCAAATTCTTTTACTGAACTTCAATTTGAAGACGACGACAGTTTGGCGGGGAGGGTTTAGAACTCTTTGTAAAATCCATTTGTAAATATGTAATTTAGATGTCTATATGTTTATAATATAGGCAGTCTATAAGAATGTGATTTTAGAACTTTAAATGAGGATTTCCAATTGACCGTCAATAAGTTATAGATAGCTATTTGATGCTTTTATGTTTCGGCCATTTTTAACAAAAACTTCTAAAACACCTTTTGAAAGTTTGACCTTTTCCTGATTCAAGTTGTCTTTTTGTGGGTCCAGTTGGAAATCCTCATTCTTTACATTTGTTACTGATAGACTTTTGACTTAAATAGTAACAGACTCGGAAATTGTAAGATATTGACAGTCCGACGACAACTGACGTTACGCACAGAGACGCCATTTTCAGCCTGGCATGAAGCGGGTGGCCGAAGGCCAAGGGAAGCGATAGGCCTATTGTTGAGAGCTAAACCATGAAACCATTGGTTGGTTTGATCATTCATTGCTATTACGTTTCTTCGAAGCCCAAGTATCCTCTTTGTGCCAGTTGAAAACTCCGACATTTCTTGTTATATATGGTTTGATAATTGTTCTTATTGTAGTTATACATACATATTGTTTTAGTTTGTATGCCCCTAGGCATTTTTGCATTATACATAGACGAAAGTATTGACAGATAACAACCAAGTTCTTTCCCCGAATAGGCTCAGTCCATGTTTGTTTGAGAATGAATTTCGACCCAGCGCAGAGTAAGGGATTGACATTCTCTGTTCAATTTCCCTTGTTTAAATGTCCCTTATTTTAAATTTACCTTTTGCTCTTAATTTTTCTAAACTCCAATTCCAATAATATCAATTTTAGTACCAATAATATCAATTTCAGTACCAACCTTATCAATGTGAAATTCATTCTTTTGTTCTATAGTACAATATAGTTATTTGTGACGTGTAAAGTTTTTGAATATACGTTTAAAAGCTGTTGTATATATTGCGTATTGATAATGCTGACGCGTTGCTGCTGCTGAGGGAGAAGATCAACAAGAACAAAAGCTGAACCCAGAAGCAAACAGACAGAACACAAACATGGAGGAATGGCAAAGACAACTCGACAATGACTGCAGACTTGACTAGGTTCTCTTGAGAGCCTTCCAATATGCCAAATTGGTCTCTGACTCCCAGCACACACACACACACCAATTATGCTTAAGGAATGGTTGAAAGCTTTTTTTGCGTGTCCTGTGACGGTTGCTTTTCAGTTATGCAAATTTTCAAGGGCTCCTCCAAATTGCAGGCAGATATGCAGTGCTTCTAAGAAAAGCAAGCTTATTACAATTTTTGTAATAGCTGTCTTTAAAAGTCCCATCAAATCAAAAGGTGGCTGCTATTGTGCCATTTCTTGAATTAGCAGTTTTGTTTTGGAATCCAAGGGAGCAAAAACGTTATTAAAGATAAATTGAAGAGTATGAAAGTTGCCCTTTGGGTGTAAGTGAATCTTAAACTTGGAATGTAATTTTCTGCTGGCCCTGTTCCTTTAGAGAAAAATACATTTTCTGGTTTGTTTGAGCAATTGTCTTCATAAAGAGATTATGATCATATGGCATCAGGGGTGGGAGCAATTCATTTAGATTCGTAATCAAGCTATAATAAACCATTTTCAAAGGTCTCCAAAAAGTTCTTCTGAAGCAAATCAGACTAAAGATGTGACAGAAGTTCTCATCTGGTGGAGATGTTGAACGGTTTTTTGGCAGGAGATGTTTGTTATTCAAATTTGATGGCGAAAATGATTGTTTGAATTGTTTAAGGGCTGTGATAAGGAAGTTGAAAAGCTGTTTGTAGAGTAATTAGGTGTTAAATGGGACAGCTAAAGTGGTGGATATTTATTTGACTGTTGAGAAGGCCCATTAAGATGCCAGTTAGGGGATGTTTTGAAGTTATGGGGATGTTTTGGGTATGTTGTTGGTTGGGAACAGCACCCATGTTGCATTTGGTCAGGGAAATTGAGAGTTGCATTTTCATATCTAGGTATGAAATTTAAAGACAATATTTTTTAGATTTTTTCCCAAGATTTCCATACCTGAATCAAATTTATTGTTCATTGGCTAATATTCTTTTACTCATTGAAAGTCATGTAACAATGCTCTATGGAAGGTTAAATGATACTTTTTGCTGATACTTTTGGGTCTTTTGAAAATGAGCTGATGTTTTTGGGTGGCCTGTAAATTTCTGGGACTTGCTCCCCCCCCGGGCTGAGATGGTGTATTAATAATTGAGTGCTGCTTTGGGGTGCAGATATATTGGGTAGGGTACCCTGAAGTGGTGCTGTTAGGGTGGTTTTGGTGTTTGTTGGGGATGAGATTTGGGGTGTTATGTTGGGGGTTGGCATATTGGGGTCAACAACATTTGTATATCTTTCAATGAATTTTTGGGTGATTGTTGAAATACTGACTTGTGGGGTATGGTGGTTGTTAGGGTGGTGATGGTTGACACCTAGAAGTTGCTATGCTCTTAGTTTTGCAGATACTGATGCTTGCAATGTTGATCACTGATCAGATTGTTGTTGTTGTGGCAGTCTGTTCATGGAATGTTCATCATTTGTAATAATCACCTCAAGCCTTCAAGCTTCATCTACTTAAGACTTTTTGGAGTTGGCAACATGGGAGAGAAGGATTATTGACAATGATTATGGTTAATCTTGGTCACTAATTTTGTGATTGTCTGCAAGACATGTCCTAGTGCCATAGAAGCTCAGAAGGTACCTGGAAACGTTCTTTTTTCAAGAACTTTCTCTTGCCCTTCAAGTAAATGCAAAAGATGAATTATTTGTAAAATATACCATTTGTCTATCCCGTTGTATTCCTTCTCATTCAGTACACCGTTACAAATGAATTGTACGTGACTTACAGCACTTTTGTAGAAGTTGACCCAGAAAAGTAGCTTGCCCTTTCAAGTCCTTGGATAATCGAGTGGACTAGCCCCTCCGCGTAAAGGGACAATAGGGCTTAAGGCTCCGACCTTTTTCAGCCGATGGTATATTTTGCTTGTCAAATATTGATTTGTTGTTGTGCGGTCTCAGTGGCATGATTAATGGCGCTTTATAGGTTGCGGTGCTCTTTTGAAGTGGTGGTTGTGGTGCTTATTAGGTCGTTGGTGGTTTGGGACAGTGGTTCATGGTTTAGGGTGGTTAATAGTTTTGGGATTGGGGATCTGATGTCACATTCCCATATCTGGCTCATGTTTTCTGGGTCGTTGGTAAGCTCGCAATCAATTAATTTTGATGTCAACCTTCTGAAATATTTATGGAGCACGAGACACTGCTCATGCCAGTCTAAAAAATTTGACGCTGCAAAATATTGTTATTTTTATCTTATTTACTGTATCATGCATAAACAAAAATAAAAAGCAGTCAATCAGCTGAGTGCAAGCATAGGTTGCAATTGATAACTAGGTAACGCATCCACAAGTAAAGGGGATTATATCGAACTTTTATCATGATTATTGCATATGCATTTCAAAGTAAAGTTCGCGTTTTTCGAGTTCTAAAATCAACAGGATTATCAGCTAAACACGTATCCAATTTACCAACATAAAATTTGTTCACATACCCAATAATTGTATGAGTGACTTCAAAGTATGAGTTCACATACCCAATAATTGTATGGGTTGGTCCCAATTTATCTGACTTCAAAGTCGTAAAAGACATGCCTGGCAATATGTCAGAATATGAAATCGTTAAAATATCTTGAAAAACTTTTTGCAGTCGAAATAGTGTTTATTTCTTATGCTCAAGGTGTATATTAATTTTCATGCGATTGTAAAACGAATATAAAGTCTAGGAAATGAGCCCTTTCTGTTTGCAGCTAGGCAAATACTAAATGTCCCTCTTAAAATAGTCGCCTAAATACGAATTAGACATTTTCATTTTGCTTCGTCTTTTGCCTGTATTTCTAAATTGCAAGTGCTGTTCGATATTCCCTTACAATTTAACACGGCTTCGGTTAACATAACACGTTGTGTCAAAAGGAAATTATTAACGCATTTCTCTTTTCACTTTCACTTTCTATCTACCATGATGAGATCCTTGGCTGTGAAAACACATATCAAGGAATAATTGATTAGCATTGTGATTCTTGGAAATTATCAAGAGTTAAAAATTTATCGGCAGAGGGTCTTTGATTTAAGGTCACTCATTGATTTTACCCCCAAAAGGGTCCTCTTATGTAAGACCTTTAAGCTGTCTCAAAGGAGAAGTAAAATAAACAAAAACATATAACTAAGTCAGTTATGCTGAAGTATAGAAATTTTGCCATGAAACTACGTCTTTCTTACCAGCATAGCTTCTGTGGTTGCGTTTGTTTGTATTGTTTAAAGCTTATTTTTCAAATAAAAAAAGCTCTATAGATTAATTTGAAAATAGTGAAACTGAAATAACTTCAAATCACTACCATGTTTCAAGGTCATTTTGACAGCCTTTTCATAAAAAGATCTAAGTAGCAGAGCTAGAAATAAGTTGGTCAGTTTATTAAGCTATTGACTAAATTGGAGGATTCATTTCCATTTACATTCATTTGATCCAGTTGAAGCCAAAACGTCATATCCGGTCTTTGATTTCCGGTGATGCGTACGAAGTTGCGCACAAATATCCGAGCGACTGCATTAGAAGGGCTTCCATCGATGAAATACATGCACCAGCCAGGGAAGGAGGACATAAGGAGCTGCGAAATTAACTAAGCTGGGGTCTTCTCTGTTCACAAAACTGAAGACAACATAGAAAGGGTACAAAAGTATAGAGAGGTGAGGTTTTTATCGACACTTCATCTTGGAATAGGCGGTTAAATTGACATCGCGCCATGCTTAAGGTTTCACCTACTCGCCTTGCGGCACTGAACTATGTAACCAAAATATTGTAAAGGCAGCTCGCAAACCTCTTGTTATCCATCCTTTTAGCCAGAATACTTACAGCAAGAAGATTGGAGGTATTTAAAGGAAGTTTAATGCTGCTTTGGTAGATACTGGATGTCTAAATAGGCTCAGGCCTAATCGCGTGTGAACCTTGAATAGACTAGGCCTAGCCGTGGACAATGGGCTGCCGGTAGTGAGAGGTTCTAAAGGAACTCGTCTATTTCGATGCCTAGAGCGGCAAATAGTAGAAGAAACAAGCAGTATAGACTTCAAGATCTGACTTGGTACTCTAGCTGGCACAAAAACAACATTTTAAACTCATTGCTAATTTTGTTGTTGGATTTAATGATGCCCAACTCATAGGAGGTCTGGCTTTGCTCTTTTCAGTGTTTCGGGGGATCGCCAATGAAACAGCAATTGAACTTAGGAATAATCGTTTCGTGATAATTTGTTTTAATTGAAATGACCCTGCCACCAAATGCATTAAGAACATGTTGAAATTTAAAATAATATGCATAAACAAGGTTTTGACCTTACAAAGTCACAGAAAAGGCCACAAAACTCACCTATTTGTTTTTTTTCATGGTTATTTCTTCATTGTTTTTTACTCCACAAGGAAAAAAATCCTGTATTTTTGTCACTTTGGTCTAAAATTATCAAATTTGATTTGGCAAGTGGCTTTTTCACATAAACAGCTACATAATATTGACTTAAACTTAATCCACAGGTGCTTTAACTTTATTTATTCAAGTGTTTGTGGTTCACTCATTGCTGCTCTTCGTACAAGCAACATGCTTGTTGCACTAATAACTGAAGGCCACATATTGTGACCATCTCTAAAGGATGAAATGCTGCCCATTCATGTTGAAATGGGCTTAATTGCAGTGGAACATGGTTTGACAGCTACTGCCCAGGATTTCTATTTGGGCTAGGACATTACTAAAATGAAATCAACATTGAACTTTGTTGACTCACATTTTTGTGGAATATAAAGAAATAGTTGCGCTTGGAAAATATGCAGTCTAACCAATATGCAGATCCAGAGGAAAAGCCAAGTCATGTATACAGGCAATGCTGGGAAAAAAATCGTAGGGGTGCAATGAATCACACTCCTTGTGGTGCCAAGGCATGCAATGGTGTAGAATTACTTACTGGCGTGCGATTGTGTGCAAGTACTTAATAGCATAGAAAGCTGTATATAGAGTTGAGAATCTAACTTTATCATAAGAAAACATAAGACAAGGCTGGTCCAATTGATACATTTTTCTTAAATAAGCTAAAGAATTGTCAAATCCAACATTTCAAGAGGACCATACTAACAATGTTGGATCACTCGACCATCGCATCCAACATTTTTGGCACTGGGCAACATGTAAGTTATGACATGCATGTACACGATCAGTTTATACTTTCAGCCTCTCCCTTGAAAGCGATGCAGGCAGTATTGATCACTCTGGAATGAAGTGTTCAGATTATTTGAGGCATGTGATAAACTGCACATCTGAGCAATGGGAGGCGTGTGCAAAGGCGTAGGCGTACAATCACACGTCATTCCCAGCATTGACTGCATATACCTTATCATCTAGTATCATTCATAATCTATGAAGTATATATCTTACAGACTAGACATAGAGGAGAGCGGTAAAAGTGAAGCTGCAAAGCCCTTCTTCCGAGTTATTTATTATGCATACAGCATGATCATTTTTAAACTATTATGAATATGTAAATTCTTTTTTGCAGATGTAAAATCATCTGAATCTTTCTCTGTTTTTTGTTTCATTATTAAGAAAAGCTCAAAAAACAAGGTTTTCATGTTTTAAAATTTTCAACCCAAATCTAAAATTTATATCGGGAATGTCCGAGAAGAGTGACATTTATGTATAGGAGTATTTATTCAGAAGTTTGTATTCCTGTAATTTTGTCAGGTGTAAGATAAGTGGTCCATCAAGTTTTCCAATGCAAGATTCCATTTTTCATATCATGAAGACCACAAAAATAGTAGCAGCTGATGTCTTACTGGGAGAAAAGTTTTGTGCCATTTCAATTTCCAGTCTCAAGCATTAATACTAAAGTGACAAATTCTCTGTATAGACAGTAATTTTTCTTGGTTAGAAGTTCAAAATTTTGTTTCTGATAGGCAAATTCATATGTTAGTGTTAACATGTTAAAGAAAGTTGGACAATTATCTTCATGATTCATGTCTGACTTCATTTAGCCAAAGTATGATGGCAGTTTCTAATAAAATAGTAAGGAATCTTTTCAAATGAAACAGGTGCCCACTTGGATAGTCTGTATGTTGCAAAGAAGGCTCTGAAACATACAGGTCTAAGAATCTGTTTTCAAACATTATTAGAGATTATTAGGATAATATATATGTATATAAAGTTTTGCAGTCAAAAGAAATTTCTTTAAGTAATAGAGATCATGTCATGAAGATTGCAGCCAATGGAAAATACCTTTTTGGCAAGTATGTAGAGGGAAACATAGGAAAGCAATGCTTCTCACAATTATCCTTAATATTTACAGACTGAACGCGAATTGTAAACAAAACAAAGCATAGAGTGAAAGTATAAAGAAACAAAGTCCCATCTTGCTAAAGCTATCCTAGCAGTGCTTTATAAGAGGATAATTTTTGTGGCTCTTCTTGTGTTGATTACTTTCATAAACTTTTCTAATGTGCCTGGTTGTTCAAGGCTGGTCATCGGCTAAAGTCACTTTAACATTTGCTAAATCACTTGGAGAAGATGATAAGTCAAACATCCAACAAGAATTCAAAGACATATTTATCCAACTTTGGTTGTTGTCAACAATCCTTTAAAACATAATTTCTTGCAGTTAACTGGAGATGTGGCTCATTCCTATTTTTGGGAAAAGTTTCTTTTTTTGATTAAATGGTGTTTTTATATGAACAAAAGACTAACCAAAAATTTATTTCAAAGTTTCAGTTTTTAAATCTGAAAGCTAGTCCTCAAGTTCTAAGAAACCTTGTAAACTTATATATACTAAATTTGATCAGTTAGGGATATCTCACAATTTAAGCTGACAACAATGAGGTAAAGGTGAATGGGATTGTTAAGGTCTCCCAAGATTTTTGAACATTTTTTGAACATATTTGGATAATTTTCATCTAGAAAATTATGAAATGCACTGAAGAGGTCAATGCTACACAATTTAACTGCATATGACAAATATGAATTGTATACCTTTTTTCCTATTCAGCATGATATGATTAGCTGCTGTCTGCTAGAACTCTTGCAAGAATGTTATAACTGATGCTACAGTTTCTTTGCACACAGGTTTAACTATAGCTGTTGGCTTCACCCTGACTGTAGATTATGGATTATAACCCAATGAACATTATAACCCATCAAAACTCATGATTTTAATGAAATAAAGTTTGGCACATAGCTTTGCATTGGTGAACTAATTTTGGCAAATAGAGTTGTTAAATACGAAAAAAAAAATTTCTATTCTGCTGGTTTATCCTGAAGCCAACTATTCAATGTGCAGGATGTTTTTTCTATAAATTGTAGTCACTTGTTTATAATAAATGGATTAATTAAGTTTTTTATTGCCCCAGGTAAGCTGGAAATGACTTCACATAGCTTACAGCAGTCATACCCCAGAGACACATTGCCGGCATTCACTCCACCATTTGGGGTTGAGAGAAAGGTACTTACATTTATATATCTTTTTGATTTGTTGCTACCCCATTTTTGACACATTAATTGTTTGCAACAAGAAGCCAATTTACACTAAAGTATATATTCATATGTAGCCTATGTATAGCATGATTTATAATTATCAGTTATTTCCACAATAATTTGGATGGTTTTTTTGCTAAATTAAATTATGGTTTTGGAATAATTTTGCTTTCTGACTCAAGGCCTAAATGAGGCTATCAAGGTTATTACAAAGTTGAAGATTGAGGTTATCTTGCAGAGCCCATGCCCTCAGTGTTGTCAAAGTCGGGAAAGAGGTCATCCACAACAAGCTCCTCATTCTAACTGCAACCTTTCTCAGCATTCAGGATTTGACTGTAGTTACAATTCATGTCCAAGACAGCAAGCCTGTTGCCCAGCATTAAGGTAATAAATATTTTAGAAATTTTACATGTTGTGACTGTATATTAGCTATCCACACAGCACTAATATTGAAAGACCTGCAAATAAGCTGCCCTGGCACATGTTTAAGTATAAGTCTGTCTTGTCAGTTCTCATCACCATTGTCATCTTTGCCTTTCGTTTTTCCACCCTGATTGTTTGCAATCTATGCCTAATTTGTTTTGGGGTAGTTTTAAGAGGCAAAGCCCACACAGCATGGGTTTGGGGGCCATTTGTAACTTACAACATAAGCCAGCCTCATTTTCATGAGGACCGAAGTTGATCACTCTGCATATAGTCTTCACCTTTGATTTTGGGGCAAAATGATTTTTATGGTATGTATCATTGATTGCAAAGCATTCTGGTTCTTGTTTAGAATTTCTCCAGTGGCCTTTTTCAAAAGATTGTCAGCTAAAGTACTGCGAGTGAATATAAGAATTATGTTGAAATGCAAGGAGTGCTGTTTTGAATTAGCTGATCATTAGTAAATTTTAAATCATTTTAAACCAGCTGAAAAATATTATGTAAGTGCTATGTTCAGCTGATTTATATAAAGTTCCAATACTGCCAGAAATATATATTTAATATTTTTGCCCAACTAGAGACTTTTTGACTGTTTGGTACAAATCCTATTTGTTTTGCATAAAATTCAGATAATGTTTAGTATTTACAAAAAATACAGTAAATGTTAAAAACAATGTTGTTCATTCCAAATTGACCTTTTGAAGTGTTAAGCAGATCTACATTATTTATTTATATCAATGCCTATTTTGCAGTGAAATTTCAGCACCAGTTCTACAGCCATGTAGCTGCCAAGCTCCTCTGGATGGCTGCAGGAATGCAAGTTGTTCTTGCCACCAGCAACATCAACCCCAGCAAAGTGTGTTCACACCCACCCCAGCCTACCCACAAAGTCCTTATCAACTGCTCCCTGTGCACCATATCCCGTCTGGTGCTGTTTCCTTTAGTCCCATACCAGTTGCAGGCTCTTTGGCTATTCCACCACTGATTCCAACTCTTCATGGCCAGTCAGACATGATTCCAAATAGAGTTGAAGAGTCTTATTTCCAAAGACACCCAGTAAGTAGCTTGTTCTCTAAAAGTTTTGGCCATGAAGATATTTTAGCCAAATATTTTTGTTGATATTAAAGATGCCAGATTTGATTGCAAAGCACATTTTAGTCGAAATTTCCTTTCAAAGATATCTCATATGATGTATTGTGGTCGAGAAGAAGAACCTATTCAAAGTTGTGCAGTATTTATCTCCGATAATTTGATATTTCTCACATAAACTTTGATGAAATGGAAGATGAAAAAGAATGATTGAATAACGGATAGGATGAATCAGCTAGGCTTTTTTACTTATTGAGCAGAGTAGGTAGAATTATAAACGTCTAAATGAAAAATGGGTTATTTTCAAGCATTTGAGGAAATACTTAATTAGATATTGAAGTTGACTTCACTACAAAATAGTTAAGCATGATTTAATGCTTGTGATGGTAAGTAAAAAGTTATTGCGGAAAAGACTATTAAAGTTTTCTAGAAAAGGCAATACGTTCTTGTTGTATTTTTGCAGGAACATAAGGCCTTAAAGAATTTTAGAATTTAAAAAGGCCCTATCCAGTTTTATGTTTTCTTCTGTCAATTAATCTACGACATGTTTGAAAAGTTGTGTAAAACCCGCCAGCAATCTTCTTAAAAGTTTCAGTTCATAGCAATTAGTAAACGGTGAATAAGCAATGACTTTAAATTGAAATTAGAAATAGATGTGGATTAGAAGTATGGGAATTGTTTTTACAGAAGCTATTTGAATGCTTAGAATGATGAAGAAGATATCATGCCATGCTTTGAAAATTGCTGCATTGGAAATTGTAGTTGATGGATTTTTAAGTAACCTTGTTTTCTATTGAAGATGAATGCAGCTACGGCGGCTGAAGACTCTTCGCATTACCACACGCACATTCATCACCATATTCACCGATACCAACACTACCCGTTCTCATGCGTGTCAATTGGTCACCATCACATGCCTGCAATGACAGTGGTAAGCCCACTCCAAGTTCCCCATTTATTCAGTTCTGTTCAGTGGAATCAAAAATTCTTTATTCTGATATCCAGCATTCCAGAAAGAGCTTGCAAGGGAAATTGCCAAGGCTTTGTTGCGTATTGTCCTTTCAACGATTTCCAAGAAGAAAAACATTGACGATTCTGGCAGCGCTGCAAAAGCGCTAAGAATATTGTTTGAAGTATAAAAGCATCAGATTCAGTGTTAGAGTTTGCAGCCTTGCATCAAAGAAGATATTTGCAGCATTTTTAGCAGTCAGTTCAAAGAAAATAGCTTCGGTTTTATTCTTTTTGCGATCTTCAAAACTTATAGCGTAGCTGTGAATTTTAATGCTTTTTAGAAATCGTTTAAGCAGAGCATTGTATTTTGAATGAAGTTTGAAGCAAGCCTTTGTTAAATTTCAGCCATCCCATGCAAGTCAGACGAGGCACCACTGGAGACACATTTCATCACGTGCGGCGAGCGCCCCGTACCCATACCTCCACGTCCCATTCCACTACCACCCATATCGTGTTTTACCTACGTCATCGATCCAAAGAACTGCAGCTGGTTCTCTCTTTTACACTGGTAACATCGAAATCGACCACGACGAAACGAACTACGAATGGAACAATATAGACAATTCCAATGCAGAGCCAAGAGGCCTCAGCAAGTTAGATATCGAACAGCTACCATCTTATAACTATGAAGCCGATTCAAAATTGTCTTCTGAACATATGTAAGTTATTTGCACCTTTTTTCTTGTTTTTCACTAGAATAATTTTTATGAAGTTTGACTATGGTGTGAAAAATGAATAAATCAACTAAACAGGATCTAAATCAGGATTGCATGTTCAAGATAGGGTTTTATAATCATCGAGCGCCCGATCTTATTTCAATAGATACAATAGACAAATGTGACGACACCAAAGAATCTAATTTTAACTTTCCTCTGTTTTATCAAATATTCTTAAAGGACTGTATAATATACAAACTGACAAAGTATCAACATGTTTGTGTGTTCATTAATAGGCAAGGTATGGCAATTGAAATACTTCAAGTTTGCCAACGGATTCTCTTGTACTATCCTGGTTTGTTAAGTTACGAGCCAAGACCAAATTACAGTGATTTGATGGGGAAATAGCCTGTAACTGTGACCATATCTCAGCCTCTTTGTAGCATATTAGACCTATTTATGGTCAAAACTGAAACTTCTACAAATTTTGTGACGTCACTTCTTAGGTAATTTAATGTCGGACTGATTTCTCGTTGTCATAATATCCGCTAATAAGAGAATGGCACAATGTTCACCAAGTTCTCATTCCATTATTTTAATGTTTTAAACCAAAGGATAATCACGCGATATCCGTTTTTATCCAAATATTTCAGGTCAAATAATTGTACGGATAATGAATCTAGGTTTCAACGAATTTGGAGATTTTTTGCCTGCCAAGATCCGTTTTGGTTTTAAATTTGCAACACCCCCCCCCCCCCCACCACTAGCTAATAACTAATAGCCTTACGATTGACACTGGTGATGTCATATTATTGTCCACCTGCAATTTGTAGAAGAAATTTTGATCACTCAACGTTATTATCTTTTCAGGAGATGTGTGGTCTGTCTTAGTGATTTTGAAAAAAGTGAAAATTTAAGAATACTTCCATGTGCACACGAGTTTCATAGCAAATGCGTTGACAAGTGGCTAAAGGTAAGTGATATGATTTGAAACATTTAAATCAAAATTAAAAAATCAGTAGCAAATGCGCGCTTAGTCATTTCAAGTCTTGCCTATTGGCAAGGCCAGCTGGCGTAAAGCCAACTTCTGACTTGGACTGAGAGGCCTGTCATACTGTCTTGTTGTATGTTTTCAACAGCTCTCGAAAGTGGATAACCAACAACGGGAGACTTTCTACCAACGATGATTAAGTTTCTGAGAGTAACATCACAGAGTTATATGAAAGTTGTGCTCATGATATAAATTAACTTGTCAAAGCATTTTTGTTTCATGTTGAAAAAAAGCTGAAATGGAATTATCAGATTTAAATTAAGGAGAAGTTTTAATAGGTACCATTTATTTATATTCAGGGCATAGTTGTTGTTATTCTAGAAAATAAAAAACGAAAGCCTTCGAAAAGAGGCCTTATTCTAAAAGCATGCACAGATGTCTGGAGGCACAGATGCTATGCAATGTTATTTGTGATCAATGATGATTTATATTGCTGTTCACATTCTGAATTTCTCTGTGGATACATCTTTAAAATCTGAGATCATATTCATTTATCAAGATTTGTTAAATTAGGCCATAGTTTGCTAATTGAGAGAGTCAACTAAACTCTCAATATTTGTACTAAAAGTGGGTGTGTTTATGCAAACGAGCCAAAGGGTTTTTTATAGCAAGGACTCTTTTTATAGAATGTCAAATGGTTTCTGCCATTGATAAAGTGTCCGGTTTACATCACGTTTTATCAGCGTTTTCTTCGATAATCTTGGCTAACAATAGACTAACAATAGACAACAATCATGCATTTGTTGTTTTAACATTTGAAGATTTTTTTATCCATTGTGTCTTGCCTCTTCTCATCTGTTGTTTATTTGGTCATTAAGTTTTTAATAGGTTTTGTCATTAACCGACGTTTGCACCTTCTGGAGACTAAATCTACGCTAAAGCAACCCAGTCCACATTTCTCTTGTTGCATCATTCAACTCGTATTACAAAGGGCCTGGGAACTTACCGTATACTTTTTGGGCAAATGCTCTTATTGGAATTCACACATTTAATTTGCCTTTTCTTCCAATTTCAGTCCAACCCAACGTGTCCCATTTGCCGTGCGGTGGTTCATGTGCCATCTTAATAGCGACAGACTGGTTGCCGTAAGCATGGTATCACGTTGTTTTGTACAACAAAGACTTTGTTTACTAACTTGGCATTGTTTTTCTGATCTTGTAATACAGTGTATATTCCTTACTCAAACGCATTCATTTCAACACTAACAAACCATTGTCAATGAAGGGGTGTAATATAGACGCCACGCTCACGCCGATGTGCACTTTGCTTTTGAGTCGATTGGATATTTTTTGCGATTTTTCTGTGCAAGAGGCAGTTTTCAGCTGTTGCTAAAGAAGGTTCGCAAAAGGATGTTGGAATTCGAAAACATAGCTATGATGCATAATTGTGACATTTTGGTAATTTTCTTAGGGTCAAAAAGACAACGTGGTGATGTAATTATATTGGTTCAAGTTTAATTTATTAGAAATGGATTTTCCTTAACGCAGGTCATTTTACTCGTACAAATTTAGCAGAATTTAGAATGTTTCACGACATTGATGAAGGGATCAAATTCATTCTCCTGTTGGAAACTACCATTGTGCAGATGTTGGTCAAAATCACTTGGCCTACTGTCAAATTTATCATATAGTGCAACGAATCTAAATTTTCTAAGCGACCTCTTAAACCCTTGTGACATTAAATAACCCAACTGAGCATGTAAACAATCACAGTTCACATGTGATCAACACGTGGGATAACAAGGACAGAAAAAAGACGAAGCCCCCTTCGAGCTTCAAGCCCACTTTTTGGGCTGACATTTTTAACAAGTAATCAAAAAACACCATGATTGTTCGATGCACTGCCCTTTGCCCCTAATTCTCTCTCCGTACCAGCAGTGTGGCTGGTGCTGTGGTTCGAAGTTATTGAATGCACTAAGAACATTCCGTGAGCGTGCACGATGATAGCATAACGAAGTTTAATGTTACTCTTTAACTTGTTAGTTAATCTTTTTGCGATTGCTCGGCTTGTTAATGTTTCCTTTGGTTGAGATTTCTCTTTCCGAAGGGTGTGTTCGTAAAAAACGTCCACATTACATGTTTTATGCTGGTGATAGAATTTTCTGTTTTGAAGCCAAATGCCTCATAGCCATGTAAGTTGTATACTGATTTGTCATGGTATAGATCGTGCCAAGACGGTTAACAGTCATTCCCAGTCTTTTAGAATTCCCGAAGAGAGATTAGGATCTGCTGATGTTGGTAGGGGTATTTAAGGGCATAGGCTAAAACGTCGCGTCATTGCAGGATTACACTTTTGTACATTATACCACGTTAAGCAAAAATTTTAGCTAGTCTTGTAATCATCAGTTGTTTGATAGTAAGCATTATTATTTGTAGATAAAATTATATAAGATTTGCCAAAGGTCTTTACATGGCTAGATATCCTGATTATTCATTGTGCACGGTTTTCGCACTTTGAAAGGATAGAGAATGTTCACAAATGATGTCACGAAAAGTGTCTATAAAATTGATTGCCATCATCAACATCACATGTCCGCTAGATTGTGTAAACGAATATCATTTTCGGTATTCAAATCACCCCTATTTATTAATGGTGCCATTCCGGAAGACCCTGTGTCACATGTTTATTTCTGAAATTTATCTCCGTCCTGAAATTCACCTTCTCAAAAAGCATATTTGGTTTGGTATCTGTTACCACTAATACCTTAAGAAATGTAAATCGCATGACCTACGTCCCCAGATGGATGACCTCATTTGTCGTATGTTTTCTCGCACGAAAACATGGTCATGTAGAGACCGTTTGGACAAATCTCACGTAATAATTAAAAATTCTTTAATTTCGGTTTAGTTTAGCTAGTTTATTTGGTACGCTTATCTATACCTTCAAGTTCTGTATATTGTTGCATACAGCCTCATCTTATAGTCAAATCGACATTGTTTTTCTTTTTCTGTACTCGAGGCCAAGGGGTGCAGAGTAGGGAGGCTCCCAGGATGCAACTTTATTGTGACTCATGAATTACCTTAAAAGCTTTTTCTTCACTCTTTGGAACTTTTTTAAGCGTCTCTTGGGGCTCCTGGGACAACGGAGTATCATTATCGGAAATGGGCATAGCCCTAGACGCCGCTGTACCGATCATAGAAGAGCTAAATTGCCAAGGTTTGCACAACTTTAGCACAGAGTGAGGAGAGTCGCCAGCTCTCTGTAGTTCCAGGCATAAGGAACCAAGTGGTAACATAGAGAGGAAGTACCAGGACACTGCTCTATACTCGCGAAGCCTCTCAGTGTCCTAAAACTACCTGCGAATGCTTTTTTATTGACCAATTATTCGGATTGACCTGGAACTAGGTAAACTAAGTTAGAAAATAGGTAACCCAAGCTGTCGTAAGAAAGCTAAAATTGCAGCAACCCTAAAAATGGAGGGGCATTATCAAAATATCTTTTTAAACAGAACACATATCACGATTTTTAAATAAAAATAAAGAATCTACAGGATCTTTTTACAAAAGTGCATATGCCTTGTAGGCCTGCGTTTCTACAAAACACAGACAAGCAGGTCAAACCGTCTGACCCGATCTCAAAGGGTATTTACCACAGTTAGACGGAAATGACAGTAATGTAACGCTGGTGCCCGGAACGGTGATCCCAAAACCCTTATGGCCGTTGGTGACAGCTACATAACGAATTACACACAATATCAAGGCTACCTCAGCGACCCCCGTATTTCCAACGGCGTCAGAAGCGTAAACCTGCAGCTCATATCCACAAAGCGGAAGTGGCCCTTCCAAGAAACAAGAGCTATCCAGCTTCCCATTTGGTAAGTGCGAGCAGTGAATTGTGCAACAGGGCCCGTTCATGCAGCAGTTTCAAGGCCTTACGAAGCTCTTCCTGATGAAGACACCAGGGCCGACAGTCAAATGACACGGTACGCTTTGTCTGGAACTGATAATCTGTATTGTTTGGCTTCAGCAAAAGCTTCAGTAGTTCCAGTTGTTTTATTCACCTTTGGTACTTACTTGAAAGTGGATGTCCACTTTGTGGCTTTTAACAATTGAAAGAACAGCGAAACAGTGATTGTGAGGAATTTGTTTTTTTGTTTCCTCATAAATACATTTCTAGGAGATCAGTGAAATTAGAAACTTGTAGTCTAGCTAAAGGAAGCTGTTTTAATCTCGGTTTTAATCTTGGCAATATCTTCTAAAGAAAGTTACGCTTGAGTTAAATTGCTTTCTCCTTTTCTATTTTGCCTAACGATGCTGGTAGTCATTGCCTTTAAAGTGGAATTTCAACTCTTGTTTCTTTCTGTTATACGTTCGCTGCACAGAAGCACGGTAAGTATTGCAATATTTTCATTTAAGTGCGACCTATTCTCTACCTTGATTTGGAGGCTATGTTTTTTGCCCCTGGTGTCTTGAGTTAAACGCCTACTCCAGACAAAGGAGTCAATTCTGTTCTTAGGTTTTTAAGGAAATTTTGTTGTTCCGGTGTAATCATAATTCGAAAGACTCTTAATTTCACTTCTTCAGTACTCAAGGTTTTTTTAGTACTCAAGTACATTCAAAATTAATGTAATGGATAAGGATCGGTGGGTGTTTTTTCAAGAAATTCTACCCGAGTTAAGAAACTGTGAAAATTTTGCATCTTGCACTTTTAATATTTTCAGTCAGTCTCAACATGATTTATCAGTGTGTGCCACAGAGTTTTACATGAAATGTAGACTGCTTTGAAGCTTACACACGAAAGAAACTTATTCTTGTAGTTTACATATTTGTGGCTCTGTAGCTTTATTTACAAGCTATGCTTGATGTTCTGTTCCTTAATTTGTGTTGTGAGTAATTGTCTATTGTTCCTTAATTATTGCTTATTATTCGTTGGTTTAGCTATGTTTTGTTTCATGTATAGACAAGATTGTCTTATCCCAGTTGACATCTTTCCAAATTAAGCGTCACTGCTTTGTCGGTCCTTGTAGATGACGTTTGTTAGCTATGAAATTAAAACAGTCACTTCCATTTTATAGGTGCTAACCCAAGTCGATATCTAAGGCCAGTACACTGTTACAGCGCATGAAATGTATTTCCCGGGAAATATTTACTCGAAAGAAGAGAACGAACATTTTATTTACGATTCTACTTGGTTTTTTTAATTTGTTGACAATCATTCACAATTTGCAAATGTTGCCTAAACGCTTTATTTCTGTTACGCAGCTTCATGTTTGAAAAACCTCTTTTCAGGAAATCGGTCCTCTCCAGAAAACTCATCTTTGCATTCAGGTGAGTTAGAAAATCAATCCTGAAGAGAACCAAGAAACACGCCTATCGATCGTTCTCTTTGACCTTCCTTTTGAGTGTCGGCATCCCAAAAGAAGGAGGCATCCAAAAAAGATTCACCCTTCTCCCTTTCTTCCAATCAAGGACATAGCATACACTTTTTTCATAAGAAGTCGGTTTAGAAGAAACCTAGTACTAGAGCCCCAAATATTTAAGAAACTTTTAGAACTAAATCAGTATTTTTAAGAAACTTCAAAAAAATAAGATGGCTTTCTGAGTCGGAAAATAATACGTACCGGGTGCCTCGGTAAAAAGTACCCCTGTTTCCACAAGAATAATGAACAAGAGATGCTATATCAAATCTCACTGATGTGTTATAAACTTTGGTACAATTATTATGCGATGGAAGGCGCTAAATTTGATGTTAAATGCTTAAATATTAAGAAACTTCTATCACTAGAAACTGATAAAAAATTAAGAAACTTTTAGTCCTAGGACCCAAGCTAGGTGCTTTATATATAAAAAACTTGTAAGTGAGAAGACGGTCAAACGCCTCAAGCCAAGGCTGGCAGCCAGGAAGATAAATTTAAAGGATGTAGCCAGGATAGAGCCCCTAACCCCAACTTCGGCTGGATTAACGGCAGGGCCGGCGAAAACGGAGGACCCCCCCCCCCTAAATATTCTTGTAGGGCAAAATATTTCTAAAGCAATAAGCAGAAAAATTAAGAAGTTTATGAACAGAACAAAAGAAGATTAAATATTCTGTAATTTTGTAATGGCTGTAATTGTGTGTTTTGTAAGATAATCTCTGGAATGACACGTGTTCAAAATTTTTTATCTCACAACCATTCAAATTTTCATATTTTTGCCCCTCAATTTTCAAATACATATCGCCGCACATTTCGTGCTCTATTTTTCTGGCTTAAGATTCGGAAGTGAACTTTCAGCGGTTATCAATTACAGAAAAAAGACGGAAAAGTTTAAGATCAATTTGCTGAAAGCTTTTAAAGAGCTGAAAGATATGCTACCTTCTTCCCTGACTTTCGCATTGCCTCAGTGGAACTCCCCTGCTGCTTTCTTTATCTGTCTGGGAACAGTGAGTGACAGTGCGCAAGTTGGTCAGGTTATGGCCACCGCACAGAGAAAAATTTACTCGCAAATTGCAGAGCTTTGACCTTTTTCCACAGATGTAGACTGACTGCATGGATAAATTAAGCAGCTACTTTAGCGATTGTTGGAAGCCGCTTTTCAAAAGGAAACAAAGTGGCCGGCCTAGCACTCCGGATGCCTCGCAAGAAAATGGACAACAACAAACCGAGTATGAAGGGTCTACAGAATGCTTGGAAGACCAGTTTGCGGATGAAGAGCAAGTTTTGCTAGCCTTAACCGATATATTTGAAGCTTTCAAAAGTGAGGCAGACAAGTCTTGGGAAAGCCATGTTAGCTCGCCGATTTTCAGCGGAAGGTTTAGTGGTGCGGACTTATTGGATATTGGGTGCGAAGACGATACCAAGGTTGTCTCGATAGCAAAACACATTTACAGGTACGTTTACAGTATAAAAGTTTCAATTTTAATGGCTAGTGACTTATTTATGCTACAGTTAAAGTAAGAGGAAACAAATGTTGACAATATTATCAAATAGCAAATGGACCTTGGACCAAATTCCGGGGAAAGCGTGTCGAGGCAACATTTTGAGTGGTGATTTGAACCTTGCAGTTATATTGAAAATTTAGTATTCATTTCTGACAATATGTGTAAAATTTTAAATTTTTTTAGTATTTCGAATGGATCTATGACTTGCTTAGATTTAGAACAGGACATTAAAAGTTTAGGAAGCATAGTTTTAAGACTAGTAGCTGGACACTATTTTTTTAATTTCATGTGTTCCACACAACAAAGCTTAGGAATTCAAGGTTAAGAGGCCAGTAAATTCATAAATTTGCTCTGATTTCAGCAGGTATTTCTCTTCATTATCATTCCTTATTTTGAAAGCACACTGGAAGTCCATTTTGTAGAGATTTAATGATACCCTTTCTGTACTTTCGTTTCAGGCATGCTTCAGCAGTACCAGAAATCTACAATTACTTTCTAATGTTAGAGTAAGTATCTTTGTTTTTGATTTTTTGTTCAGTTACCAACTTGTGTTAAAATTTTCAGACCCAAGGTGTGAAATGTTGCATCTTTCGGAGACCTTTTGTTTAAAAAGTAGTTATCACTGATTTCCCAAAGATAGTTATACCCTGGGTGTCCCAAAGGTTTGTTTCGGAAGTACCCTTAAGTATGTATTCTCTAGACATGAACGATTCCCCAGCTGTTTAGCTGCCAAACGCATTTTGTGGATTGGGCTGTAAGTGGAACACTAAAATTTTTTGCCAATGCTACAGAATGTTTAAGGTGAATAAATAATAATAAGTTATAATTCAAACTAATCATCACACACATTTACTTTAGATTTGTAAATTGAAGTGAGTTTGATAAAGGAATAACGAGTTGTGAAATTGCAAAATCTGGTTCAAATAGTGACAGGTTGCATAGTGATGTTTGAGTACACTAGATTACATAAACATCACTATTAACTGTCATTAGCTTATTATAAACTGTTGAGGGTTTCTGGAAATTTTTGTGAGGTTTGTGTCATGGACCTCTCCATTCTGATGCAAGATGATGAGGACCAAAAGTGTCACAATATCAAAAGTGTCTCAATGCCAATTGTGTCACATTGCAATATACAACTGTACAATATAAACACCCTGCATCTTGAAGGACTTAGAACAAACAATTGCTGCTTATGGTTTTCTTGTATTGCACACTAGCTTGCACAGTCTGCATAAGCCTCAGTCTTCTTAATTGTGTTTTAATATCTCAACAGAAATTTTCAAGGTATAGCATTGACATCTGTCAAATTTTACCATTTTGTAGCCAGCAAATCCTTTTTACTCATTTCATGTTTGATTTAGTCCTAAAAGGTGTTGTTTGCCATCAAAGTCAGAAAGCCATTCCAGTATTTTGAGCACTGAAACTCTCATGACAGTACAGGTAGTTACCTTTTTCAAATTTTAATTTTTGTTTTTATTTAATCTAAAGAACGTTTCCGTAAATTAAGTTGCATCTAATAGGTTTTTTTCCAATAACCAATTCTATTAATAGATATTGGCTGAAGTTTTGTAGCTGTATTTTATATATGCTGAACTGCTTTGAAAACATGTTACAAGCCATGGTATTCGGACCTTTTTAGTGTCTGAAGTGACCTTAATACTCAAGAAAAAACAGTTGTGAAATTTCCATAATGTTGTGTCATAATAAGAAGCAATTTTGTTCTGATAGACTGGTCTATCTGCTCATTATCAAACTACTAACTTTTAAAATTGGTAGATATTTAATGTTAGTCAGTATTCATTGTTATAAACCTGTTCCTAGTTATATAACAAAGTGAGTCATTGCAACTGACACTAAAGATTGGACAGCCTTGAATTGCTAGTTTTTTGGAGAGATGTCCACCCACACCCTTTGTTGAATATTACAATCCTAATTTGAGCCTAAAATGTTCTTGTCCATTGTTTTTAAATTAGGTTATGCCAGTTGTTAAGTCCATTTTGCCAGAACTCATTGCAGGGGATGTGTTCTTTTGACGTCAAGAAAAGATTAAGCTTTAAGCCAACGTTAGCAAAGTTAATGCCATTGTCGTTTTTGTAACATGCGCAGTGTATTTGTTGTTGCCTTAGTGGTGAATATTCATCCTGTTCTGATACCCTATATTACAAAGGCTCCCCTGCTGTGAGCCTCCTTGCACCCCACCAGTCAAATTTCCATGTGTATGGGACATTTGCTTCTTAAAAGGGACATTGCCCGTTTGAAATGGGAATTACAAAACTTATTTCCCATGTCTTGATGCCATTTGCCTTTCAAGATTTTTATGTCAACGAAAAACTAGACATCTGGACATCAGATATTCATATAAAGTGCAGAAATTTTCCGAGGCACTTAGCTATGGTTTACACTCGTAGATTTGGATCACTATATTTGTTCTCTATTAAGTCAGGTCGGGAAGCTGTTACTAACCCCCGTTTCTAATCATTTTGTCGGTTTTGTTCCTAAAAAGTGCCCACTGTTATTTGATCACGTTTGAAAGAATTTAATCAACCTGAATCCAGAGGAGATTGGCCTTGTCAAATGTCTTATCGTGTGCATAAAACCAGTTCTGTTTCGGATGTTAACTATAAGAAAGTTGGCTACAGGTAAAGTACCTTAGGGCCTTCGAAATTTTATTAAAACACCTTTTATTTGTTTTGTAGGAAAATGGAGCAGAACCTCCAAGAACAAAAAGTGGGTTCTTTTCCCGCAATATTGTAATAAATTTCGTGACTTTCTGACATATTGCTCTTGGATTTCTTCATAAAAACTAGCTAAATTGGTGGTAATGGTAGCTCCATTCTAATATGACCGCACACGGTAAACAGGAGCCTGAATTGATTTTGTCACGCAATTCGAATACCTGTTTGCGTCTTGGACCCTGGGAAAGATTAGTTGTTTGGCTAACCAGATTTTTTCCTCTGTAAATAGCGTTTATCTAACTTATCTAGCTTCTGCAAGAGGCCAGGACCCGGTGATACCCCCTGACGTGTTCCTCAATGATCAAGTAAGTTTTGTTTGCTATTTATTTTACATCCATTCTTAATTATAAATAAAATGTACTAAGCTACTTCATCCTCAAGGATACCACACTATGTACTAAGCTTCGATTTTCCCGTTTCACTGCTAAACACATCCCGTTTCACAATGCTAAAAACATCTGTGCGAAGAACGCAAAGGTCTTTTGGGCTACAGAGAAGATGAAATACTGTCTAAATTTTATATCTCTACAAGCATACTTGTAGACAAGTTGTCAACTACTAGATTTTCATCTGTAAACTCTTAAGTATTTGTGAACTCTTATGTCTATGAGCATTAGTCTCTTATGTCTCTTAGAGCATTAGTCTCTTAGAGTAAACTCTTGTGTCTATAATGAAGACTAATGCTTGCTGTCTGTCTTAAACTGCCAATGGCCGCATAGCAAGACGTTTTTTGCTTGCTTTTACATTAATATGTATAAATTAATAGCAGTACTTATTTGTTTGCAAGGAAAAGGACCTGTACAAAAGGGTATTGCTGTGTGCCCAGTACCCTGTGCTATCGTCACCAATGTCAGAACCGGATGTCAGCCCCATGGCGTCCAGTGTTTCGTTCAGAGCGTAAGTTTGCGTTTGGTAAATCAACAAGTTATTAGAATGGGTATTGTGGGTAGTTCGTTCACAAGAAGCCTGCTAGAAACTTGAAGCTAGTAAGAAAAGGCTTCGTCAAAATATTTATGGTTACGCTCAGATCTTTTTAAAGGGGATGGCGTCATATTTTTACATCAGAGTTAGGTTTTGCTGATGAAAACTTCTTTGATCGTGCACCAAATGACGTTGCTAACTGTTTTGTAAGTAATAATTCACCCCTAGTCAATCTGTTGCCGATGATGACAACGTTTTGAGCCCAACGGACAAAATTTCAATTGAGCCTGAAATGCTGATGACGTATATTCGAGAATCGTTTGGTATATCTCCGAGTGAACACAAGCGGTACCTGCAAACAGTAAGAAGGTCGATTCCTAATGGAAGCCAATCTAGGGTGAGTTTGATCATTTCTCCTTTTGCTACGACCAACTTTAAAACCAACTTGCCATCGGTTTCGAAGAAAGTTGTTTTTTTTAAAGCGAATCTTCTCAAACGCAGGCGTCTCAGGTATTCCCAGGTAGAGGAATCACAAAAGTCAGGCGTCACAAAAAGAGACACGCCCATAAATGCACCATATAGATGCATCTTGGTTATGCACCATATAGATGCATATGGAAATAAAAGGAGACATCGGTTTCCCATTTTTGATTGGCCGTGAAAGTGAATGGCTGCTTTTTTGAAAGGCTTAGAGAGATGTACTTTGGAAGTTTCTAGATATGCACGCTCCATAAATGAAGAACTCTGTAGAAAGCTATTAGCGAGGCCCTGCATTTGTCATGTGATGTATTTTGTGTCCTTCGTAGCTCCTCCTTCGCGAGCTTCAAGAGCGACGTTACCAGTTGGAGACAAACCAGCATTACTACTACAAGATCGGCTGCTTCTTGGACAGGGACGGCTACCCTATATGGCGCTCGCGGGAGATCGAGTTCACAGAAAAACTTATTCGTAAGTTCTGGAAGGGGGACATCCCCAGAAATATCGGAGGCCATGTGGGTAGCATAAACGTGCATGAGGAGTACAAGCAATTGCAGAAGAAGTTGTTCAGGTTTGCTGCTCTTCTGTACCCTTGTTTTTTCCGGCGTTTTGAAACGGTCGATTTGTTATCAATGACAGCGTTAGGCTTTGCACCGGTTGCATCGATGGCGTACCTACTTTAAAGGCCTAGACATGACTGGCTTGGATATTCTCCCTCCTCTTAAACCACAATTTTTAATGTCAAGACTGTTACATGCTTGAGATTTGCCCAATGGAACTGTATTGGATACACTGGTCTATAATGAAGTTGATAAATACACTCAGCAAAGTATCTGTATTCGACTGGGTGTGTTTTCCTGCCACACATGTCAAACTGGAGCACAGAATACAGGCAGTTCCAAAGACCCACAGCAATACGTTATCCAGGTTATATTTGCCTAGGTTCTGAAATTTTTGAGCTCGCCAAGGATCCTATGAATTATTCAAAATGCTTTAAGGCTGCTCGAATGAATTTCTGCTCTCCAGCATCCTTTCAGCAGGAATCCTGCCCCCCCCACCACTTCTACCCGATTATTTGGAGCAGATGTCAACTCCCAATGCAACATTACGTCAGCTGCCAAGTCTATTAATGTTTCATCGTCTCTTTTAAGAAGTTCATTCAAAGATGGTTGAAATTCGATGTTGAGAATTGACGCATATGTGCTTGTGGAAAAATTTCAATTTATCCGTAGCAAAGAAAAATAACAACGCGTTTTAGCTGAATGCTCTTTAAGAAGGATTATTTTTATATATCAATAATGTATTTACTTCTTCTTCTGCAGATATGAAATGAAAAATCGACTTTCAACAAACAATGGCAACTTTGATCAGAAGGACGAAGTCATTTCCGTGTTTCCCTTGTCGTCAGCGGCGAGAAAGTTGCTGAAGGAGTTCGGCCTGCGTTATGGAGTATGCAGCTTGTATCGCCAAATAACATCCTTGGCTTGCCTAGCAGAGTACGTGCTACTTTCGCTCGTATAGCATAGTCATTATCACTCGTATAGCATTTTCGAAGCCGGCTGTTTTGATACCCAAGTGAAAGGCCTTGTGTAGTATAGGGTTTGTTGCAAGTGTGGCAAGTTTATATCTAGTGCATTGTTATGTATGCTATGCAGGTTGCAGATAGGCGCCCACATTATTGACAACTGATCGTTATAAGAAAAAAGTATTGTCAAAGCTAAGATAATTATAGACGTAACATTATGAATATTGTTAAACATATTCTCATCACCTGAGTCGTCATTTTTGTAATCACCGTCATAGTCAAAATTATGAGGTTAACATTTAATCGATATAATCATCGTTATCATAAACAAACCATTTATCGTTAGATAATATTTTCTCCAATCTAGTCTCCAAATTTGTCATTCAAGGAACTTTGAATATTGTGGCTGGTTTTTCAAATGTGTTACGCAAGCAGTTTTTGAGATGAAGAAAACATTGCAGAAATACTTTGATATATTGGTTCAAGATGAGGTTGGTTGGGAGAAAACTAGTAATACAATAACATTCTATTTGCATGATTGATTTATTGAATAGCAGGTATAAACGTTAAAAGGTTTGGTGCAATTTTATTGAGATTATTTGAAGTAAACAATGTGAAATTAATTGATCAAGAAGAGAAATATAGAACGTGTAGAAAGGAAAGGACAAATATAGATGAAGAGAAAGATTGGTGGAAGGAGAGAATGTAAATGGGGTACTCCTTTTTTAAGAAATGTTTTTTTACTTCGATTTGCTATGTAATCTGTGCTCCCACAGATACTATCTTATGGCATACTGTTTTCCACGTCTTAGATCTTCCTTTCAAACAAAAACAGCATGGTTTTGCATGCAATTAGTAATTATTAATCCCTGTGCTTATGCTTCTTGCTCTGATTTTGAACCCCTTAGAGTTCAGCTTCCTATAAAAGGTTTTTTGTAGAAGGGGATTCAACAAAGAAGTGCGCCTTATTCATTTTTCATCAAAAGGCGTGCTGCATATATTCAAAGAGAGCCATTCACGTCACGTCTTTGATTTTGTTTTAATTTTCAGTGTCAAATGCTGAGAAACGCCCTTAGCCTTATTCATGAGCACATTGGAAACACATTGAAGAATGCTCGAAAACTCTTTCCGTCGAAGATCCCCTTCGATGTTGTTTCTTGGATATTAGAAATGTTTAAGGCCATCATTAAAATGAAGAAGGAGCTCTGTATGGATGACGACGAAGTTTTTGCCACGGCCGATGCTCAAATATGCTTCTATTTTCAAGTAAGGCTTTTCTGTCAAACCTGGTATTGTCGCGTTTTGTTGTTCCACGATGTAATAATATAGTTGTTGATGGAATTTTTTTGTCTGTTGTACAAAAGAACAGGAAATATGCTAGTATTCTCTAACACTCTGCAGAAGATCTCTCCCAGATGTTTGCCTGTTGTTGCCCGATGTTTAGTTGCTCTTTGCCAGGAGTCTTACTAATAATGAAGATCAAAAGGACAACCCAAGGTTCCAATTTTGTTTCAGGCAAAATTCAAGTCAAACGTTCAATTTTATCTGCTATAAGCTAGACTTGCGCAAGAGAATAAGTAGAGATAGCTTAAAAGTGGCAAATTAAAATACTTAAGTTTAATAATAATATTGAAACAAGGTTCCTTTTAAAATTATCCTGTACAAAATATGGCTTGTTCTATGTACCTTGTTGCCAATCCATGTATGCAAATAGTATGTTGAAAGATTTACATGAAAATTGATGTCTTTTACTGATAAAGTGACAATTTGCAACTTCTCTTCACTTTTCAGTTCTGCAAAAAGGTGATTTTTAGGCTTGTCTACAAAAGGCATTTTTTTATTATTACGACGGAGCAGTGCATTTATTCGATGCATTTTGGTGTCTTACAGGAAGCTGTTAAATTGGGATATAAGAGAGTGAAAGAGCCATCGTTGGCGTTAACAAATGATTCTATGACCCCTCGAATTTTGAGAAAATTAGTACTGGATCTAAGGCAAGAGCTAGAATTCTATAAAGAATTTGAAAACAGGTGTCCCGATATTTCCAGGTAGGTCATTTTGGTATTTGACTGTTCTTCATTAAGAGTTTTATTAACTTTTACTTTTTGCTTTTGTCTGTCTGTTCAACATGTCTGTTGAAGCTTTGTGTTCTAAATAGGTACTAGTGTATATGTTAATATATAGTTATGGCTGATAAATATTATGATATTATATACTGTTTAATACTAGATTATAAATTCACTGATACATTAAAGTCATAAACTGTTATTACTTCAGGAATGGTCTAAGAACATCTTTGATTCTAAGAATTCAAGCTCGATAATTTTAAGATGTTTGAAATTTTGTGGCCTTGATCCCTTTTATTCCCGATTTCTAGTTACATGGATGTTACTAATTCGGTTTCTAAAACCCTGTATGCACTGCTGTTAGAGGATGCAAAGTATTATTTTGAGGGTAAATCTGGCGACCTGGGAGACAGTTTGGACACTGATTACAGAGACCTTGGGCTGGCGTACCTCTTTTCCGAACTCGATGTGGATTGGGAACTGTACATTGCTCCAAGGTTTGTGTTTATTTGCAACAGTGCTCTTAGTTTTTTCTAAATTTTCACGCTGATCTTGTCCACTGGTTTGAGTGGCGGATATTTAGAATGGGGCTGCCTCTTAAGGTGTAAGTAAACAGAGCAATTTAATGCCTAGTGTACAATCAAACTATAAGATTTTTCAGTTCAATTTGACAACACAACCATCTTAAAAATGCTTCAAAATTTCCACCACTATTCACCACCACTTTTAATAGGCAGAAGAGAATGAATAGGTAGGTAGTGATGCACAAAGCTATTGCTAACAGGGATTGCCTAGCAAACAATGAAAGAGGTGGTAATGGGGCACATGAAGTGTTGTTGTTGTTGATTTTGTTGTTGTTGTTGTTGTTGTTGTTGATGATGGCTCACTCATTGAAAATGGGCTCACCAAGGCCGCCTCGAAAAAAAGAGTTTACTTGCTTTCATGTTGCGTCTATCCTGACTAATGCAAAATCAACGTTAATGATTTCAGATTTTTTCTCGACAGCTTACAAAAGTGGAGAATTTATATCATGAAGGAAATTACGAGAATTATGCGAGCTACTGCTGCTTCTGTTCGGAAGCTGGTCCGCGTTTTTATTCGGAAAGATCAGCTAAAAACTATCGCCTTTAATGTCCCAAGCAAAGATGAGGAAACAATGACGTCATTATCTTCGAGCAGTACTCTAAGGGAGGTTGCTCCTGCGCTGTCGCCCAGTACGAGTTCTGTCATGCAGTCCGAAACGTCTGCTTTTGAAACGATCAAGCCTAGATCCAAAGCGAAGATAGATGTCCACAAAGCCCAGAGGTCTATCAGTGACGTCTCGGGTACAGATGGTCCAATGCCTTCTGCAAATCTCTCTGGTGAATGTGGGGGAAGTCAAGCTTCGTCCTTAAAAGAAAGTAGGGCTAGCGATCGAAACGCTAATTTCGTGCCGATCGAACGTAGTTCCTGTTTGCGACGCACAAGTGAAAGTGAAAAAGAGAGCTCTTCGTTCTACAGCCTCGGAAGCGAGATGCCGTATGAACCAGGCATTCAGAAGGTTGATTCTATGTCTTCTTTATCGACACAATACGAAACCCCGCCAGAAGACAGGTTGTCGGTTTACCAGGATGACCGAATGGTTCCATACGCCGCCACAGAAGACCGTTTCTTACTATCTACAGATAGTGAATCGTCGGTGTATGACAGAACTATCACCTATGCGGAGTCTGAACTATATGTAAGAAGTCTGTTAGATCAGATCGTCAGTGAGGCTTTGTTCTTCAAAGAAGGAAGAATGGTCAAGCAGGCCTCGTTAACTAGCACAGAGGCCTCCTCAGTCGGACTTAGCAACTTCCGCGAATTTAGACAGCAAGACAATTTTAATCACTCTGCAGACACAGGCTACAGCTCAATCATTTTCCCGAGTCCGTTGTCGGCCTGCATGCGACCTAAGCCAATCGCCGTGCGGCCTTATCCTAACGAAGGGCCGACGTCGCTGGGGTTAGCCAATGAGGAACCTGAACGCCTTCTCGAAGGCCCAGTGCTACAAAGGAGTGATGCTAACACAGCAGCCGACGTTAAAGTGGAACTGTCTGGTGAAACCACGTCACTAGGCCGTGAAGAACAAAGTGAAAATGGGACTACCGTGACTGACAGCTTTTCTGATGGTTCTATACCTTCAAGAAGGAGCCCTTTTTCAGAAAACTCCAGCCATCGGACTTTTTCGTCGCAGCTGACTTTCGCCGTATCTTCTAACCCGACACAGGATGGCCATTCCGACTTCCAGTCATCGGCCCAGTTTTCAGAGCTTCACTCGGAGAAGAGCTCTGTTTATTTGCCGGATAAAGGCGAGATTCTGATGACAAGCTCCTTGGCAGATCTGCTGATTACAGTTTTTCGCGTCAATGGCTTCTACAGCAAGCTCTGTGGACTTCTTCTCCCACAATCATGCCACCAACGTTTTGCTGGCGATCTAGAGAGCCTGAAGACCGAACACGAAGAATTCAGGGGACATCTCTATAGAGGCCTGATGAGGGTTTGTCAATTTTGTTCATTTAGGCCATTTTAGCAATAACTGACATCGCAGGCATTCATGTTTCACTGCATAGAACCACTAAAACCTGTTTAAGGCGTAACCCTGGTTAAATGATAAAACCTGTTTAAGGCGTAAACCGGTTTAATGCGTAACCGTTCTTGCTTGCGACTTGATTATCAAACCTTTCGGTCCTGATGCCAGAAATATCATGTTTTCATATGCTTTATGCTTTGCTAGCGGCTTCAGATATGTTATAAATAAATTTTGCATCCTTCACAATTTGTTTTTAGACGATCAATCAGCTGTTGGTTACATACGGAGATGGCATTTTGGCCCTCGATATTTGTGGTTGGAAGAACGATGACCTTGAAAGTATTCTTGGCCACCAGGTTCAGCACTTTTCAGATATTCAACACTATTTCATTTCTTGAAATGTAAAGGATTCACTGCGGAGCATATTCTATAGTCTTTTCACTGTAAAATCACCTTTTCTGTCAGTTGGTGTTCAATCAATTGTTGTTGTTGTTGTTAGTTGTCAAGAAGGCACCATAGCATCACCACAGAGATAGTATTAATAGGATTTCAGTGACCTCGGTGTTTATCAAAGGTTGTGTTTATTGGAACGCAGAGTTTTCCTACTAGTTCCTTTGCTTTAGACATTGTTTTCATTTGCCGTATCTACATTGCTGCAAGGACTTAATCTGCAAGAATATTGCGAGGCACGAATTTTTGTCAATATGATTGTTTCTCGATGTGCATTTAGTGATGACTCGATTTCTTATTGCAGCTGATAACTCGGTTGAGGGAGGAGCAGGCGAGTGGCTTGATCAGTGGCTGCCGACACGACCCGACCAGAAGATTGTCGGAAGAAGCGCGCTTGGAAGGTATCATTCTTTCTCAGCTTCAAACAAAAGCAAGCACCGAAGATTTACAAGAGCCCTATAATATAGCAGTATTGCTGCGTGAATAGTGTTCTTGGGCAATAATGTTGGTATTATTGACCTGAGTTCATTAGAATAATATCAATTCATGCATAAGCAATGTATTATTATGTGTTTTGAATACAGTAGTCGGAAGGCCAGATGTAGTGAAGATGTGCTTGTAGGAAGAGTTAGGAAAGGCATTAGTTGGTAATCTGGTATGTGCTAATGGTGCGAGTAGCTATTGAAAGATGTTAATGCCTTCTTGCGGTGATAAGTGCAATATGAGGATTGATTAGGGTTGAAGAATGACTGGATGTTAGAGTGAATGAGCTGATGCGAAGGGGGCTAGAACGGGTCACTACAAATGCACTTTTGCCACAAGGCTTATCAGTGAAGAGAATCAAGGCTCTGTTGATCTTGCTAACGGATCTGCACCCCACCCGTCTTATTAACTCCAATACATTAATTGATAGAATGGCAAAAAGAATACCATACACAGTACCTTTAATTATTTAAACGCTCCACCCTTTCAAAGGTATCTGTGTGGACTACTGTCCTCAAGTGGCACGGATTATCAAGTTTTGCGTCGGAGAATGGGAGGCCATTTCTGCAAAGGTAAGCGCCCCATTGTCCCAGTATCTTAAACTCTAATGAGCAAATAAAAGGGAGCGCATACCTAGCATCTTTATTTGTATTGAACTCAAGGCATGGTGTACATGATGAGATATTAGACACCGAAAGCCGATGGGTAAGAGGCAACGCCATTTCATTTTTCAAAGCATTTGATACTAAACAAATCAAGACGAAATAGTGATTACTTTGTTTTGCTGCTGTTCATGTTGTGTGTTGCATCTTTGTGTATTTCTGCTCAAGAACCAGTTGAGTGGACACCCTTTCTTCAGGATATGCTCAGCTTTTAAGAAAATGTCTGGAGGCAGCAGTAGCCATTCTATGAGACCTAAGACAGCATAAGCTTAAGAGGAAGGGGAAGAAGAAGTTGAAGAATAAATGAGAATATGATGTCAGAGAAAGGGCCAGTTGACAGGGGTTGTGTAGATGGGCACCGGCCAATCATGTTTTATGTAGGATACCATCTGATATGCTAAGAAAGCGCTTCTCTTCAAAGGTCTGCGCACGAGTGAACAACATCAAATCACTGATTGACGTCATACCGTTGATCGAATTGCACGCCAAGCGAGCTGTTGGTAGAGAGGATCCTGACCCTACCAATGGTGACGTCACGGAACCTGGTGAGTTTTCTAACGGAACAAACCCCCATTGTCTTATGGATAAAAATAATTACCTTTTTAGTCATAAATTCCACGTGCACAGGTCTGTTGTCGTTTTTCGGCGATCTTCTTCTTTGGGTGCCCTGTCAACTGTTGACGTTGGCGACCACTTTTCTAAAACTCTCTCTATCCCGAGCAAGGTGTAAAAGCTCTCCCTTTTTTCAACTCCAGCCACTTTCACCAAGTCATCAAGGTACTTCTTTCTTTGGCGCCCTCTCGCTCTCGAACCTTCAATCTTTCCTTCCAAAAGAAGCTTCCCCATCCCATCCTCCCTCGACACGTGTCCAATAAAACTCAGCTGTCTTTGAAATACCGTCCTCAGTAAAGATCGCTTTTCCTCAACTCGTTCTAAAACTTTCTCATTTGTGATTTTTGCTGTCCATGGCACTTTTAACATTCTGCGGTAATACCACATTTCAAAGGATTTTCCGCGATGCTTACCCTATTAAACCGAAGCATTTTATCCGATTTCCATAAATCTTTTGCATTAACAGCATGTCAGATAAGTTTCCAATAAATTTCGTTGTTTTATCTATTTAACAGTTTCAGTTAAAAAACCTCCTACTCAAACCTTTATAGCAGTACATTTATTTTTTAGTGCTGATTAGTTGCCGAAAGAGTTTAGAGACCATTTGGAAATCACAAATTAGCATTCTCGCTAAAAGGGTAGGTTCACTGCATTGTCTATTTCATGTCAATTCCGTAACACTTGTTTTAAATGTCAATAAAACGCAACAATCCAATTAGGGCTCTAATCCAGTAAACGCCTCAATTTCATTAGCTCCCATAAATAATAAACGCCTCAATCCGATAAACAGCTAAGTCCAATAAGCGCCCCTAACCAATAAACGTCTCAATCCAGTAAACTCCCCAATACAATGTAATTTTTTAGTGTTCATGCCGCCATTAACTATTTGCCAGTGCGGCCTGTGCTTTATTTTCTAGCAGGCTGTTCTGTTTGATAAACTTCTTCTAAGGAAAAACAATAATTAGTAATTTTGTTTTGTTTTCAAGGTTACAACGATGTTTCGAAAAATAGTTGATGTGCTCTGGTCTTTGACTGTTGTGTTGGAGAAAAAGATACCGTATAGAGACCGATTAAAGCCTGCGTCTGTTTTCCTTGAATGTCAGATGGCAATTCTTAGAAAGAGTTTATGTCCTGTTTCATTGCGACATGTTGTCGAGGATTTGTGGCAAAGAATTTTGAAGGTAAGCATGAAATTTGAAATTCGTGGTTAAATATTTGCAAACCATTTTTGCTAACATTGTCAACGTTCTCTTGGTTTGATAGTTGCAATCAACAACGTAATACCCCCGTCAAGTGAACCAAACACTTCCTTGAACAATGTACAACATATGCAAACCCTGCTCCGTGCTGTTTCGTCCAGGAGTGGTCTAACGAATTAAACATTTCTCGAGCTCTTGCCGAAGTTTTTGAAGTTCGCCATACAAAAGTGTTTAGCTAATTTGCGCAAAATAAAGGCGCGTAAGTTGTGCCAAGTTTGGAAGGGTGCCAAACACAGAAAGAAGCGTTGCTGCAAACAAGCATCTAGGGCGTGGCTTAGCGAGATGTTCGGTATGTTTGACTGCGTTTTTAAGTCAAGCAATTTAAGGTGAGTTATTAGGCTGTAATGAAATTTTCGGTACCTGAAAATACAATGGGATTGATGCTCTCTGCTAGGGGGCCCGTTTCTCGTTTTCTACTGCAAATGGACTGCCACACGAACGCTAAACAGTGATTGAAGAGATGGAGCAGCAGGGGTTTCACATTTCTATACTCGATTGAAAGATACTCTTTTACTTTAATGACAAAAGCTCCAGAATTGCAGATTGGAAAAGGCACTCGCATATACACACTAGAGGATTGCTCTAACACAGGAGAGGAAGTGGAAAGTACCCCTATACAGGACGTCTTCTTATAGAGGGGTAACACGGGTGCCCTTTTGGACGCATGGGAGATTTGCTTTTTAAAGAAGAAGAGAAGCCCCTTGACAAGTGTACGATAGGTATCTTTATGCACGAGTAAAAAGGTATCCTTGGTCGCAAGAAGATAAGATACTAGAAAAGGTGGCACTAGTATGACTCGAAAGCCAGCCATTTAATTGTTGCTTTGCCTGCAATGGGACCTTTTGAGTGAGGATTCCTTGGATTCATCTGCGTTCTTAACGCTGTGATTTTTGTATTTTAGCTTTTTCATGGGTATGCTGATAGGCTGAGGAATTCTAACGCACAGCCTCATGAAGCCAAATTAAACATTCAGTTATTGAGCGTGAGTTGAATTTTAATCGAATTGATTTTTTTGTGTGGAAATATACTGTACCAATCTAGCTTAAATGTACCGGCGGCTGGCTATACTGTACCGCTCTCCATCCTGGCTATACTGTACCGGCGGCTGGCTATACTGTACCGCTCTCCGTCCTGGCTATACTGTACCGGCGGCTGGCTATACTGTACCGCTCTCCGTCCTGGCTATACTGTACCGGCGGCTGGCTATACTGTACCGGCGGCTGGCTATACTGTACCAGCCCGTTTAGCATTACAGTCTAATTGCATTGTCAAACGAATATTCCACATGATCGTTATGATAAATGGCTTTCATTTCACGCCCTAGGTATGTCTGAGGCACTTGTCTGTCGATGCAGAGACAGATAACAAGCTAATGGCGAAATCGGTAAATCTGCCTTTCAACATTTACTGCTCAATGGCAGATTAGTTACCACTCCCTAATTTTTGTAGTTTCTTGTCTGTCACTGATTTTAAGAGGAACAGATGAGATTTGGCTTCAGGTCAGGCATCGACAGTTAAGCTGCAGCTAAATTCACTCACGTGCTTTCTAAAGCATAATTCGTCAAATCATAAACATGGCCAATAAATACTAGGCGCTTTCTGCTTTGCCCTAATCGTCACCATGGTCGTATTGGAGCAACTGAAAAGCACCCTATTTTTCAAGCGATGTGCAACTTTTTTAAAATGCTGTGAACATTTGATTAAGGGAGTAACGATTCTACAAGTTCTCTAAAAAGGCCAGCACATCAATCACTTTGAAATTGTGTTTGTAATTCTTTTTATAACACTACAAACGTCTTAAGTACATAGCAGTGGTGTTTTCATCGGTGCTGTCTTATTTTTTAACGACTACATTGATTTCATTTGCAGAGACCAATTCTGTTCCGGTTTCGTTTACACCTCTATGAAACGGAGAAACTGCGCCGGGTGTTTGACGTTTTCAGGAAATTGGTATTTCATATATTCCAATTTGTTTCATTCATTGAAAGTTTTTTCTCTTATATGCCAAAGAAAAAGCGAATTTTACAATTATTTCTGACATTCAGTGACAATACACGTATGAAAATATATTTTGTGTAAAGGCACAGACCGTTTGGAAATCGAGCTCGTGTGTACGGAATATAATCAAAGAGTAGCAGGCGACATTTAAAGACACTGATAAATGTTTTTAAATGGTTAAAAAAAGAATCATGATATGCTGTGAATTTAGAAATCGAATGCTGTTTGGCTGGAAATTTTGCTCGTTTATCGCTGGGGAAAATTTATTGTATTATTGTAAAGATGACAAAGCTGGGAAAATTTCATGCGATTTCGCAATGCAATAGCACTAAAATGATTTCGCAACATGATAACATTTAAATAAGGGTGCATAGTTTTGGAACTAAGTTCGAGGAAGTGATCCTTGAGGATGAACGGCCTATCGTATGTGCATTTTATTGCAAGAACAATTCACTTAACAAAAGAACTTTTTCTAGGAGTCGGAGGACCAGGCCTACCTGCTTACACTTACGCCAAGAGAAATTCTGCTGGATATGATGTCAGCTGGAGGGTTGTTAAAGTTCTTTTCAGGTGCAAACTTCGTTAATTCACTGCTCAGTAGCCATATCTGGCTGCCGGAGTTTGAGTTTGGCAATCGACCAACTGACCAAGAAATGGCTATATCAGTAGGTGAGTAATTTCAGTGATATTTCTGACAGTGTTTTGTAGAATATTTTTGGATTACCGATCAAGGATTCTGAATGATGGTTTTCAATGGTGGCCTATTTTTGAAAGGGGCTCTACTGAAGGTTTTGAATAATAATTCCGTACCAGATTGAATTGAATTGCGAAGAACCATGTTTTGTACCACCTTTAATATCGTTCAAACTTTGTCCAGTCGTCCAGTCATCGCTTATAGTTTTCAAAGCTGTCTTCAATTGAGCTGGTAAAAATGTTACCATTGTATATAGAAAACGCTGTAACAGCATAGTTTTGCCATATGGCTAAATGCTTTAATTTTCTCCTAGGCAACTCTTTGCTTGATGACGGGATGATCGTACTGGATTATGCGCCCACCCAGGTGGAGTCAGGCACTCGCACTGCAAGAAGCAGAACTGGAATTGGCATTGTTGATATAAGCGGGCATATTGGCTTCCATAATGAATTTGGTAATCAGTTTTTGTTTTCTCTTTTCAAATAGTTTTCTTAGAAGATGGCAAGCACGAATAAGGCAGTTAGGTAAATCATTTCGATGATTAAGGGCTACGAAAGTATATGGGTTCATTGAATTGAACACGAAAAGGAGACTACGGGTTCTATTGTTCATCATATAAGAGAAGGCTATCCCTGTTACACGTAGGGGGGGGGGGGGGGGGGGGGCTATTCCCAAGAGCGTGTATTTGTTTGTACCCTGCAAACTGTTTATACCCATCTCCCACTCATTTGATCTTTTCGCTCCTAGACGAAGGCTCTGAGACAGGCCACAGTGACTTGGACACTCTATCCTTGTCAGTAGGCTTTCAGAACTCTCCAGATTTCATCTACAAAGTTGAGACCGCAGCTTGCAGGACCGGTGACCCAGAATTTACCATTTGCCGAGTCGTAAGACAGTCGGGGCTGGCGTTCTCTCTCACTATCAAGCAGGATGTCACCAGTTTGTTACAATGCCGATGTCACCGCAACAACGACCAAGAAGCTAGAAATATTCTGAACACCATCGCACCAGCTTCATCTCGCCCTAAGGCATCGTCATGGCCAATATCGTAACTTTAAAATCCAGCTCGTAATTTCGAAGGTCTGCCCGTAATATCGAAAGTCTGATCGTAATATCGAAAGTCTGCTCGTAATATCGAAAGTCTGCTCGTAACTTCGCAAGTCTGCCTAAATTTTAAAAGTTTTGTTTCGTGTATCTTGGATTTTTGTTGACGTATCAAAAATCAGACTCTGCACACCTTTAGGCTCTGCGCACCCTCAGACACTGCACACCCTCTAACTTACACTTTATCGAGCACTGTTCATGTCTCTCTGGATTCATTCGAGGCTTTCCTTCTTCGCTGCCTCTGGTAGTTCACAATATCTACAACTGTTTCTACAAAGACATAAATTTTTGTGTTTGCTTCAATTGAATTCACTGGATAAAAACAAGCCTTTGATGCCATTTATTGAAGACGTTGATGCCGAATTCTCGTTTGATTCTCTCAGATTACCAAATAAATTTGTGTATTGTTCAAATTCGATGTTACATAATCTGCAATAAGGCAAAATGGCTAGCAACTTGAAAGCCCCCTCTTCACTTTCCCAGGCTTCGAGGCTTTTCTCGAAACCCGCCTTGTCACGCCATCATTGACTTCTCCGAACTTTACATCGATGTTGATCTTTTTTAATCGTTTCTGTCATCTTTTTCGGCATCGATGGCTCTGAATTCTCCGATTTCTCCATAGAAATTGTTCCCAGTTAAGGCCGCATTAGGGTCACTACTTTGCTGTTCCTCATTTCAAGTCCGTTCATATTGAGGCCCTAGTAATCCACCTGCCGTTTGTGTATTCAGAAGCTGATATATCTCTCTATATAAGTTTAAATACGGTCGTGCTTTCTTCTAAGTTACTCCTACACCTATATTATTCCATAATTTTGCTTACTTCACCAATATGATTCTGCATTCTCAAGAAGGCTTTCCATACTACTTTGTCCCTTCGTATTGCATGTCTCTGTGGACTCATAACAATTTTTTCACAAACCTTCAACTGTCTCTATTTCAGCTAATTCCAGACTTTTTGTTTACACCGTTTTTTTCTTTCATCACATCGAAGTTGGCTTACTCATCATCACGGGTACAGAGATGCATGTTTGGATGTGTGCTGTGTTGGGTCTTTTTGAAAGTTTGACATGGAGATCCAACTCTCATTGTTATTAGTATTATTATCACTTTAGCTATCGTTATCGTTATTTTTATTTCAGTTGAATAGGAAAGTCGACTTAAATTATTATAAATATTTGCAGCATACCGGAAGCCTTTTTAAAAGTGTGCTGGTCACTTTTCATTAATGTCATGACAGCCAGGGACATATTGGAATCCAAGGTTCTATTAAGATAAATAGTAGTTGCCTTAGTGCTTTGTAACTACCCCTTAATCTACTCTCAGTAAAATGACATCAGTGTTTCTTATTCATGACGAGGCTGTACTTTGCTGTTGACTGTCTAAACCTAAATGCACGTCTAAATGTCTAAACCTAAATGCAAGTTTTATCAAGGACCTGCAGAACAGGAAATTCGTCAGTTGTGATGCAGCAATTACATTATCAAACAGCTTAAGCCTAGAGTTATGTTTGATGTTATGATTCTTTAAAGACGATATTAATTGTATTCGTAAAGGTGTAATGATTTTTTAATATTGGAGGATATTAACTTTTTACCGATGACGTCTTACTTGCTTTATAAAGCAAGCTTTGAATTTAGTGATTTGCAATTTGTTTGATCGTGACTATGTTAGTATGGAGCAAAGTCAATTCTCGGCCATCCAACTTGCGACCCAGAAGTAGTTAGCGAGAGTGACTGGTTTTAAGGAATGCGAAGGGTGGGTGAATTGTGGCCTTTTCGGTACACGTGGTTGGATTCTGCTGTTGATGACGACAAGAAAGAGGCACACGATCGACTAATGCAAGTGGAGAGCATTTGTCTCATCTGGCTAATATCAGGACAGGCCTCGCCTCACCCGGAAGTGTAAAAACTCCAGTGGCTGAATTTTCACCTGCTTCATATTACAGTAGATCACGTTGTACCAGTAATTGAGAATAAAAGCGAAATATATGTTTATATTTGATTGTAAATACTTGTATGCAAATAGGACATTTCTAGAAAAGTTATGAATCGCAAGAGGGAGAAGTGCTTATATTTCTTTTGTGACTGCCATCGTGCCATTAGAAATGTGTTGTTAGAAACACGGGACAAGGAATATAGCGAGCGCAGCGAAGTAAAGCCTACACTTATTCGTGATCATTAAGTTGCCTCACAAGCCACTCTTTATTCTGTTTTGAAACAGGTTTTTTGCGCTGTACTGCCATTAAAAAATCTTTTCTCTAACAATCGCACATTCAACTAAAACACTTCGGTCGATTGAGTCATCTGGCGAAGCTGAGCACAAGGTTGGTCTGAAAGGGTGAAAATTCTAAAGAAGTTGCTGCACCCATTTGTAACTACCCATTAATACCCCTGCCTCAGTTTCTCTAATAGTTTGTCATCGTTCGCCAACGTTTTGTTAGTAGCTTCCAGCATAATTTAGGACCCTAGTTTAATGTTTCCTAGATACCCCCTGCTTTTTAGTCCGTCTCCTCCCGTCTTCTGGCGAATGTTCCTCTATGCGAAAGGGGTTGACAGACCGCCCCTGCGATCTGACCAATGATACATGACAAACCAATCACTCAATCACATCAATCAATCAATCAAATCCGTGCATGATCTGACCAATGATTCATGATGCGTGACAGACGCCTCTATTTTCGATCTGACCAATCCGTGTAGTGGATGCCCATTTGCAAAGAAATGAATTAGTCCCAGGAGATGAGTGCGACGTGGATGCGTCGAGCAAAAATGAAGTCTCTCAACCATCAAAACAATCAGTCTAGGGGGATAGTTTCTGCTATCGTGTGGCTTTTGTTTAGCTTTAGAAATTTCAGCCTTGCCTAGTATTATTATTGTCGTTTGAACACGAAGTACGGAGAAAACTTTGTTGAAACGGAGAAAACTTTGTTGAAACGGAGAAAAGTTGTGAGCCTTGCAGAACTTAAAGGTTAGTAGAAGTTTTATCTGATGGTGTAGATAAAACATGAACAGTGAGTGATACCCAAAAAGTAATAACAATGAATATTGAGCGGAGGAGTGGCAAACAAAATCTTTGCCTTCATCCAGAGCCAAAAGTTATTTCGGGCCTAAGAGACGTTCCACACGTTTGCCGGATTAAAGCACTAGTCCGGATTATAGATTTAGATATTTGTTTTTACGAAACCATGGTGACGATTGCCGCCTGTCCTTAGGTCACAGGACCTAAACTGTTTGTTCAGAGTGCCCAAGGAAAATATTCAACAATTTTAGTAGAACTTAGGTTTACGGAAGTAGGAATTTCTGGTGTTGGGTAATCGAACGAGCGTCATTAGGACAACGTACACAATGGAAGAGATCAGCTGTGTAACATTTTTAGGTCGTTCTAATTTGAGCAGTCTAACATATAACTGTGTTAACGTAACCGTCAATGGAAGTACCTTAGAGCTCCTCTGTTGCACAACGCCAATCATTGCATCACGAAGTTGTATACTAGTTTTCTAGGAGAATCGTTTCCTACTCAGCCCCCCTCCCTTGTCAGCTGGAATCAGTAAAGCCCATTGCAATGACTAGAATGTAGTAGCATTTGTCTGCGTTCATCGCAAGAAAAATGCTCGCATTTGCATTTCACGAATTCAGGTTTCTATGAGAAAAAGCCAACAAAGTAGACCAGGGGAAGTCATTGACCCAGACAAGATCAACGCTCATAATGATTATTCCAATTTCAATAAGAACCGAGTAAGACTATTCTGTAGCAAAACTAGTGTGATAACTGTTGGAGATCTAAGACGTCTTTAAACCATGAAAGAACGGGAGCCTCGGCTTTTGTTGTACTCAAATACTCACATAAGTTAACCAAGGCTTACAAATGCATAAAAATAAGGGTCCCTTCGGAGCCAAATTATAGCGTCCCTCCGCATGCTCTGAGCACTTCGGACCGTCCTCTCTTCCTAGTTTTTCTGCATAACAGTCTGTATCAGTGCTTCATAGGACACCGAGCCACTGGCTCCTTCGTGTGGCGCTAGGATCGCGAGCACCTGCTCCTCTGTCATTCTGTCACCAATGTGTAGCAAGATCTGACGGAGCTCCGCGCTGGAGACCAACCCTGTCTGGTCTCTGTCGAACGACCTCAGGCCTTCCACGATATCTTCGTAAGTGCCCATCGCTGGCAGACGACAAATGTGCTGGAAAATTCCATAGAACGTCGGGAAGTCAACTCGACGTCCAACTAGCTGCGAATCCTTGAGACATTTGTTCACATCTTCCGTTAGGGGGTTTAGGCCTAGCGATCGGAGAACGTCGATGACCCTGTGGGACTCAACCTTCATGTCCCCTCGTTTGTCAAATAAAGAGAAGCAGCTCTGGATCTCGTCGAGACTGTCCTCATCCTCGTCTTCCATTGATGGAACAATCACCTCGGTCACACTAGTCGAAAACCTCACCTCTGTCATTATCAGTGTCAAGCAACTCACAGCCGAATGGGCGTCGATCGAGTCTTAACTTGCCGGCGAGTACGACCCAGAATGATCACCGCTGGTCTTAAGTAAAATCAAAGTTAACACCCAAACAGCTCCCAAGGATGTTCGGTTTTCTTTTTGATTGGATTTGACTTCAATATAATAAGTGACGGATGTATTAACCCGAATTTTTCAAGGGTCAATCGCCAGTGTATGTTATTTCCACCAATATTGGTTTTCTACTGTCTGTTTGCATTGATCTAAGATTATTCGGGCTAGTGCAAATTCTTCGAAAATGCCTGATCTAATAATGGGCATAAAACGGGGGTACCATCATTAGGTAAGTACTGAAATAACAAATGAATCTTATCAGCCAGAAACTAATTAGCAAAACTCTGACAGCTGCTGTACTTTTTCAAATTGGAACGTTTCAGAACTTGATGCAGGTCCTATAACAAACAAGCAGTTTTTCCTCGTTTGCCTTGTGATACGATAATCTTAAAACTTCTGCAAAGAGGCACTTCATGGTAAGCCATCATCTTCATTGAAATTTTCTTAAATGGGGGGAGTTTGGATTGATTCCCCAATAGAGACATGCACAGTATCCCTGCTGACGTAATAGCATCCTTCTTGCTTTTCTCGGAGGGTGATGAAGACAGATTTTGGCCGCAATTCAGTGTCATGGGGCTCACAACCACCATGTTTTCTGAATCTCATCGTTGTGATCTCAATAATAAACACTATGCATATGTCAAGTGTTCGTGTTTCAGGGAAAGCGAATGGTGTGGACAGGAGAGAAACATGACATGTTTGTATCCTGTTTGAAAGGTTGGGTCATTTCTTGGTTATCGAATGTGCCCTGGTTAAAGAGAATATGACCCAAATTTCATCTTGGCAGTAATAATTTGACAACCCTTGATGTATTCAAGTCAGAAAAACATCGAATTTCAAGGTTCATACCAAGACTAATAAAAGTGCTCGTGTAATCAAGCCTGCTCATTGAAGACCTTTTCAAAGGTTTCTTAGGAGCTGAAAATTACGACTGGAAGACTGGAAGATTAAAATGTAAAGCAAGATCTCTCAGGCCTAAAACAATTTTTGGAGCATCTGTAGCAGATCTACCTGCTTTTTAATTTGCAGCAAATACCTCGATTACAAGCTGACAACTTCACCTTCCCCGCATGTCCCTGCTGATTCAAGATTAACTTCGAAGGAGACATATCTCGCATGAATGCTAATGCACATGTATTTTTCATTATCAATTGTAGGGAAAATTACACAAAAAGGCTGATCTTCTAGGGTAAGTCACAATCCCACTGTCCTGCTTCAGCCGGCCATGACACTCTTGATAAGTGTCTCGTATGGAATTTGGCCTTCAGCATTCTCATGAGGAGACATACAGCTATTAATCTGCTCCTCCGTCATTCTGTCAGCTACCTTACTAAGGATGTGACGCAGCTCCGCCGAGTTGACCGTTCCGCTTTGATCTCTGTCCAACGTCTTCAACCCTTCTACCATATCTGCGTAGCTTCCCACTGTTGGTTTGGTGGAAATAAAATTGTAGATGCCAAAGAAAGTTTCGAAGTCGACGCGAGTTCCGCCCAGCTTTGACTCGTTTAGGCACTTGTTGACGTCATCAGTCAGTGGGTTTAGGCCCAGGGAACGGAGCACGTCTACCAACTTGTCACTCTCGACTCGCATGTCCCCCTTTTTGTCGAAGATTGAATAACAGTCCTTCATGTCCTCCAGCTGGTCTTCGTCAATTTCAGCCATTTCTGAAAGGAGGGTATAATAACTAAGCGCATTCAAATTGACACCCTGTATGTATGTATACAAATTGACACCCAGTTGTATCGAGCCACTCTTGGTCGGAAACGAACTCCAGCGTGCTGCTCCAAAAACCAACGCTCACTCCACTGGGCCAGCCGACCCAATGAAATGAGCGATGAATCTCTGAAGCCAATACTGGAGATTTCACTGTAGCCAAGGCAGTTTTGCAGCGTAAATACGACGAGGTCGGCGATATTAGTGAAATGGAATTGACAGTTTTCTTTCTTAAATTCATAGTTGTTACAATGAAAGCAGGGGGCATATTAACTGGCACAAAGCAAGCCTTTTTGCTACCCTAGCCAATTGCACTTTGTGTAGTCTATATTTGCTTAGATCTCAACTGGCGTTAAATATCACGCATGCGCACATTAACGAAGAGGTCTGGATTTCATAGCCCTCGAAAGTTCTATTACCCATTTTTTAAGGAAAATGCTAGAAATTGATGCGCTTGATATATTTTACAATCTGCTCTCTTGATAAATCAATAATTACTTCGCAAGTAAATCTAGCTTTATCCACTATTTTCTTCTTTGTTCCGGCAAAGATCAACATTATTTCATATTTCATCGTGATTAAACAATATTAAACAAAGCCGAAATAACAAAGATAACAACCCTTTTCTTTAAATCTCTAACTGGAGTTTTCTACTGGAAGAGTCTCTGGGTTCGTAAATGACTACTCTGTTGGGATAAGAAGCTAGTCCAGCAACATTAATGAAGTAAATATTCTTGCTACAGATGCATTTGTGAATCTGTACCATTGTCTATTTTTTATAACATTTTTTCGCGGTGCAAAATTTCATGGTAGAAACAGCGAAAATATAATTTTTCCACATTGTAATACTCTTTCGACGCTCTTCAGGGTACGCAAATGTCAGAAGGTGTCCGAAAGCTGAAAGAAAGTAATGCTCTTCCCACATTCCTCCATTGATTTTCGATCCCAACTGACTCTTCGTTTTGTCAGCTTTTCGCCATTTCCCAACGTTTGCATACTTTGAGGAGCGTCGGACGAAAGAAGTACTTAAAATACAGAATTTTTGCTTCCCCTGTTTCTTTACCATCGTGATGTTCATTCTGTCTACAGGCGAATGGCTTAGGTGTATGTACTTTAATTCAATAGTTAAATTGATGCCATTACAATAAAATAAATTATGTGGGCTTTGACTTCTAGGTATCGGAAATTATTTCGATAGCTGTCTAATGAGCATGGGTAGTCGATTATTTGGGCTTAGTTGTTTGGTGCAGTCCATGCTCAATCAAAATTTTTTTGGCAAATCAGTGACAATAGTGCTCTTCTGAACAACGGACAGTTTCTAGTTAATTTTAATTTGCATGCTAGAGTTAACTTTTAAAAATGCTTCGTTGTTGCAATTCATTTCAAAATTGTCTGCTTGTGACAACTGTTCAAGTTGATATGCACCAGCAAGTGCAGAAGAATACCACGAAAAGACAGGGCATTCAGACGGCATTGATTTGATGACAAGATTAGTTTCAGGGGATTACACTTGCAAAACATGCAGTTCTTGTTATTTGTGTTCGTATCTGGCACTTTTGAAGAATTACTGATTTTCAACGTATTCTTAGACCTAATATTTCATTATAAGAGAACGCCCTGACCAGGCATTTTGTTGCGTTCTTAGCTCCAGAAATGAGCCGTTTGACGGGAGGATTTCTTGATCCAGCTTAACCTGCACGATAAAGCATACCATGGCTAAATTTATTTCTAAGGCTCATTAACATCGTACCGCGGTGCCTGCAATTACATTATTCCCAAAGTTTGTAGTTGCAGAAGAAATTCTGTAGCTAGTACTATCAACGCTTGAGAAAAGCAGCACACAGTTCTCCATAGCTTTGTAATTTGAATCGGTTCTTGGGTTTTGGCTCTGGTTGTACTGGATAAAAATTGGTTACGCAACGTCGGTACCGAGGAAACCCAATGCTACCACAAGACGACAGAAGGTTTTGTAACCACTACAGAGATTCCTGAACTTTAAGCTAGATAATGCTTTAGCTGCAAGTCACAAAAATAATGAGAGCCTGAGTATCAAATTAACTCATCAGTCATGTCCGCATATCTTAAATACCGATAAGAAAAAATGTAAGAATGTTATGTAAGATGTATATCTGCCGCTTGCAGGCGTATCGTTGTGTTGCTTCTCAAGGCTGTGCTCTGTCGACCATTCTGATTCCTTTTAGCTTAAAGATTTTTTATATTCAGCAGAAGCTGAGACTTTGGGGTAGATTTTACAAAATAACTAAAAAGTACTTGCAGGTTTTAGCAGCAAATTCGAAAAAACATTTTTACCTTCTACTGTTATGCTTGATCACGTTTACAAAACAAGAGAACAAGCCAATAATTATACAGCCTGACCTTCAAGAGACTCTCAACTTTCCTAATTCATCTAATGAGCTTTGTGATTTACGAAAACCATAGAGATGACTAAAACAGACCCTTGCACATAACGCTACCGTACTCACAAAACGAATCAAATTCAATGTCATGTTCCCTTCACCAGCCATTAAAACAAATTTTTTCTCACCTGATGTTTAATGAATCCCTCTTTTTGACTTGCGTGGTGCCAACTGAATCCGAAATCGTACGTTCACAAATGCAAGTGAATCTGATTACCATAACAAGACATTGCATAATAAGCTGCTTTTAATATGAATCATTTTTAAGCGGCTGCTAAAGAGATACTGTTGTATGCGTCCCCTCATGAGCATTTGTTTGGCAAAGAGACACACTGTCACCCAGTCATTTTCTCAACGACGAATTGCTGATAAATACTGAGAGAATTCTCGTTTGTTCTGCACACACATACTTGAAACTTATAGAAACTTTCCCCAGTTGAAGAGCACATTGGATGGCATTGAAAGTTATTGCCTACGTAATGATGTGCATGTGATTTGCCATAATGCAAAAGGATTTTCTTGGGATTTAGGCATAGCTTCAAAGGCAGCACAGAGATCGTTTGTTGAGGTAAAGGCCTTACTGATTGAAGTATGCCGATGGCATTGTTCCAGAGGCGAGCGATCTTGCAGTTTTGCGGTCAAATGAACTAGTCTTTGTGACATGGAAATCAGGGGTGCACCAAATTTTGACTTCCAAAGCAAGTGATTGGCCTATTTGCCCAAATCAGCCCAAGGAACAAGACTGCCTAGGCAAATGCGATTGCATCAAGATCGCCGGGTATGCAATGGAACGTCATTTTAGAGATATTCGTATAAGTAAAAAATGGAACACAGGTTAAAAAAGCACAAGCTTATAGAGGATTTTGTGTGCAGCTAGCCAGCTGGGTCTGTCTTTTAGTCCATGGTATTATTTTGTGACGTATCTGAAATGCAAAATTTTTTAACTGAGATGCATTCTCAATAATAGACTGCGATTGGTCAAAAAGTCAGAAATTGTTATTTCCAAGCAAAGCTCCGTTAACGTCACATAAAGATGCACGCAGTGCTGTTTAATCCAGTTCGCAAAGAGATTTCGGAGATAAGTGTAGAAATAGCGCATTCATGAATTAGCAACTGAGGAAAACGTTGAGCTGAAATTTACAATGCCATCTTCAGAAAGGGTAGTGGGATTCCCAGCTTACTTTACATGCACAAATAGCATAGGCTTGATTAAAGACCAGCATTTTTCTTTTATCAAAAGCATTTCATTCGCAAAACTTTGTTAAGCCTATAGCCCAATCTCCACTAAGCGGGAAATTGTCGAGCCGCGAAAAGTAGGATCATTTTCTACTTTTCGCTAGTCGGTATATTCCGCCGCCTCGATATTTCCCGCCTAGTGGAGATTGGGCTTATGCAAAGTGCTGGCTATGAATTGAGTAGCACGACACGAACTACTTTTGTATATTTTAGGGGGACCCATTAACTTTGGGTCCAGGGCCCCGGCAATCGTAAATGCAGCCCTAATGGTTTATTTATCCAGATCTTGCACGAGTTTTCAAATAGAGTCACCAGAACGGCTAAAGAATGTACCGCTGAGAGAAAATAGTAGAATATGAAAATAATGTTTCTAGCTTTCTTAGTTATAGCTTCAAGCGCCCTCTGACAAAGTTTTTAGCACCAGGTCGCTAGCCAGGCTTGCATGACAATCCTTGACGAGCCATGTCTTGACAATAAATATATTATCGACCCAGAAAGGCATAGAAAGGGGCTCCTCAAAGACGAAACAAGGTGTTGTCCAAAAGAAATATAGATAATATAGTATATCTTATAATGTGTCTCATAGTTTAAATGTCCACCACTTATAAGAGTACCAAATAAATGACAACACCAAAATTTATCTTCTCTTGTCTCGACTTCGTTTCCTGTACATTTTGGAATGAGGCGAACCTGTTTAGGCCAGCTCTACGTGAGCGATACTTAATCACCGATCTAATTTCTTTCTACATTCAAATCCTTGGTGTAAGTAACCCATTGAGTATATCTACATCTTGTTAACTGGCCAACAACTAAGCTGAAAACCCGTTGGATTAGGGGTCAAATATCCACAATGACTCTGAGCAAGAAACATGCGTGCACCATGGACAATAAAGACTCCAAACTGGGTTGCGGTCAGAACAAATCCGCTTTTTGTCAGTAATGAGTGGTCAAACTGCGTTTCTTTGTTGCCCATCCTTCAATGTTCCAATCCTCAGATCTTTTCAATAAATAATCCGTATTCTTTTCCTATTAAACATTATTCGCATTCATTGATGAACAAAAGCCGGAACTCCGAATTGCTGGAATGCAACAATAATACCAAAACATTGGTAATTTCAGGCTCAGCTACTGAAAAACCATGTAGACAAGTTTTAAGTCTGTTACAAAAGTAATTTCTAGCACAGCTCGTAAAAATTTCAGGTTGTTTATGTGAAGAATATGTGGAAATAATAGAAAACTTTTCAGGTTAGCCCGTACTTGTAAACATTTGAGCCAATGTCTCCTCCCAATTTCCCAACGAATACTATTTTACGGCTGGTCAGCGCGCCTGACAAGATGTCGACTCAAATGATCAATCAAATGATCAATCATATGATCAATCAAATGATCAAACCAAAACGGCAGACCTTGTTTTCATTCCAAACCAATGGACTTTGAAGGTGCGGGTGGGTAACACTAAAGGCCCACAATCCAGTGCATTCATACAACTTCAACAAGAGATCATATGAGATCATAGCCATTGAGATGTATGTCTGTTGACTTGATCTTGTTTACTTAGAGCCAAAACTTTGCTTCCAATAACAGATAAGAGTTGTGGTTTCTTGTAAATCTTGATGGTTCATAATTTGTTTCTATTGATTTCACTAGCACAGCATCAGTCGGTTTCAGCATACAGCTGCCTTTGAAAACCGTGAAGCAACTTTGACCACGCCCATAAGCACAGGATCATGGACAAAGGGATGCTCCATTTTTACTCAGATCAACAGGGATTTGCAAAACAAATAGGGATTTTTTGCCAACGAAACATAACAAACTAAAATAAGCTAGCTACTAGTGCCAGCCTCTCGCTGTTACAGAAAACCAGCCATTAGGTACAAAGATGCCACCTCTTTGCAACAAAATCTTGATGGACAAACAGTTTACATTAATTCGGTACAACGAGATACTTATCTTAATAAATAAGACCTTGATCGAAAATTATATAGAATTAGACAGTCTGAGGAGCGAGACATGTTCAAGCATTCATGACATACTTTATCAAATGTTCAAAGTTCACCAAACCATTAGCATCTTCTTGATGGTTGATGATGTCATCACACTGCGTCTCTGTCATCCTGTCACCAATGTTGGCCAAGATGTGTCTCAGCTCTGCTGCCGAGATGTGCCCAGTTTGCTCCCGGTCGAACGTTTTCAGGCCTTCCACCATGTCCTCGTAGGTGCCCACACTCGGTTTGACGGACATCTGCTTAAAGATCCCATAAAAGGTTTCGAAGTCTACCCTCTTGCCTTTCAGGTCGGAGTCTACAAGGATTTTGTTTACGTCAGATGTGAGTGGATTGAGGCCAAGTGCTCTCAGAACTTCGATCATTGTTCCTGCCTCTACCTTCATGTCTCCCTTTTTGTCGAATATAGAAAAAGTGTCCTTCATGTCCTCAAGAAACTCTTCGTTGTCCTCAGCCATTTTGTTTGGGTTGCTTCTAGGCGGTAAGAGAAGACTTCAGCAGACTCGAGCAATAGAGAGTGGAGAGTGTCTTTGTTGCCCAGAAGCAGCAACTATATCTACGACCAATGGGGGACCAACACCTTACTTCTAAAAGCCCGTATGCTGCTGTGACTTCAAATGCAGAAATGACGTTGACGGGGGTAGCATTAACTATGTCTGCAGCATTGTTCAGATTTTAATTGAAAATACGGTAAAAGACCGCACTATTGCCAATATGAAATCAACAAGCTAATCCTAAATGGATAATCCAACGTAAACAAACAGTTGCTTTCTCTGTGTTAATACGCAAGGAGAAAATAGAGGCTTCTGCACTGCATTTGAAAGACGATGGCCAAATTCTTTGTTCATCAAACTAGAAAATTATCATTTCATGTAAGCACTATGCATCGTAAAACACTTTTCTGAATATACGGGGCCCTCTTAACAGTTCCAGCCTCTGCCTGGTTAAAATATATATCACCTTGCATTGTCTGACTCATTCAAGGCGTTTTGCCAAACTTTCTGCGAAAGAGTTTCTCAAACAGTTAAGACTAGAGACGATAAACAAACAAACGAGAATACTGTCACTTTAACAGTTAAATCCCTGCAACGTTTGTTAAGGATCTACCGAGAGCAGTCTTAGCAAGATCAGCCTCTAGATGTCTTGCAAATACTCTTAGGCTAACAAGACTTCGCACATAATGTGACTTTAATTTCGTAAAGCTCCTTTCCTCTTGGATCCTACAATATCTTATATCTGCATTTACTGATAAAATCTTTATGTGACTGTGAATATGACATGATCCTAATTCTTTAGTAGGCCGCGAAGTGTTAGTTATTTCCGCTTTATTTTGAGCATTAATGAAAGTTGCGTAGAACTGCAATGCATTGTTCCCCGGATTCTCCCTGTACCCAGCAGCTACATAGAAATATTTTCCCACAATTATCCACAAAAGGTGTTTTACTTGGCACAAATTACTAATCAAGTCGCTTCCTGATTCATTTAAAGACTTTTGAACAGCGGTTGCTGATTAAACGCGCGAATATTTGCTATGACGTCACCTTTGATTTGCACACTGCAACACGGGTGTTTTAAGACACATATTATTGCTAATGCATGTGTGATGTTTTGTATACGAGATATCTGAGTGTGTGCGGTTGTATGAAATAATTGTCGAGAAAAAATTTCGTATAGAAAACAACTCTGGTTTCTTGCCAAAAAGATGCTTCGTAATAAAAATTAATGCTTTTAGCATCATCGTCTCGCTCTATAAAGGTCAGTTTTAGTACAGGATAAAACACGATTTTAGAAAGCAAATTCAGTACAGCATGGTCCGGCAGAAGGGACTAAGTGTTCCCTTGGTGTTGTTTGAATGATTCATCTTCCCCGCGACAATCTGCGACTTTCCCGCGGAACCTAGCGGCCCCACAGCTGATTTGTTTTAAGCAGCAGCCTTCGTTAACTGATTTGCATGATTATATCAAAATGATACTAAAATAGCCAGTCAAAGCGCTCTTCCAATATCATTCATATTTTCAAGGTCGAAAAAGACTCTATAAGAAAGTGTTTTTACATTTTGAAATTAGCTCACAAGCATTCGTTGACTTTGTTGTTGAAAATCAAAAAATGCATTGAAGAGGAATGATCATTCAAGTGGTAAACTGTTGATCTTTGCGAGAAGATCATTTTTTGCTGTGCAAAGTCGTCACCTGTAAAATGTAGAGCACAGGCTTAGGCCAATGTTAGTCAGCCAGACATTACGATAAGGTCGATACAAAAGAAAGAGCCCTCTACAGTCACTGACCTAATGGCCCCTTATTCGACCTTATTCGATAAATCCTGACAACAACTGTAAAACATTATAGCCGTATTTTGAAGAGAGATGGGACCACTGCCTTGAAAGCAATATAGTTGACATGAAGGGTGAAGTTTTAATCATTATCCATCAAAATGTCTTTTCATGTCGGCTGTGTGGTTGATATCCTGTTATCACAGAGCAATCAGCCAATAGACAACGTTCTTCACCAGGTCTTCGGCTAACAACACCACCCCCGTCAAAATCTCATCAATCACCGGGATAAAAATTCTCAGCTTCTAGATTCCTTATTATACTTTGTATATCCACTTTCTTTGTTTTGTTGTGTGTCGCATCTCAAACAAAAGATCCTTCGCAAAAGACTTCGGGCTGTTCTTTAATAGGATCAATCAGTCCTTTTTCAAACACACACCTTACTAGCAAAGAGGCGAACATTCCAGGCTACATTTGTGCGATAGTTTGCAGCAGTTATTCACCGAACATCCGAGAAAAGTCCTCCAAACATCATGGAGTCCATGTCCCAGTTGTTGGCAATTGTCGCTTTTGTTGATATAGGCCTAGGAATCAAGGAACTGGCTACAGAATCGCAGCAAGATGGCCGCCTATTTCTGGGCTGCCATTGAGCTGGTGCTTATCACAAAGGAAATCGCTTGACCAAATATGGTCACGTAAGCCCGAAGTATTTGAGAGCAACAACAACAAGTGGACAGTCAAACGCCTCAACGCCGCTCGAGCGATCTGTTTAACCATAGTCTGACGGACTTGCTCCCGTAGTAGCAAATGTTTCGCTAGTGTTCAAGATTTCAAGCCGGAAAGCTGTGAAAGAATACACCCAAGATACTAGACCAATGCTTAGGCTCTTGTAGGCCCTTGGTGAAAAATCAGGATTCGCTTTTTATCGACGCGCCCACTACGGAGTGTGGGCAAATGCAACTTTTCAGACAAAGAATTAGATGGTTTAACGAACAATTTCCTCAAGCTCTATTGTTAAAGCATAATAAACTTTTATTTTAATGGCCACGAATGCATAGTCAGTTATCAATCAAAACACTCCTACTTTAATCTTATTTGGAAAGGAAAGATAATGAAATATTGACATTGGCAAATAATGCTTAAGAAAGGAGGCATTGTTTTGCTTAACGCTGTTGTAATTAAACTCGAGATGGAGGTGTTCTAGGTGGAGAGGACCAAGCTTGAATAGCTAAGGGGTATCAAATAGAAACGCAATGCAGCCCCATACTTGAACGTGTGAAAAAATCAAAATGATTGTTGACACTCAGTGAAACTCTTAATATTGAGTTTAAAACCCAAGCAGGAAAACATACTAACATGAGTGCTCTGTAACTCACTTTTCCATCAAATTAGACCCAGAATTTAATAAGGCCCTGGTTAAACGACCAACAGCGTATGTAAATACCGCAGATCCTCGAATTAGCCCCCTGGGGGCTTATTCATTTTGGATATTTTTGGATGGGGACTTATTTGAGTAGAGGGGGCTTTATAAAATTACCTGAAACATGCCTAAAAAGTGAGACATAATTAAAAGACCGCGTATAATAGTATTTAGCAGGAATGATTTAATCTTAGAACCTAAAGTAGTTCTCTTCATAATTTTATAAGATTTTACAACATTTCGCACACAGAGCTTTAAATGTGTGACTTTGACTTAAGTTCTAGAATATTTTTATGAAATTTTGTTGCAAACCTATGATTGTAAACAAATGCTGAATAGTTGGTTTATGAAATTGAAATTTGGGCATCCCAAACGGTCGAATTTTACAAGTAAATAAGCTTCAAAAAAGACAAAAATAGATTTTATCCTCCTGAAGTGATGACTGCCTATAAGAGCGCTCTTCTTCGTTCAAATGAGCAACAAACGCTAACTTCTTTGTAGGGAACGATTAGAGCTGATAACTTCAAAGTGAAAACACTCCGTAGAGATAAACGTGGCCAAACGCTCTCGAAAACCTTCGAAAATACCCGAAACAATAGAAATGTCAAGCATAGCTACTTAAAAATTTGAACATGTCCGATTTAGTCTCGACAGTGCTCGAACGCCCTCAACTTTTGATTCTTTTAAAGAATTTTTAACAAGAAAATTTTTTCAAAAGTGTCAATCGCACAATATTTACAATCTTTACATCAAGGCTTCCCCTTTTCTCTGCAAAATGTACCTTTTTGAAATATTAGTTTTTAGTTTTTGCATTCCCTTGCAGTCATATAGTTTTCTAAAAAAAGGAATTAAAAAGAAAATTCCATCTATCAAAATTTTCCATAAGGAAATAAATAGGTAGATGCTTCAATAGATACAATTTTTTTGATCTCTCGAGGACACTCAGATAGAAAATAATAGTAACGCAAGTGCTGTTCCTCGCTTGACTTCTGGTCTGAGTTAAATGCGCGTGGGAATGTGACAACAATACCGCAAAAGTGCCACTTGCCATCAATGATTAGTGAAGCGAAAAGAGGCCAATAATAGAGCTCTTAGGCATGCATCAAATCGTCATGGAAGCAGCTCATTTGCAATGGAGTGTGAAATTACGGTAGGCATTGTAGATTTTAAGAGCCTACCAATGCAGGCCCAATGTTGCCCAGGATTTTAGCGTTGTGGCATTGTGACCTCTTTGAGATATGGTTAGGTCACTAAACGATGAATTATGTGAAAAGGACACACCAGAGAGGTCGAAGGTCAAGCTCTCGCCAGTTCCCAGGAAAATTGCTTAAAAACGTAAGTTTCTATATTCTTTGTATTCTATGCTTTTCAAGCATTTATCGCCAAATAATCCCCTCTCCCATAGGGTGTTATCAAGTCCAAATTTCGTAGTTAGCCCTACTCAAATTATACAAACGAGAGGAATGAAATTTTGCTTATATTAAATTTTGAAATTTGGATACTTTTATCAGTATCAAAAAATAGCACCTGGGAGAAGCCCGCTACGGGCGATTGAAAGAAAGCGTTTTTGGGTTTCGGGGGCTCTCCACTGACCCAAAATGAAAGAGTTAATAGGAACAATATTGAAATGACTAAGAAATTTTTTACTGCCGCATATGTTGAAAACCATGGTGGGGGGCCAAATCAGGGAGGCTGCGCGAAATCGAGACTTTTGCAAAGGAGGCCTGGATCCGGCCTAAATAACAAAGCCATCCAAGCAGAAGTGTCTTTTGGTTGGGATAGTGCATTTAAAGGTACAAGATATATAAATCCTCATGTCTAGTACCAGTTCTAAAACCCCAGAAGGGAAGGTCGACAATTACCGACGGACATGGGACAAGGAAGAGTTTGAACAGAAGGCGAAAGAGCGGCTGCTAGATGAAAACAGCGATGAAGGCTTGTCTTCTGACAAGGAACACCCCGTGAAAAGGGAGTTATTACAGGCTAGAGACTATGCAGTTGATCTGGACTCAAAGCTTGGAAAGAATACGATAATCACGAAAACGACACCTCTTTCAGATGTTGGTGGCTATTATTGCAATGTCTGTGACTGTGTAGTCAAAGACTCGATAAACTTTTTAGACCATATCAATGGTAGAAAGCATCAAAGAAATCTGGGAATGTCTATGAGGGTTGAGAGGTCAAGTCTTGACCAAGTCAAGAAAAGGTTTGAAAGTAATAAAGAAAAAAAGAGGAAGAGAAGAAAAAACAAGATTATGATTTTGAATCAAGGGTAAAGGAACTCAAAGAAGAGGTAAGTCTAATTTTGGTATTATGTTAAAGGACTATTATGGTAGGGAGCTATGTGAGCCTAAGGGCAAATGAATGTTTAATAGCCTAAGGGAGTTGTGCTACTTTGCATGTAGACCATAATTTATACTCAGATTGTAGAAATCTTGGTCTAAACAACAACAATTTTCACATAGACGGCAATTTTCACTAGTAGCGAGAAAATATTAAGATGAAAAATAATGTTTGCCTTCTACATCTTTTTCATTAAATGGCATCTGCTTTTGACACAAGCTAATGGAGATTAAGTAGTTGTTAAGTCACTGAAAAAGCAAGTAAAGACAATTATTTGGAAACAGGAATACAGGTGCCTTCTTGAGGATTTTTTTAAAATTCCTACATGAAGGTACTGGTTTTTGAAATGTTTGCCTTTAAAGGTAATCATGCAGTTCCCAAGCATGTGTTATTTTCTTCTTCTTTAGAAATGATCCGTAACATTGTTGTTTGGAGATTACTACGTTGTAAGTTTGAGTGTGGATTTGCTCTATGCAGTATATAGAAGCCAGAATTTGGGTTTGATGCAAAAGAAATCAAAGTAAAATATCACAATTAAATACCAAGTTTTAGGTATGGCCACTAAAGCAAGGTGAACTGAAAAATGAGCCAACATTTTTTTATAGCAAATCTCATTGTGTTGCTTTTAGTCAGACAAAAAATGAATGCCTTGTGTTGTTTTTTTAGTTTCATGCTCCTTTTGAATTTTGTAGGAAGAAAGGGTTAAGCAGAAGAGGAAAGAAAACCGAAAAGAAAGAAAAAGAAAAGCTGATGATGTACAGGAAGAGTACTTGGATAATGATGTAGCTGCAATGATGGGCTTTGGTGGTTTTGGAACCAGTAAGAAGTAGACATTATAAAAGCCAAGCCTGGCTTAAAGAAATCCAACTGCCACAGATATCTATGCTGCTGAAAAGCTATGCTATGTATTTCTAAGGCAATTATGACACTTTTATTTGGTTTAGCAAAGAGACTTCTAAATGTTAGATGTTACATTGTCATCTGTTAATAACTCTTTAAAGTAATTTATACTATTATTCATGATGAATATTTCTGGAGAAATATGTTCAAAGATTCTCAGTTAATGCAGAAAAAGGTCTTTGCTACATTTGACCATTGCTACATTCAACTCTCCAGTCTTAATCAAACAATATGTATGTTTAAGTGCTAAAGTGTTTAGCATACTTTTCACAGGCACTTAGGAAAATAACCATTAGGGAGTTGTACTATATATATAGATCATATTTTAAACTCAGATCCTTTTAATTTGGAAATTTTAATCTAAAGCAAAAAAAATATTGAGATGCAAAATTATGTTGAAGCTTTTGACATGGAGATAAATGAAGATTAGGTAGTTGTTAAGTCACTGGAAAAATAAGTAAAGCCAGTTCTTTGGAAACATCAAGGAATATATTGTATTAAAACATTCAGTAATTTTAAACCAAATTTGTGTTAACTGAGAAATTTTATTGAGAGTTTTTTGTGCTTACTTTACAATATTTCCAGGTTAATGGAAAATTATTATGGTTGATTCTAGCTTGTTTAGTACAGGTTTATTTCAAGATAGATGAAATAAGGGGCCGGGTTGTTTTTGTCTACAATAATGCAATTAGAGCATATGTTGTTCCTCTAGCAAACGAGAACTTTGATGTATCTGTTACATTGAGAAACTCATAGAGCAAGTTGTACATTAACAAACAGACTGTTAACAAAGACTCTAAATGCCCTTGCAGTTAATAAAATTCACCCATGCTTTTCAGATAACAACACACTGCTCATAATACGTGTACAATTTTTAACTTTAGGTTTTAGCGTTTTCTGGTGCTTCACTCTTCTCTTCATCTACTTTTGAGCTGTCAACAGTATCTTCTTGTAGTTTCCTAGCATCAGTTTCTTCTTCAATAGTTGTTGCATATTTGTGTTCAAATAGGAAGTCCCACTCTCCAAAACGATGACCAGAAATATAGTAAGCAGCTGGGCTTGCACCTTTCCAGTTGTGTTGATCAAAATTTCCAGGTTGTTTGGTTGAGTAAAGTTTTTTTCCGTCTGGTGTCAATGCAAAATTGTAGTTCACTTCATTTTCTAATACATAGGTTATCTTTTCATCAAGATTCTCCTTTGTGACAAAGTCTTTACTTTCTTCCTATAAATGATAAGAATAAAATTAAAGGAAAGAGTAAAAATCAATGCTCAGGAACCTCCATTCTAAGAGTTGACTATTCCAAGAAAATGTCCAAAGCGACCTCATATTCTCTAATCCCTGTTGAATGCCACAGTTTGATGGGATGCCAAGAACATTAAGAGGTTGGTTTCCAATAGCAACATAAAAACATGACATGCAGTGATCAAAAGAATTTATTTAGCTAAAAAGCTTGTCAAAGTTTTCACAGGATATCCTAAAAGAGCCTTCTGATTTGAATTTCTAGTTTATAAACACATTCAAAAGTGTTATATTAGGAATATTAGAAAGAAGAGAGATTGAATTGAGATGATAAACAGTTTGAAGCTTGCACCCTATAGAAAGAGGCAATGACACAAAAGTGAGTTACCCACTTGACCATTGATCAAGTGGGTAAGTCTTTTCTAACCTAATTAACAAACATTTAGTAGCCTTGCAATAAGATGCCTGGTGTATTCAAGCCTTTGGGCAGCAGCAAATAGCACAAAGTGCACAAAGAAGATATAAATTGCAAATAAAACTGTAACAGACACACTGTAGTTGAGTGAGTGAGCAAGAGAGTAGAGATGTGAGTGACAAAATCATGACATGATCTAGATTACATTGAGTTTGTAGTGCATTGCTGTTTTACAAACAAAGAGGTTTGGCTAGGTAAAAAGGAAAATTTCAATCAAAAACCCATATAAAAAGACTTCTTGAGGCTTTTACGAGGTAAAGTGGGCAAAATCTTACAATGACTTGGAGAACAAGAGCCCTCCTCTTCTCAAAAATCAGCTCATCTTGCTCCATCTGCTCTAATGCCTGTGTTTCCTCATCCTTCTGTCTCCTTTCAGCCTGAATGAGGTTTCTTAGCTCCCTGTTAACCGAATAAAGAAAATTTATACAAAACTTCAGATTATTCTAATATTGCTGAAAAAATCTTATTTTGGTAGAACGTTCATAATTTTACAGTAAAATAGGTCTAAAAGATTCTACAGCGATGCGATATAAGATACCTCTCACGGACCTTTCTCGTTTTAATTCTTCGTTATTTTTCAAGATGAGAGCAATGTTCATGGCCTCTGCCTCCTTCTCCTCGGCTTGCCTTTTCATTTGCTCACCCTCTATGTCCTTCTTTCGCTCTTCCTCCAGTCTATACTGTTGTCTGAAATATCCTGCAATATCTTCCATCTTCGCTTTGTATGCGGATGTGGCTTCCCTTTTAGCAGCTCTCATCTCCACAAATGCCTGCACTTCATCTTCAGTGGCACCATCTTCAATCATCTTGACTAATCTTGGAGCGGTAGCTACTTTCACTTTTCTTTTTCCTCGTTCTACTTTACTAGTTGTGTGAAATAATGAAGACCTCACATTTACAGCAAGAATTTTATCTGCAATTCTAACATAATCATGTCTAATTGCCTGAAGAGATTTCAAGCAGGCGTTTAGGCCCGCCATCTTGAAGGAATCAAGGGCAAATGAAAACGAGGTCAACACAAAGTGCAAAATTTACGAACTTACGAGCTTAAGGCTGAAATACACGGTCCTGTTTTTACGTCCTTTTTCACCTAAAGGATGAAAAAGAGGGATGGCAGTCACCTGTATACACGTATCATTTAATGGACAAGGATCCCTTTTCCATTTCGTTGTTTTCGTCGTGGGTAGGCCAACAAAGAAAGTAGCTGCTGCCTGTTAATTAGTGGCACTAATTATCAAACGGCTAAAAAGTCAACGCGCGCTTATTTTCAAGCGTATGGCCTACACCACGTTAAAAGATATTCTGCATACAGTTTTTTCTTTTATATAAGAATATGCTTCATACACTGATGCATACATGCCTTGTTCTTTTTTTGCTCTCAATTTTCTGCAGAAAACGTTTTGTGGGATCTTCTTCCAATTTTCGTGTGCTTTTTTATTGTTTAGGCAGTGATAACCCAGAATTTAGCTTGGCAACAAATCTGTGGTTGATTTGCTCCGAATCTTGAAACAGGTTGGGTTAGTTATATTGCTAGCATGATGCCTTTCTTGTCCAAAATGTGTCTCTTTTGAATGATGAATTCTTCATAAGTATATTTACTAAAACTGTTATTATCCCTTACAAGGGTATTCCTTATATATCGATCTATGTACAATCCCAAAAAGTAATTCAAATTCACTAACCTAGGCTCTCATTCGTGCTTAGTTCGCCCCCACACATATCTAAAGACAACAAAGTCATGCACCAAGGAGCATAATTAACTTTAATATCATTATTCAAAGGCCTTTTCGATGCTAGGATATGAGTGGAATTAGTCTATAAATGAATAGAGCAGACGAGCTTAAGTGATTAAAATTGTTGGTTCGAAAGGTATGCAAATCAACTTTGATATGACAATTTGAAATTGATTTCTAATGACTTTATAGTATCTTAGAATATCTGGGTCTGTAAGTTGATAGAATACATAATATCATAGGGCGCAAATTTTTTTAATAATTTCTATCAAATATAGTCCAATCATGAACCATTTCAACAGACATAGCATGACTGAGGAAAAATGTTTCGATTGAATCATAGCATCAAATGCTTCGCGTATTGAATTCAGATTGGCCAAAAATCTTGGTAAATGATGATGATGTTCCATTTTCGGGAATACTGTTAGTGGCCACCGTCCTGTTAAGTTTCTTGCTTGAGCGCAAATGCTAAAATATTTGATAAAAATAACTTCTGAACCAGGTATGAGTTTACGATACCTATATTACGGAAGCCGAAAGTAATGTTTTTTATGATACTTCCGCATTTTAAAGATTCTCCGTTTGATGCATTCATTACCTTTGCACAATTAAGAAAAAATTCACACTTCATGCGCGCTAGCACTAAATAATTAAATTTTGATGGATTCAGGGAACTGCATTCTGTTTTTATAATAATCTCCGTTTGTTTGCCACGTGACCGCCATTTTACCACGTGACCACAATTTTTCTAGTCTTTGTATACTTGTGGCATCTTGAATCAAGCAAAGCTGCAAACAAACCAGGAGTTGATTTGTCAAGAACTGGTCTTTCGATTCAGATACCGCTTGTAATGAAAGGACGCTAATTCCAAACGTAACGTCGTTTCATTCTTGAAACATTTATGACAAGACCTGTTTAGCAGTCCTGTTTCAGTCGTGAGTTAACTAATCAAGACATCAAATTGCGTAACGGTGCTTTGTGAATTATAGGTAAGCGAATTATATTCTTTGATCATTTCATATGAACTTTCCGAGCAAGGGCATAATTCTTAATTTATATCGATGTCAATAAACAACTTCACCTAGAGCCATAAACATATTTTACATTGCCAGAGAACTGTTTTTCTTTTCTCTTTCTAATGCTATGCGTAAATACCACTAGCTGGTGACATTTAGGTGACAAAGGCGCAATCTCATTAAGTTTCTATGTCATTAAACGCATTGATGGAATGCGAGAAGCAAAATTTGTTGGTATAACCTTTAAGGTTAAGATTACTTCTAATACTAAGGAAAGCAGCTGATGTAGCTCCAAAGGGTATAGCATTTTGCACCTCTCCACTTCTACAACCGATTTTTACTTGCACGATTGATGAAAATTTGTATTTGTATAACTCAATGCATATAATTTGTAGTTCTAGAAAATCTAGGATGCCCACACGAATGGCATAATTTAGTTAACACGTCTTATATTTTGACTCTGAGTTGTAAAATTTTAATACTTCTATCCTGGATCACACGTTGAATCGTTCTTATCACAACTGGAATATCTCTTCAGGTCTAATCACTTGTTGATAAAATTCCTCCATTTTATCATAGATTGTCGAGGGCATGGAAAAGCGGCAGGAGATTGTTATACTCCAGTGTGTGTTCTGCAAGGGGTCATTGCACCGTCTCAAAGTGTTACCATGCTTGCACTCCTGCTGTGAAAACTGTGCAGATGCGCTATCTTTAAACTCTACAACATTTAGGTGCCCTGCTTGCAACGAAAGGATCGAAAGATCTGTGTTTTTCTCATTGCCTGAGAATTTAATTTCTCGCGCCTTACAGAGAAACTTGGAATGTGAGATGGGAAGCAAAGGTATACATGATATGTTGAGAGTGCTCTATTTGCAAATTTCTTAGTTCTGCTATTTCGGCTGAAACGTATCTTTTTTTATTAAGAATACATTTCATAGGTCTTCTATAAAGTCCCGTAAACCTTTCCGTGGCATGATCTATTAATCCTACATCTATTGTTTAGGTATGTCTGTCTGATAATCACGAAAAGAAGAAAAGAATAAGAATGAAGTAAATGAAAGAAAAAGAATAGAATAAAAGAAAGAATAAAGATCAAACTGTAAATGCTGGCAAACTACCGTTCTATCCGTCACCAAATTATTCCTTTTTCACAACAGTTCGAGTATGATCACATGACACTATTGATATTTCAGAACCAAGTTGGTGCAAAATATGCGGAGATGAGCTTGCTATTGCTGATGCCTCTACAAACAGTGCAGGCCTCTGCAAAATGTGCATCAAAATGCATGCAAAGGTTTTGGAACTGACATTCGCAAAAGAGCATGCTGCAAAAGAGCCACTGAGATCACAGCATCATAGAATACCATGCAAGGTCCACAGTGGGGAAGATCTCAGGTATCTATGCAGGACATGCGAGGAGCCGATATGCAGCGAGTGCTTGATTATTGAACACAAGCGACACCAACTAAGCAAGATTGAGGAACACGGGAATGTCTATCGAACGCAGGTAGGCATAATGGTACTACACAAGCCACCAGTGCTTAGGAACAGCGGTATTACCTTGTTTTGATATCGCCCTAGCAACTACGAGATCACTGGTGCAAGTCAGACTTGCCATGGCCAAAAACATACGAAAAATGAAGCAGCAGATTTGTCGCATTTCTGACACTGTTAACAAGGCTTCTTATTTACAACGCACAGAAACAAACGACATTTCACAACGCAATATTAGACAAAACGACAGAACATGGCAAAGCCGAACAAAAAAGCTATAGAGCACGACACATTACAGCAACACACAATACGACATGAAATGATTAATATAATAATAATATAATTATTGATACGGGGTTGCCTTTTCAGCACCACTGGGACGACGGAGGTTGCATAACACAACCAAGTCACGATAGAACCTAACGACAGACAAAGAATTACATGATGATGTACGATATGACCCAACATAGCTCAACATTCATTAAACACGTTCCTATAATAGAAAAATTAACTTGCAACATTGGCGTGTTAATTCAAAGCTCTTTTTATTTAGAAATGTCAACTCTTGATCAATAATGGTCATAATTAGCCAACCCATCAAATTTACAACAACTACCATTCATTATGCTTGTGTTATTGTCTTTTGAAGCTTGCCATGCTAGAGACGAAATTAAAAGAGAAGACGTCTTCAACAAAGGAAAGCCTTCTTCAGATCAATGACTTGAAAGAATGTGTAACGCTGAATCACTCTAATGCAAGGCATAGCGTCGAGAATTATGTCCAATCGTGTAAAGAAAGGCTTGACTTGATTCAAAGCAGAGTCCTTGAAGACATTGAAACAGAAGCTTACAGAAAAAGCTTAGATCTAGGAGAGCAAGGAAAAACGTTGCTGCAAATGGTCAACAAATTTGAAACTGCGCTTGTCTTTACAGACAGCCTTCTAAAACATGCGAATGATACTGAAGTCGCTATTGTCAAGAAACATGTAGTGAGCAGGCTACGTGAGCTGGATGACATCGATGCAGTCACGAGTCCTAAGGTCGACAGCTCGTTTTCATCAGTAGCAGATTTGCAACAAAGGGTGGAGAGCCTGCTCTTTGACCACCTGCTACAGGGCAAGAAACCTCTATTTTGAATTTCTTTACACCCAAATAAAAAGGAACAGTTCATTGTGGAAATATCCATTAGGTGTCCTTGTGCATTCTCGAAATAAAGATGGCTTCATGTAAAGACTAAGCAAAGATTTTGGTTTTTTTTAAAAAAAATGTAGAAATATTTTGCTATTGCAAATTTTATCAGTACTTTAAAGATGAAGCATTACAATTGCATCTTATTAAATCCTATCAAGCAATAAAAATACTGTATTCTCGTTAAAATGTTTTTAAATATAGCACAGTTTATAATAATCACTTAGTGTACGGTACTTTATTATTATCATTCGTTATGTTGATTAGTAGTGGACATTTTAGGACAGTTTAGGACAGTAGAGAACTGGGACCGAGTTTCAGTTATTTGGAGTTGGATCTTCGAGAGCACGAGACAAGATGGCGAATCTTAGAGTTTAGCGATTTGTGTGCGGCACATTTCCGTACATTAGTAATGAAATATCAATCATGGTATAGAAGTATATTATTGTCCTTTTCATTGCTTTAACTATGGAAAGCGATTGCCGAAACAGGCAGAGCATCTTTGCTGAAATGTTAAAATCAAATAGAAAGTTGAAACATTTTCGAAAAAATCAAATTGTTCTTAGCTAAAGGTCTCTATATAAAGAATAATTATATTGATAGTTGAGATCTCTGCTTGACTTCCTCCGAAGTCCTTCTAGTTTATCATATATGGTGAAGCAGCTGCTCGAACGAACAAATTACCAATTCGTTATTATTATTATTATTATTATTACTATCATTATTATTATCTGGCTGTGGTATAGAAACAGGCTCGTTCCGTGCCTTGACTTGCAGGATGCTTTGTCAATTATAAACAAGGATTGAGCCTGATTTCTGGTTGTAGAATCTGTTGATTCTCGGCTTACGTGCCAACTAGAAACAACAAGAAACAACAGTACATAACGAAAATCGAGAATCGATACAATTTCATTCTCTTTACACAGTGGGACAAAAGGATTGAAGTCATATTCCCGTATTATATTATGGACAAAGCGATTGAAGCTTTATAACTGAAGAGGCAATTCAAGTTAAGAAATCGTTGTCTTCAATCAACGGCAAGATATAGGTAGACACGAGAAAACCTCCTTTCAAGAATTTATGGATTTAGGTCTAAAAACCATTAATGAAGGAAAGGAGAACAATTTGATGCATATAAGTTGCAGTGATTGAATTGGCATGGAACGTCCATCAGTTACATATTATGCGTATTGAAGGGGTGCTCGCTATAGCAGCCAAAATGGCTTCCCCAGCCAATGTAACCCTTAACAAACAAGTTTATGAGCAGCTCACTAACAAGTGAAATAAATCCAGTTGTAAAGTTCTGCAAGCCGGTAAAACTGGCCTGCCAGGGTGTCGAAGCAGTCAAGCGTTGGAACGGCAATCGTGTATTTACTTGGTACTCTGTGACGCTTGACAGAAGAATCGAAGTAACTGACAAACACCTGTTCTGCAATAATGGCTTTACTTTCAATTCATCATTTGGATAGTGTTTAAATAAAGGGACGGACCAGAAGCCCAGTCTTCGTTCGCCTTCATCATGTTCTATTATCAACTCTTGAGGTTGTGCAGTCTTTTTCTAGTATGCACGAGCAGTAGTGACTTCTCGACGTATCCTGAAAACTTCGAGGAATTCAGAAACACCTTCAAAACTGATCGCCCGACTATTGGCGTTCTGACCATGGCAAATGATGATAAGAGATTGTTCCAAAAAACTGAGGGCACCGATAACACCACTTACGTTGCAGCGTCGTATATCAAGTTAATTGAAGCTGGAGGTGCAAGGGCTGTCCCTCTCTTGGCTGATATGCCAGACGACGAGCTTATGAAAGTCATCAAGTCGATCAATGGAGTTGTTTTGTCAGGGGGAGACGGACAGCTCTTCAACTCGCATTACGACAAGGTGGCTAAGATTGTTTACGATTACTCGATCAAGAAGATGGACGAGGAAGGGGAACATTGGCCAATTCTTGGTATATGCAGAGGATCGCAGATACTACCAATATTTACGGAAAAGAAAGACTTCCTTGTGCACACGGCCTCAAAGAATTACTCCGTTCCCCTGGAGTTTCATGGCGACTATAAGAAGAGTAAACTGTTAGGAGGTGCTTCCAAGGGCATCATCAAAGCACTGGCTGACCTACCCATAACTATCAATGCACATTTGTATAGCTTGCCCTCAAAATATTTCCTGAAAAGCAAGACCCTGAACGATTTCTACCAAGTTGTGTCATTAAACAACGACAAAGAGGGAGTACGTTTTGTGTCAACTTATGAAGGTAAGGCTACTTGTTAAGGGTTTTTTCCTACAGGGAATGAAAACGCTTAATCTACTCAGGTTGCAAAATCCCTAGACAAATTGTTTATTGTCCCGACCTGAAAAATGGTAAACTTCAATTTGTTATTGAAGCAATAAGCAACAAACTTCATTGTGCCCCTTGTACTGACTTTCCCCTAGTGTGAATCCGATTTTGATCCTCCCTCGATTTGAATGCAAATGATGTATAATGTCATAATGGCGCATTGCTGATTATCCGTACGTCTTGTATTTTCGATGCTGCCAATGCTGCAAATGCATATGATATTGATCGTTTCAAGCTTTCATGCATCAATCTGTATTTGAACTGGAAGACTCTACGGTATAGCAATGAATTTTTTTCATTGACACAGATGTGCGTCTCCTTGTGTTTCGTGGAAATGAAAGCGAGTGGTCTCTTCCACTGCAAGTATAATCTGAAAATGAGAATAATATACAATTAATACATATATTATCCATACTACATATAACATATGTGATCATATATTAATATATATATTAAGTATAGTTTTGAATACTGAGTAAGTTTCTGACCTGCTCTTGAGAATCCTAAAGACTAGGAAGATTACTGTCAAGGTTTAGAAATGTCACATCAGCTGTGCGTATGACAGGGCCTACTTGAGCCCCTTTAGTGGGCGGTGCCAATACATGCTTGGCTTGATTCATCTGATTAATGTACTCTCGTCGAATGGAAGAATCGAATGTTTTACCCTCGTGCTCCTAAATGGTTTTTCGTTACGCAGATTATAACATTGCATGAATACTTTCATCAATTGCAAGGCAATCTCAAACCAAAAAATATTACTACGAATCTGTTCTTTGTAAAGGTCCCAAACAAAATTTTTCTTTACCAATGGATTGACGGTTCTTTAATTATTCCTACAGGATAATACATTCAGTAATGAAACGATGACAACTGATTTACAATGCGCCTTGTCTTAAAACTTAGCGTATCAAACATGCAATTAGATAACAAAGATGAACGAAATTTAAGATACAAGCTATTCTAGTGAGAAAAAAGAAAGAAAGTTTGATGCTGTACATAAACCCTTGCTCCCTTTGATTTTCAATGACTGCATGGCCCTGTAGACATGATGTATTATTATTAATTTTTTGAACACTTTCTTTATTAGCCCGTCGCTACCCGATCTATGGCTTGCAATGGCATCCCGAGAAGCTCCTCTTTGTCTGGAATCCGATGATGGCGGCGGACCATTCCATCGATGCGATCAGAGTGGCCCAGTACTTCGCCAATTTCCTAGTCATGGAAGCTAGACGCAATTCAAATCGCTTTTCATCTCGAGAGGAAGAAGAGAAGTACTTGATTTACAAGTGGCGCCCAATTTACATTGGCGACATCCCGGAAACACCCTATGAGCAGGTGTATTTGTTTCCCCGTCTCCGAGAAGAACTTTGAAGGCCCAGGTCATTTAGAACTGCTTATATATTGTGAAATACTCAATAGAAGTACACTTTCACAGCTTTGCACTCTGTTTTTGGAACGTATATAGGCCATATTTAATTTGATTTGAAGTGATGAAATAGCGTTAGCGATTGAATGATGAATCTTTCTATATGTTCTCTCTCTTTTGGATTCAACTGAGTCATGTCTCCTTCAAGTAGCAAATATGTTTGACAGCAGAATGAATTGGTAACTGGCATCTTAGTGCTCCGCGTTGTAAACAAAGGCTCTATCCAGTGTCCGTCGCTAGGCTCTATCTAGTATCTTTTTCTTTTAGTTGCTTCAAAGCACACTGGACCAGCAAGAAGACAAAATTACTCTTTGCAGCCTGTGCTCCATTCAAGCGTGCAGCCAACGAAAACTTGACCCTGAAACTTCGATGCATCTTTAGGGATTACATGTTATAATATAATATAATATAATATAATATAATATAATATAATATAATATAATATAATATAATATAATATAATATAATATAATATAATATAATATAATATAATATAATATAACATAACATAACATAACATAATATAATATAATATAATTTAATATAATATATATAATATAATATAATATAATATAGTAAGATACAATGTAATATAATTTAATATAATATTATATGATATAATATAACATAATATAATGTAAAATGGTATTATAAAATAAAATGCAATGTAATGTAATAAAATGTAACATAGTCAAGTAAAATATTACATAATGTAATATAACATAATCTGATGTAATATAACATTATACAACAAGGTATGATAACATTACAAAATATGATGAATACTATTACACAATTAATGGTTTTATTCTATAATATTTTGCAACACAACATAATATAATGAAATATTGTATAATTTGATATGATACTACATAATATATTATACCAATTATAGGTATAGATGACAACCTCCATGAATACGCAGCCTAGGGATTAAAGCCATCCAGTCTACGTGATAAAACAAATTGCGTTCGAAAATAGCTCAAAAAGTGAAAACAACTCAGACAGAGCATTGTCAGATCCAACACAAAGAAAACAAATTTTAACAGTGCCAAAACCAACGCCAAAGAGGAAAGCCATTGGCCTCAGAAAAATGCACACAAATGCACATAAAAAGAAAATTGACATTGAGGAACACTTACGTATAAGACATGATGACTTTGGCCCACAATTTGCATTCGTCTCTCTTTATTTTGTGAAGAAGGAATCAGGATAGTTGCTTTTAATATAGTCCATCTGGAGCATTGTGACGCAGCAGCAAATCAAATAAGTGCGAGCAGGTAAATTTGGAGCTGATTCTGCAAATTCCGGCACGCCATACCATCATGCAGGCACACCATACAACCCCCCTATACGTCACAAAAGCAAGATCTTTTACACTTCCGTCATCAGTTTCATCTGCATGTCATTCTCATTGCCATTAGGATGTGTAAGTTCTGTAATGAGCTTCTTATGGAATGTAAGCAATGAGAAAAGGGAGCAAATGATAAGTGAGATGTTAGGTATAAAGAGATTATATATAACATATCTTATGTGCATAGTAAGTTGCACGGCCCGAAGGCAATAGCCAAGCCACTTTTTTGTGTTTACAAATATTAGAGAGAGCAACACAGGAAAGGACACGAGATTGTGTCTTTGAGCTGACTTTTTATTCAAAATCTGTTTAATCAATCGCGTGGTTTGTGCATTGCAATTTTCTCAAATTACACTCAAATTATACTCGAATTTTCTCGATGTTTTTTTAACTAGAGTTCCTCTCGAATCCTCGGAAAGATGTATACCTGTTCATATGGAGTATCAGGGATATCACCAACGTAGGAAGGGCGCCACTTGTAAATCAAGTACTTCTCTTCTTCTTCTCGAGATGAAAAACGATTTGAATTGCGTCTGGCTTCCATGACTAGGAAATTGGCGAAGTACTGGGCCACTCTGATCGCATCGATGGAATGGTCCGCAGCCATCATCGGATTCCAGACAAAGAGGAGCTTCTCGGGATGCCATTGCAAGCCATAGATCGGGTATCTACGAGCTAACAGAGTTGGAATTAAGAACATGAGGCTGACCTGTCAAGGAAAACAACGATTTAGAGCAGGTAGGGTAAGTTAGATGGCTGCATAGCGACCCGATTTTCTTTTTGATTTCGAATTCCGAAAGCGCTTTGAAATTGCTTATAAACTCGTATTCATGATGCCGATGGGATGGCGCTCTTCTAGCAGTGTTACGCAGGCTGCGACATCTATTACGCAATATCATTGGAATTTACATTCACCTAGTAGATGGCATGGTGCATTTCTAGCAGTGTTACGCAGGCTGTGACATCTATTACGCAATATCATTGGAATTTACATTCACCTAGTAGATGGCATGGTGCATTTCTAGCAGTGTTACGCAGGCTGTGACATCTATTACGCAATATCATTGGAATTCACATTCACCTAGTAGATGGCATGGTGCATTTCTAGCAGTGTTACGCAAGGTGCTACGTTCATTACGCAATATAATTTGAATTCACATTCATCTAGTGGATGGCATGGTGCATTTCTAGCAGTGTTACGCAAGGTGCTACGTTCATTACGCAATATCTTTGGAATTCACGTTCATTTAGTAGATGGCATGGTGCATTTCTAGCAGTGTTACGCAAGGTGCTACGTTCATTACGCAATATCATTGGAATTCACGTTCCTCTAGTGGATGGCATGGCTCCTTTGTAGCAGTATTACACAACATGCTACGTCAGTTACGCAATATCATAAAAATTCCAAGAATTGAGAAAAAAATTCAATTGCAAAAAAGTCTAGCCGGGAAAGATTTATAGACATGATAGATCTTGCAGTTAACCCGGTCTTATACACTATCAAACACTTAAATATTTCTTTCTAAAGTTTTTCTGTTAAGTAAACCTTTAAAATTTTTTCTTGTTTATAAAAACTGCAAGTAGTTTAGGTCCTGCAAAAAAAGGAATAGGTCATGAATCGGGCGACAAGGTCGATCTATCCTTTGGATGATTTCGTTAAACCAACATTAGACCAGTATTTATACTAAAAGAAGAAGAATGCCATTTAAATATCTCACCTTCATAAGTTGACACAAAGCGAAACCCCTCTTTGTCATTGTTCAATGATAATACTTGGTAGAAATCTGTTAGCTCCTTTTTTCTCAAGAAATACTTAGATGGCAAACTATACTTGTGTGCATTGATGGTGATTGGCTTGTTCTTTAGTGCTTCTATCACGCCTTTAGAAGCATGGCCAAATAGCTTGCTCGTTTTGTAGTCACCATAAAACTCCAAGGGAATAGAGTAATTCTTCGAATTTGTATGCTCGAGAAAATCTGTCTTGTCTGTTATAACCGGAAGTATTTGTGAACCCCTGCATATACCAAGAACAGGCCAATGTTCACCTTCCTCGTCCATCTTCTTGATTGAGTATTCGTAAACGATCTTAGCCACCTTGTCGTAATGCGAGTTATACAGTTTGCCGTCTCCGCCTGACAAAATAATCCCATTTATTGACTTGATAATTTTCATAAGCTCTTTATCATCTAAGTCTGCAATTAGAGGAACAGCTCTTGCTCCTCCAGCCTCGATAAGTTTAACGTACGATGCTGATACATAGGTTGTGTTTCCAGCCAACGGCACATCGCTTAGAAGTTTCTTATCATTGTTTGCCATCGTCAACACACCTATTGTTGGTCGGTCAGTTTTGAAGCTCCTTTTGACTTCCTCGAAGTTTGTGGGGTACGTTGAAAACAAAGTTGATGCTTCAATCGTTGCTGCAACGAAGCATAATATTGTAGCTCTGAAAACAAGACTGCCCCCTTCCATGGCTGCTTATGCAGAGTGATTAGGGTGTAGGTAATGAGTTGAAGTGTTTTATAAACACCCGACTGTTTGATACTCTTATGCAGGTGGATGCAGCCATGTGGAAAGCTTACACTTTCCATACCACTGGTTCTCACACTAAAATAAATTAGCTTCTCCACCTGATATAATGCAGCAAAATAAAAGACATGAACCGTGTTGCACAGAAATGTGCACGGAGGGATTTATCTAGTTGGAATGGCAATCGTCATCATTGAATAATCTAGATGTATTGACAGAGTCGCATTGCAAAGCGATCCTATCAATAAGTTAACACAAAGGGAGGCTGCACAGAAAGTGAAAGCAATACCTTTACGGTGTTATGAGCGTGTTCTACATGACCCTCTTATCATAAAGTGATTAACAAAAATCCAAAAATCCACAAAGCCTCAGAGGCACTGGGTGAGCGCTTCTAAAATCCTTCCACACTAGCTGCGTCTGGTGATCCTCATCTATTAACATTTTCGAGCTTGGGATTAGTTTGGTATTTCAGAAAACTAGGATGTCCAAGGTATATCACAATTTATTTTTCTTGGGGGGAGGGGGGATGGGAATGGTAATGTCAACGTCATGCTTGACAGTATACGCTTGAGATAGATTACTATGATTTAAGCCTGCTTTGGACTCCTCAAGTGACTTGAGCAGGGTTTTACATTAGAGTGGGTGATGCTTGCAATTCGGGTGCAGTTTTATTGGGCCTCACTGAATTCAGTTTCATTGATCGCGCCACTTTCTGCATTAAACACCAGCAAAACAGCAAGGAAAGAAAAGATAGGTTTGAGAAGCTGTACCAGCAGATCTAGGGAAGACATTCCCCTTAACGACTTCTCGTGTGATATCTACCACATAGCATAAAGTTGACGTCTTCAGCCGAACGCAATTGAGTCCCGTCTCTCGTGATGATGGCGTTACCTTCATTTGCTTTTCTACATGTTAGAGGTTCTGAACTACTGCCCGAGTGACGTATTCTAAATCAACCAGTCCTTAAGATGATGATGTTTTGTCATGAGTTATAAAAGTGTGGTTCCTAGCTTTTTCCTTTAATTTCCACATATTGATTTGCCAATTAACGAGGAAGTCAAAGCAAACTGCTCTATTGCGCATGCGTGTAGATAAGCCATGCGTTGCCTGCTCACCCGCCATATTCAGACTGCTCATCTCACGGAAACAAACAAATCTAATTTAACTGGAAATCCCTTCATAATATTTTTGCCTTTGTGCGATGAAACTGCTTCGTTGTTCTACTCGCAGAATCTGGTGGCTGCAAGTCTCATTGAATAACCAGCAGGTTCTCGATGGGGTAAAATGACTCTTATTCCAAACAAGTTTACTGAGCTAGAACTTTCGCGAACTGACATGGGAATGGAAGCTCATTAAACTACAAAAATGCATGAACAATTCAAGTTGATTTTCGTTCACAACTTTGAAAGTGGCTCATGGCAATCCATTTCACATGGTAAGAAACACGTAGCGGCCAACCAATAACAGCTTTTGTCAATATAAGGCCTTTATTGGTAGTGGAAGTAGCATGCACGTAATAGGGAACAGTATTAAACGTAACAATAATTCGATCCTGACGTGCAGTATTACGTAGTAAGTCCACCATTTGCGTTTGCAGTTCCAAGGAGTGAGCTGGATACTCATTTAACTCAGCAACTGAGTATCTAGGCTGCTATAAAGAACATCTGGGTACGGCGGTGCTCGTGGAAGAGTTTATAGGATTAACAAGCTAAGAAAAGAGGTGTCACAGAATCTTAACGCTATTTGCATTTATAGAAATAATTCTTGATACGTATGCATGTAGAGCACAATTCGTTTTGAGAGGAGAAAAATAAGAGACAGAATACGTTGATTTAATGTAGATCACGAGAAAAAGGCTGGAGAGATGTAGTTTGATGGTCGAGCCGACACTGGAGAACCTCCTGCCAGGCCACCACTCGACCTGACTACAAGTTCTTGACCTAACAAGCTTAACACCAGAAGATTTTAAGCTGATTCCATAGTTGTCTTACCAGAACGATTGCAATAAAATGAATCGAATCAAATCCAAATACATTACTTCATCCTCTATAGCATTCTCCATTAGCAGCCTCTGAGTTCATTCTCCGGTTCACTGGGAGGCAACCAAACAAACAAACAAACAAAAAACAAGAAAAACAAACAAACCAGCAGAGAAACAAACAAACAAAAACAATTAGGTCACACTAAACAGATAGACCCTCGACACGAGAACAGCAAAGTAAAAAGATGCATCTCTCTCAACACTACCATGAAACACAATAAATAATATATTTCATTATTCTCATCTTTACATCAAAGTCTCGTACCATGAGTAAGAGAAAGGGCTCAGAAGAAAACAACACGTGTCAACTTTGGATGGCTATCATTGGTCAAAGTTTCCGGATTCAACCAATTAAAATCGACCTTCAAATACTTTGATAGAAAGGTTGTTTAACCGACTCGTATTAAGCAAGCGAAATTATTCCTGCTTCTTGAGCCTAGGTTTTTCGCTCGACCAGTACCTGTAAGTACTCTTTCGTCACTTTAAAGAGATAGAGGTAGAAAAATTTCCCACCAGCTAGTGCTTCAAACGTTTCTTAACACGTCAAACGTATTTAAGAGGCACTTTTTTCAAATTTGATAGAGTGGTTTTCGATCGGGCCTACATGGTTTTATAGTTTCTTGATGACTCCAGCGAAGTCCTAGAATTTTTGATCGCACGTAAGCAAGCCTATTTGTTTCAAATTCTGCAAAGTAGCAGAACAGCCTTTTTCAAGAAAAGGAACCCTACTAAAGGTCTATCTGAGCAAACTTTGAGTAAGTGCATAACAGCAGGGCCGCATTTAAGACTGCCGGGGCCCTAGGCCCCAAGTTGATGGCCCTCCCATGAATATTGCCAAAGTAGTTTGTATCATGCCTCTCAATTCATCAACATCATCACCTTGTATAGGCTTAAGAAACAATTTTGCTTTGGGGCCCCTAGCAAACCTCTTCAATCAAAGACCTTTAGGGGGCCCCAAGCTCAGTAGGCCGATGGGTAAATGCGTCACTGCATAACTAATTACCATGGCCAGAGCAAACTTTCATTATTGCAATGCATCACGACCTTTTGGAACAACATGCGCGTTGGTAAAGTCAATATTGTGACATTTTGAAGTTTCAATGTTCTTTAAATATTTCAGAGCATGCTCCCAGCTCGTGAATCAAGATATGGTAAAGATGCTTTTTTGCTGCTTTTCAAACAAAGTTTTAGTGCTTTGGTCCAAACGTGCACAGCAGATCGAGGGCCTGGAAAGCTTCTAGACTTCAACTGACTCTAACTCCTGATAGAAAGGTCTTCTATTATTGTTCTATTAAACGTATTTCGAACTAATTGCATGAAAGCAATACCATAAAGCCTGTAAATATTTAAAGGCATCCACCACAAGGTTCCCTTAAATCTGAAAATTTGCTAGCTGAATGTTAATCTCTGATCTTCCTTCGTATAGCGGCCTAAAACCCCTTTTTCATTTCCTGCCCTATCAGGGTCGCTTGAGCTGATGATGTTTTAAAAATGACTAAAATTACTACCGCGTTTAACAGTGACCCAGAAAGGAAACGAACGTTCGACCAAAAGGATCTCCCATTAATTAGATGAGCAAACAATACATTCAACTGAATAAGGCGTTTAATGAAACTCTTTCATAGTTCTTCTCGGAGACGAGGAAACATATACACTTGCTCGTATGGTGTTTCTGGTATGTCACCAATATAGGTTGGCAGCCACTTGTAAATCAAGTACTTCTCTTCTTCCTCTCGAGATGAAAAGCGGTTTGAATTGCGTCTTGCTTCCATGACTAGGAAATTGGCGAAGTACTGGGCCACTCTGATCGCATCGATGGAATGGTCCGCCACCATCATTGGATTCCAGACAAAGAGGAGCTTCTCGGGATGCCATTGCAAGCCATAGATCGGGTAGCGACGGGCTAGTAAGGATCAACGTGAAAGGTTAGGCCAATAGATTTTGTAGATTAATAAGATCAACAAGATTATCAAAAGGAAATAAGGTCAACATTCCTATTCAGTTACATTCAGCATGATTGTTAAAATCCCCAGTAGGATAAAGCGTCACCCCTCTCATTTTAGGCAGTATATAGTATTAAAATTGTATTCCCTTTCGGTCTCCAGCTTGCTGATTTCAGAAATGATAAAAACGTTTTTACGATGTTTCAGCGATGTTTTCATAGACAGAAGCGCATCATGTATTCTTCTGTTAGCCTGGCTTAGATTCGGTTTTATTTCAAGTCTCGACAGAAAGGGCATTTTCAGTAGACTGCTATTCCATAAACGAGTTATTGCAACGTTTATTAAAAACTGGTAATGAAATAATGTTATAATACTTCATCTAAACATTGAAATGTCTTATAGAATAGATTCTCTTGGAAGGATTGAAATCAACTATTTCTTGAGTTGGAATTTTGTAAAAGAAAGGCGGCCAGAGTCCCAATATTTTCACATGAACGCCCCCCAGAATGAAGCCGGTACCTCCCTGTCTAGGAATGTCCTGTTATCCAAATTGAACGTGAACAAAGAAAACATAGATGGGGGCTTGAAAAAATGTTCATCTGCATAGCTTCTGCACCCTGCAGGAAAGTAACTTTTTGGCCCCCTCCCAAGAAATTGATTCTGGCCAATCGGAGCTCCGTATAATTTTTTAGCCCCAATTGCCCAGGGTGGTACCCCAGTAAAATGGTACCCAAGTGTACTTTTATTTGTTTTGCAAAATATCTGATTCGGAGGAGCGGAAGCCCCTCGCAACGTAGTCGAATAGCTCACCCTCGTAGCTAGAGATAAAGCTATCGCCTCCTTTGTCCTTATTCAGGGATAAAACCTGATAAAATTCAGTCAAGACTTTGTTTTTTGTGAAATACTTCGTGGGTAAGCCGAATAAGTGGGCGTTGATTGTGATCGGCTTGTTCTTCAACGTTTGGATGATGCCTTCAGACGCGCTTCCAAACAATCGGCTTTTTTTGTAGCCATCATATAACTCCAGTGGTAACGAATAGTTTTTGGCGAATGTATGCACAAGAAAGTCTTTCTGCACTGTGAAAAGTGGCAAAATCTGCGATCCTCTGCATATACCAAGAATTGGCCAATGTTCCCCTTCCTCGTCCATCTTCTTGATCGAGTAATCGTAAACAATCTTAGCCACCTTGTCGTAATGCGAGTTGAAGAGCTGTCCGTCTCCCCCTGACAAAACAACTCCATTGATCGACTTGATGACTTTCATAAGCTCATCGTCTGGCATATCAGCCAAGAGAGGGACAGCCCTTGCACCTCCAGCTTCAATTAACTTGATGTACGACGCTGCAACGTAAGTGGTGTTATCGGTGTTTGGAACATCATCCAGCAATTTCTTATCATCATTTGCCATGGTCAGCACCCCAATAATGGGGCGCTCATTTTTAAAGTGCTTCTTGATTTGATCATAGTTTCTCGGAAATGTTGAAAACAATGCGTTGCTTCCTAGTGCAACACAGTGAGTTGCAAAACCTATCACAAGGTAGGTAAGAAAATACATGCTAATACTGTGGCTTTGCTATACCAGACTGTTTTCAATCTCCATATTGCGATATGTGTAGTGACCATAACAAGGCGAAATCACAAACACCAGGTCTTATTGTCGCGAGCAATTGAAATATTCACTGAGTAACTATTTGTGATTGGCGGATAGTCGGAGCTGTTGACTGGTAAACACGGTACTCCCCTTGCCATTGGTCAGTGCCTGCTTCGAAGAATGAGCTATGACAAACTTCAGACTGGCTCTTCGACATATTTAGCATGATGTTAGCAGTCTGGCATGCCTTGAGTATCGTAGCAATCTTCACCATCCTATTTACTCTTCCTCCCTTGCAAGTGTGAAAAATTTCTAGCCATGCATATTTTGGCCACATTACTTCTACCGTTACCAAATTGGCTGAGATACTTTCTCCATATAGGGACTTTGGGCAAGTATAGATGAACGTGTAGATAGGGTCTTAATGCGGGTACAATATGATCAGTGCGTTTCGGCATAGTGCTTGCAGGAAGAGCAGTACAGTGCATTGATGTAGTGCTAATAACAAAACAAGGAGCACTCTTGAACAAAATATTGAAAAAGCAAAGGAGAAAGTAGAAATTTGCCAATTTTAGGCCTTAACAAGCCCTACACCCCCTATACGGTGCATATCGTCCTTCAAGGAAGTAATTGCTCTGCAGCCCACCTCCTGCAAAAACCAGGTACCTATTACAGTAGGATTACATGAATGAGTATGACATAAATTAACGCTGGAAGTTATCATGTTGACCTTGCTTTCGCCAATATATATAAATCTCTTTTTCTTTTTCTTAGAATCAGTCAGTGTTATGTATCTCAAAGTTTGTTCTCTGGTTTACGCTTATCGTAACTTCTCACAGCAACAGACGAACCTGAAGCAGCATCATCCCGTTTACACTATTTCTATCCCGTGTCTCTTAACAACGAAGTTCTTGTTTGATACATCAATGCGAACTTTCGAAGTAGAAGCTCCGTCAGTTGCTAAAGGCTTCACCTTTTAGCAAAATTGATGTACGTGCTTGAACCCAACCGTGGACTATTTCAGGTTCTACCCCTATTTACCCATTACGTATGTTTTGTAGCCTCGGTATCTCTTCTGACCTGCTTGTAACTTCGAATGATTCCTTCAAAGTAACGTTTCTTCCAAGGTCGATTGACCCGATTACCTTCCCCATGCATTGCTCGCATGGTACCCTGGGTAACAGACTCACGCATATCACTCACTGTTTCTTGCTTTTTTTCCTCCCACAGGCAACAAGGTGGATTGCCTTAGGTCCATTCTGTAGAATGCGAGCAAGAATCAGTGTTGTTGTTGTTGCCGTCTTCAGATGCAGACGGGAGACAGGCTTGACAAGTGCACGTGTGTATTTCTGGGAAGCGGTTATTGCAGACATTTGACCACGAGTCAACTAAACTGAAGCGAACTTGAATACAAATAGAAGCTAAGAGCTGACTTGGAAGGGTTTTATCGTTGACCATTCTGCCAAAATCCACTGTGGCCAGGACATTATCCAAAGGAGTGGTGTGAGTGCACGTTTTATCATATTTCTATGTATTCTTTATCGTTCACGCGGCTTCACAGTTAAAGGAAACATAACACTCGAAGGACGAAAGTAGTTGTGCCAAATCAATATCATATGATAATGACAATATAACATATGATAGTGGCTATTCATCTCTTGAATATATCTAAGAAATCAATCAATTTCATCGACTTGAAGATCTATTGACATGAATACATTGCAAGTAAATTATCAACATTAAGAACTTCTCAACACAAAGTGGTGGCGTTTGGTCTCTAAATTGCAAGGAGGGATCAAGGCTCAGGTTTCCGGTACCATAAAAATATCGAACATAAAACAAATTAATGATAAAGATATATTAAAGATGTACACACTAATGCATAAATATATAAAACATATACCTATAGAAAACATTAATTTTGTAGCATGAATGTCTGTTACCGATAAAGGTAGAAGTTGAGAAGTTTGAATCTTTGCATGCGGAGTCTCTATATAATTTTAAAAGTGTTTAGATACTTAAATATCAACCCTTTTACTGATGACACCTTCTTTATTTTAAAATTAACAGTGCCAACAGAGTGAAAAGTCTTCGTCTAAAACGTCTTCACGAGGAAAACTCTCATGAAAATATATTATTTTCAGCAATCTTTTCAAAATACAGTACAAATAGCATAAGAGTAGAAAACAAACGAGTACAGTATTATTTACGTTTATCGTTTTAGCGGAAAACAAATTATCTTTCGAAATCGAAATCGAATTAAACCCAACAGAAACGAGAGGACACCAAAGTAGCTGTTTGACAGAACGAGGTGGCTGTCAAGAGTTTTGAAAAAACGATCATGCAGCCCAAACTAGCTACATCAGAATATCGGCATGTTACTAATATACTCTTGAACTATTTATTCCATGAAGAGTGCTTTTAGGTCTCGGCATTCATCCGATCGGTGCTCACTCGATCCGCATCTATAGCAATTCAAAGCCCCGCTTGAAAAACTGATAAAACTATCAGGTTTGGTAGCCTTCACCTCAGCCTTCTCACCAGACGAATACCTAGGTCTCGGCTCGACTTTTCCAACGCGAGGTACTGCTTGCACGTCATTTCCGAATCCCAGCTCAGTATACCGCTCTGTTCTCACCCCACGGACAGTGTTCGAGGTGACAGCACTGGGAATCTCTTTATCGCTATCACTAGCTTTTGCGCGCCAAGGCTCTTCGCGGTTTCGAGAGCTCATTCCTGTCGTACCCGTGTCGTGTCGTCGCCAGTTATCAGTCGTACGGTTTCTGCTATCATGCCAGGATTTTTGACCTCTTGACGTAGGCTGCTTGTCCTGGGCACCAGAGCCACGACCGATTCCGAAAAGCTTTTTGTTAGAAGGACTCTCAGTGCTGAAGCCTGCCCAGCCTTGAGGCCTTCTTGCCTCAAAACTTGACCCTTGTGATCGAAATTGGGCGGTGTTATAGCCTTTAGAAGGTCCTTTCCGGTATGGGGAAGAATACTTTTTGTCATTGCTCTCCGGCCTTTTTGGGCCTACTTTAATGTCCAAGTAATTAAGTATTTCGTAAATAATGCCAGCTGGGAATGATGCCTCCTTGAGGATACCCCGCAGTGTCTCTTGATCTGCACGCAGAACCGTATCTCTAATAACATTCTGCTTAAATCTATAAAATTCGTCTTCTAGCCGCAGCTCCTTCATCATTCCTTCAATTTCACAATATTCTCCTTTTCCCACAATTTTCTCGTCTGAGCAAGCACTTTCGTCGCTCCCTTGATGTTCCAGCCCGACATGAAATCCATCAACGGCACCTTCTACGTTACTCTCTTTCCCTACCTCTTCTTGTTCTTCATTATCTTCATTGCTCTTGGCATCCTCGTCTTCAATCAAAACATCGTCATCCGTATCGACCGCATCGTCTCCATCTTGGCTGCTGCTATTTACTGACAAGTCCACGCTCAGCGAATCTCCAGCGTTGAATGCGACAGTTATTGATTCCTCGTCACCATTTGAGCTTTCAGGTAAGGCTGGGTTTCTCGGCCGGTTATTTTCTTCCGATTGACCGGTCGACTGCGCCGAGGCAAGACTTGCTGTTTCAGCATCAGTATCGGTGTCAAAAGTCGAGTCAGTATGGCCCACATCAGTATCTAATCGAAGGTCATTAGAACTGTCTTGATTTGGAATCTGCCATCTTGGGATGTAGGTGAGTAAAAGGTTCAAAAAAATTTCACGGACGTTCCTAAAATCAACAATAGAATAGTAATTATTTCAGACTTAAAAAATGATAAAATGAAATGCTTATGATATAGAAAATGTAATGTAAACGCCAGTATAAGATTAGACAAAAACAAATAAATCAACCACAAACTAATTATAAAGTATAAAAATACCTTGGAAGGCATTCATTTAGAACAGTTTCCTTCAAAAGTTCGACAATTCTTCTGAAATCATTTAGAATGGTTTGTAATCTAGAAAAAAGATGGCAGCATAGATTAATAACAAGATCATATTGGTCATATTTGTGCGGGATGTTATGAATAAACAAAAAGATTATTGAAACAACAATTCTACAATTAACAAAGCAGTATATGAAAATCAACTTTAGAAAGAAATGAACTAAGCAAAGAAAGTTACTACCTTTCCTTGTCTAGATTTTGCAATTCAATTTTTTTGAACAATTCTGTTGCTGCAAATGCATGTGTCTGAGCTTTGATTATGCTGAATCCTTCCACTTCACTCTAAAATGGAAGAAAATTATAAGCTATAGGTGCACTCTTGAAAATGAAAGCTACAAATTAAAAAGGGCTATGCATGTCTGCAAAGTAATGAATTTGAAGCAACCTTTCTCAAAAAATGTGCATCTCAAAATGGTGAACTTGTAGTTAAGAATAAAATATTCACCTACCCCAATGCCATCCGGATATGTCCATTTCTCGATACACTCCTCAATGCAAGAAATTGTTACTGACCTAAGTCTGGAGTACAACATATTTTAGTTAAAAATAGTCAAATGCAGTAGATGATTACAAAAGGAATATCTGAAAACTTGCTTAAAGCAACTAGGCACCTTTATACAAAAAAACTAAAATATCAATTTCTCCTCTAAATTTTTCACCAAGGAACACATTTCAAAGCATCTGTAGGTGATTTATCAGGAAAGTACTTGTTACTGTTGAGTTGTCCAGGGTTAAATTTGTCTATTGTTTATCTCTACAGGATTCTGCTATTTGTATTTCCAATCGCTAAGCAATAAAACTTTTTCTAAACTTCTTTCATTTTCAAAGCTATATCTGGACTCTAGGCCCCCCTCTTATAACTGGACCTTCTTGGAAATTCCACAGATAATTGAAACCAATCAAAATATCTATTTCAAGGAAATCTGCTCACCATTACATGACAGACTGTTGATCTATGCAAGTGGTAAAACACAGCCATTTTTTGATCATGGTGATGGAAAAAGCTAGTTACTATAAAAAAACAGTAACAAGGCAACAGTATCAAAAGTAGTAATGGAGCATCACAATCAACTTTACCGCTCATTGTCTGGTTCAAGTGATGATCTATAAACTGCACCAAGAAACTGGCAGAATCTCCTTGCTCCAGCAGTAATCAACTTATCAGAAGCTGAAACCTAAAGTCACAACAATGAGACTTAACTTAAATATAACAACTAATAATAAAATAAATGATGATTATGTAATACAAATAGTTAATTTATCATGTTAATCAGAGAATCAAAAATAAGATGATCTCAGAGCTGAGGGAACAATGAATAAAAGGGATACTATAGCAATAAGAGAAGTTATAAAAGATGGAAAGTAGCCAAATAGTAGCTAAAGTGTTAAAAAACTACTCACTCTAACAAGCTCTGAAATTTTAGAGGATATAAGTGGACCAAACTGAACTTCAAACTGAAGACCATCATAATCTGAAAAAAACATATCCATAATAAAGTTAACATGCAATCAAAACAAAGATGTGGAATTTATCGTGGTAAGAATTTATTGTGGTAAGCTAATCTAAACAACATATATAAACACACTTAAAAATATTTTCATTCTTTCTCATTGAGTCTCATCGAAAATAAACATTTCAGTTAATATTTCATATTTGTGTAGTCAAAAGAAAAAAATCTTCAATCCTAGGACTGTAATGCAAAACAATTCTTGGGCATGTGCTCTAAAAACATACCTGCAACTTTTTTAATTAACATTTGTGAAACATCAATGAACTCTTCTGACTTTGTTGACTTTTCAACAAGACATTCCAGAATCAGCTGAAGCTCGTTGAACTGGGGATACTTCTGTGACAACAAGCTGGCTAAAAGAAAGTTGTCTAGTCTCAGCAAGGCAAGATCATGAAAAGGCCTACTCTCCAAGCTTGTAATAATGTATACATTTCGCCATATTATATAATTAAAGACTTTGAATATTAGTGCATGTTAACATAACTATATATGAATTATTTATATATGTATATTACTCATTTTATTTAAGCTAAATGTCTATATGTGATTAGAAAATTTAGAAATCATCAATATTCATTAACTTTGACATTTTTGCTAAGTATTTCTCGATATTTTTGCAATTGAATAGAGATGGAGAACAACTTTGATTTCCAATCTAGATTACTTTCCAATAAGATTCTAAATAAGTCATTTACCATCCAGCTTGATCTTCAGAACATCAAAAATCTTATCAACATCCACAACAGTAACATCACCTAGAATCTTGAAATATAAAGCCTTCGAGTCAGATTTGTAATATCATAAGATACTTTGTACCATTACTTTGAAATGTTGTGACAAACTACCAAATACTTTATATCTTTGCCAGAGCACTTTGCTAGGAATATGAAATTCACACTATCCAGTATGGGTAAATTTTTTGGGTGTTAAAAAATTTGTCAAGAGCATGGATGTTGACCAATTTTGCGCAGAATGGTAGTATCAAAGTATCTCATGTAACACTTTGTCTATAATGCATAACAAAACTAGGGAAATAAATGCTTCTCATTGTCCATAGGCATTTGAAATTGCTTGACCATTGTTGTTATTTCCTACTCTCTTTAGAAGGACATTTTTTTAGTTTTTTGCTTAATGCTTCAGATCACAGTGAATACAGAAAAATTAATTTATCTGCTTACTGTGGCAATTTGTCTCTGAAATTTGTACTTTTGCCATTCTCCTTCAGCTTCCTCCTTTTCTTGCTGCGAAAGCTGTGGGGTTGTTTGTTTTGGAGGTTCAGTGTGCTGGGGCTGAGGGACAATTTTTCTGGAAGGCATCTTGACTGGCTTAACACTTTTCACCTCATTAAGCTCACCAGGATTATCACCATCTAAAAAAAGAAATTCAGCAGCTTTACTTTAGAAAAAAAACTCATTGGTAATAATTCATAGTAAATAATTAGCAAAATTATAAATCGGTTCAAAAATATAAATAACATGTATTTTGGCTTTCTCTGTGGCTGAAAAACAATATTCATGCATATACTTTCTTAATGGGGCATTCAGATCGATTAAGTGACGTTGACAAAACGTGAAAGTAACATTGCTATAGGCATTTCATGTAATTAATTTTGTTTGGAAAACTGGTAATTTACCCTCTGAATACGGAGAGTAGTGCTTCAAGTACTGTTCTGCTGCTATAAAGGCTGATGTTTTGTCAACGTCTGTATTGCAATTCACTTCTTTGTGTTGTGAACTACCTTTTACAAACTGACTTGGGCTCATTAGACCTCTTCCACCAGTGCCCATAACGGGCTTGCATTGCTTCATCGCCAACGCACTCATTAGAGGGGAAATGGTCATGGATTCTGGTGGTGATCGCTTCGTGTTCCTGGCTGTAAATTTTTCACGTCATTTGCTTCCTTTAAGAATTCGATCAGTAGAGCTCCTCGACCTCTTCCAGTCATATCTGCAATTTTTCAGCCTCTATTTTGCAGAAAGTACAGGATTTACTATTTTACTCTAAAACTTCTCCCTAGCCCAATATCTTTGTCAGGTCACAACGTGAGCGAGAAACAACAGCAGCAACAACAACAGCAGCAAATCGCAACAACAACATTGGCACTTGTAGTTCAAGATGGAGACCACTGATATGAAAAAAAGGTCAGTCATGGAGACTGCTCTGGTGAGAGGCGTGTTATCGAATGCCTGGCAGGAACGTTGGAGTGTTAAGCGCTGGACATCCAAGATCAGCCAAATAATAATAGGTTTAAAAGAAGAGGAATGTCGGGAATTTGTCTCGCAACTCACTGGTGAGGCATTTGCAGTGTGTGACATCGCTTTCACAAACAACTGATAATTTTTTTAGTTCAAGCTGCTATTTGCAAAAGCTTGCGTATTATTTTGCGAAATAGCAAAATTTGCACGAATGACAAACATCTTGTAGAAATTGCGGCAGAATCCCCCAGTTTTTTTACCCTTTGTTTTATCTAAACATGCCTGCTCAAATTTAAAACTTGACAAAAACCACTATTGTCTTTCAGGTGCAATCATCTTGTACTCTCTCTCAAGTCCATCAGATGATGTATACATTTCATATTTAAAAGACAGCCTTTCTACTCAGGTATAGATCTTAAGAACGAAAATTTTACTAAAGCTACATAAGCACATTCCCCATCAAACCTTTTTAATTTATTTTTGCTTCATAACTCTATGATTTAGGTCAGTTGTCCGTTTACAAAATTGAAAATATGAAAATAAGAATCTATCCATGAATTTTGGCATCCATTTTCAAGTTCTGGTTTTCTTGAGCTGCACTTTCATAATTGTGTTTTAAAATGTTGAAATGTTAACAATTCTTTGAATTGTATTTTTGAACTTAAAGACTTGAGTCACTTGCCATTACATGATTGACTTAAGATTTCAATTGTAGAAGTTTTCTGTAAAAATTCTCTAATCCAGTCATTGTAATATGAGGCGTGCAATCGATTGCACGCGCACGCATCCACACATGCGCAAATTGTAAGGCATGCTAATCATCGCACACGCAACATTTTTTTAAATTGCTTATGTTTCAAAGATTTTCAAAGCAGCGGTAACTCAAAGTCGCCAAATTCAAAGGCAGTTATGTGGTTGTCCAAGGTGTTGTTGAAGTATTCCCCTACGGGATTTATCAACAGCGTCAAAAAGATCACTTTGTGTTCGCATTGCACGCCATCGCATGTGTGAAAAGCCGCACGCGGCCTATTTTCATATTACAAGACTGCTAATCATTTGGCTAACTTTGCTGTTTTCTTTTAGCAAATTTCAACTGCAGATATTATTGACAACATATCAAAGGTTATTATTTCATAATATTTCAACAAGAGTATTAAATGCTAAAGAGAGTTTTGTATTAAATCTTTGAAAGTATTGCATTTAATCACTGCAAACAGTTAAAAATCTTTTTTGCAAAAAATTTTTGCTGAGCAATTAAACATACCCATTGTGTACCAAGCTACATTTACGTGTAATGAAGTACAAGCATGCCAGTGCATTTAATTTCAAGAATTGTTTCCAGTTTTTTAAGAATTTGTTAGGATCATAAATTCTTCAATTAGGTTGTTGCTATCTATAGGCTGGAATTGTTTTCTTTGCTAGTATATATATATAGTTTTTATTTTAAATGATATTTTCCTTTGTAGCTTGAAAGCAAACAGAATTTGACACAATTAAAAATTCTTTTAAGCATTTTTGAAGACTCTCTTGCCTACATCAGGTGAATCAATATTTTTTTGACTTTTTTATTCATCTTTTACAACATTTTTTATGAATATCACATTTTGTTGCATCAGCAGTGATGCACATCGGTCTTCACATAATATAATTTCTTTTTTCTTAAATCTTATTAGTTGTTATCAAACTTTTTTTCTTTATTTGCTACTTCTATATTAAAAGTATTGCCTGTCCATGGCATTAACTTTCTTTTAAACGCCATGGGGTAGTCATAGTCTTTTGCTCCTCATGGTATAGTTCTCCTGGTAGTATTGTGAAGAAGTTGTAGGTAGAGTAGCATGTAATATGTATCATACATTTTTAATGGGATATAAAAAAGTATTGCTTGTCATCCTAGCATATTTGGATATTTAATCATATGTGAAGGTCTTATTTAACATTTAAAGGTTAACATTTAGCATTAGTAAAATTGTTCTTGGATCTGCTCTTTACAGTTTTGGCTTCTCAGAGCTCTTTTCCCCCTTAGAATAACCAGTGAAAGCTGTGTTTAGCTTAATATTTCATTTAACTGAAAGTCCTAAAAAATATGACCTGTGAAAACCTGGTAGTTTGTGTTTTTACTGCACGCAGGGCAATAGTATGCTCACATGACTTTTGCAGATTCTAAGGTTAACACAATTTTAGAATCCAGCATAGCACTCTTGGTATGTTTATTTTCCAATTCAGCATTTTCTTTATCTTCTCATTTAACTTTGTTTCTTAGACCTTCAAAAAACCCAAGAGACAGCTTCAAGTTTTCTGTTTGCCTGGCCAAGGCACTATTCTGGTTGTTTGGCACCATTGCAACATCACTGAAAAATGTTTATCAGGTAAGACACCTATGTTATTCATATCACAGCTTTTCTAAGATTCCAGCTACCTGACATGAAATTTGGCGTAAAATGAACTGCACCACTGCTTGTCTTCTTTGATATGCCAAGAGGATGTTATGTCATGTGTTGGTATGTTGTTGGCTTGGTTATCAACCCAATTATACTTCTTTATGCGATTTTCATTCTATGTTGTTTGGCAATATTATGTAAGTATGTAGGCTTAAAAGAAGTTCCAGAATTTACAATGAATCTTGAAGAGCTAAAAAGATTTCAACATCAAATAGCTAAGATGGTTTTGAAAGTGCTGTTTAATTTCTCTTTACAATAAGAAATTGTGAGTTGGAAGTCAGGGAAATTGAATGTGTTAATTCAAATGGAATGAATGTGAAAAAATTGAATGTGATCATTTTATTAATTCAAGGTTATGAAAGAAAATTCTCTCAGCCCAGATGTCCAGAATCATTTCAACATATGTGATAAGTGTTTTGAACTTGTTAGCCGAATGATGGACACTCCATCACTGCAAAACCTAGCTCTTATTGGTAAAATAGAGATACAAGGTATAGTTCTTAACTGATCCCCCAACTTTTTTTAAAATTAGCATTACATGTAGTACTTTTTTAGCCATTAATCATTGTTTATGCTTGGTCAGTCTAACCACAAAGAATGCTTTTTTGCTATTGTATGGTGTCTGCCTTATCTGTGAAAAACAACTTGATGATACTTATCTTCAATGTTAGGGGTTTCTTGACTATTCCCTTTCTCTACATAATTCTTGCAGAGAGTGCTTATGAATAGGGGCAAATACACCATCATTTTAAAGTGCAAGATGTTAGTATCTTACGATAAAGTGCTATCGAAAAATTGATTGACAAATTGAGTTTCTTGTTTAAAAAATAGCAAATAATGGTCAAATGCTTCCATTCTTCGAATTTTCAGCTGAACAAGAAGAAATGATACAGTCAAAACTAAATGAGATTATGTCCTTGCCGACCAATTCACTGCCTGATCAAAATATTTCGCAGCAGTATCAGACTAATCTTAAAGGGCTGATGAACGATGCTGCAAGGTATCTATAATGTTATTTTTGTGATTCAGAGCTATGTTACGTAAGCCTGTCGCTCAACCAAGGTATATATATATATATATATATATAGTACGATGCTGCAAGGTATATATATATGGTATTTTTGCGATCCAGCGCTTGAAACTGTTTATGCTTGTCTAATGAACAATCTCATATGTCATCTTTATTTATGGTTTATAACTCCTTATAACGTATTTCAATTCATTATGCGTTTTTTAGTTACTTTGAAACTTTTTTTCCAGGTTCCTGAACTCAACATTTCACGGAGTTTTGTCACAAAATAGAAAGCCTGGATATATTCCAAGTCATGTATTACAGACGCTCGTTGAGATTCAGGTACATTTAAGGCGCCAACTGTAATCCTTTCCCATTCTCTTCTTGTACATGAGTGGATCTAGGGTCCCTTGGTTCTATGCTTGGTTGTAGCGTCAAGTTAAGGATCTTCACGTGGATTTGTGTATTGGTTCTATGACCTCTGTTCCCTTTGTCATCTGGTGAAAATGTTTTAGGATTGCGATTGTTTATGTCAGTATCCGCAGCAAAAGATCTTGGTATAGTTTTACGAAATTATTTCAGTTATAGGTTCAATGCGTTAAAATGTTGATCTTCTTTGTATCATCATTCATATAGGAAGATATTAATTGAGCGATGGAGTGAGTATGTGATTGGGTGATTAACTGGTTGGTTGGTTGGTTGGCTGATAGATTTATTAGTTGATTTGTTGATTCATTAGCTGATTGATTCTTGCTAGTCTTAAAATCTAACAATGGCAGTTTTGAGTTCGAATGAACCAGCGCTGGTGTTTGTTGCTCAAGGTATTGAATGAATTATCTTTTTCTTAGTTTTTAAAATTATAGGTCTAGAGCTACTCAAAAGTTTTTGACTCTGTCAAGTAAAATAATAAGCAAAATTTTTCTTGCCATTTAGGTGGTCGAAAATTTTTACATGGACAGTACAGTAATGGCTGATCTATTAGATTCCGTGCTGAGATCAGAGGTAAAGCATTGAGACATGTTTAGTTGAACAGCACCACCTTGGTCATAGTATTTATTTTAAGTGGAATATGTAGTGTCAAAGGTCAAAGGCCATTTAGTAGTGAGTCTATGATTTTTAGATTTTTGATAGGTTGAATTGAGCCAATCTTAAGATTACAAGTTATTTGTTATGACTTTGTAAACAGTCACTTTGATGTAATTGATGATTTTGAATTAGAAATTTAAACTTATCTCTATTTCACTAAAATGGAAGCCTAAACATATCTTCCTCGTTAGATTTTTTAATCACAAAGCTTCTAGTTTTTCTTGAGCTACTGCATTTCTCCTTCTTTTCAATGTAATTTATTCGTTCAGAATATACCCATGGACCAGTTCTATGTGGATCTTTTGAGATGTGGTTGTCATGGTATCCTCAGTGCAACTAATATCCAGGAAGAGCTGTTCTGGTCATCTTTTGTTTTCTTCAAGGTAAGCATCCTAAAATTGTTTCTATGCTTGTTGTGCCAGGCCAGAAGGCTGCTTTCAAGCGATCATTCCAATAAAATGCACCATAATCACTATTCTTGTAACCTTTCTCTATCATAATTATGATATTTGATTTATGATTATTTGTAATTATGATTTATCGTACTAAAAACCATCACTGGTTATCTTTTATAATGCATTCATAATCTACAATAGTATTAATCAATATTGTAATCATTATAAATATTGATATTGAACTCGTTTTTAATCGTGAAAAGATAATATAAGAAGATCGCCAGGGATCAGTTATCGTCTCGAATAAACTGCTCAAAGTGATCTGTAGTATCAGCCATCAAATCACAAACGCACGTGAAGGTTTTTTGCATGGAATTCTTAGGTAGTCTTGATTATTCATTCACTTAATATATAAACATTCACTTAATAATTATATTCAAAGTTTTATTGCATTTTGGTTGTTGCAGATCCCTTCCATCGTGAGTTGTCTTCGGTTGAAGTACAACAAAGGCATTGATAGCACCGTCTTCTTCACTGCTTGTCAACAGTTTGCGGGCATGAGTATACTGCTTGATGACCTGGATGTTTATTGCAGGTAAGAAGATCCAAGCTACAAGTAAAACAACTGCTAATGCAATCGTGAATGTATGCAATGCAATCGTTTTATCTGAATTTATTCAACGAAGCCTCTTCTATCTTAGCTACGTTGCATATCGAGTACGTAGTGGTATGTCAGTGATGTCGATATGCTATTAGCTCGTTGTTTAAATTAGCTTGACTTGCCGATATCAAGCACAAAAAATGAAATAAATGGAGGGCATAAAGCAAGGTGATATACTCTGTTGTTTTTCAACTAGCCTGTAGAAGAAATAGCAAAAATGAACAAGGCTAGTGAAAGTCAACCCACCTAATCTAGTGCCTTTTGGAAATATTTTGAAGGACTATTTTGTATTCGCTCTCTCATTTCTTGCTTTGTTGAACGTTGATCCTTTTCTTGCAGCAACGTGCCACTCGGTTGTATTGTCACTGGGCTGCCATGCTACTAGACTGCTGTGCCAGTTTCTTGTGCTCCAAAATGTTTGTGTACCTTGCCACTTTTTCTAGCACTACTTAATAGGTTTATGTTTTACATTTCACAGGTTTCAATGTCTGCCAAATTTTCTGGCTCAGTGTCAGCATAAAGGATTGCTGGACGGCGGTAAGATTGAGCAGATTATGAATCAGAGAGTCCAGAAAGCCGACTTATTTGACTCAGCTGCCCCGGCTGAACGAAAGCCTGTTGCTAACATACTTGGAGCTGGTATGACATTATTTTTTATCTTGCTTTGCCTTTGCTTTTAAGATTTGTCCTTGTAGGGTCAAACTCAAGACTTGTGATGTGGGTGGTACCACCTCTTTTCCTTTTTTAACATATTGATTTTACAGATAATGCGTATCTTTTTTTTATATCATTTTAGTTTATACATTTTACATTATCGTAATATTTATGTTATTAGCTTTTTTGTATTAACCTTAGTCGTCGGCACCTGTCACAAAGTGCTTCTTCTGACCGCTAATCATGTTAGAATATCCAGGATATTTGCGATTTATTGTCAGAATATGTTAGAATATCCAGGATTTATTGTAAACCATTTGTCATTCTACTAATTTTCAACTAAAGGCCGATGCCTACGAAATGAAAGATGAAAGACTCTAGACAAAGGTTTTAGCTCTACAATTAAGCGTTTTAAAGATACCAGGGAATTTCTACCGATGAAATAGATTTGGTTGATGTAGGACATGGCTTTAGTAGAATAACATTGTTTTAGAATAACAGTTCAGATGCAGGACATGGTTTTTTCAAAGGCTTGTTTTCCTGTTTATAAATATGCGATTTTTAGCTTACCAACTTTTGAATCGTATTCTGAACGCTGGCTTTCAAATAAAAAATGTCGAAACTCATGGAAACACTCCTAACATTGTAGAAAGTATTCAGTGGACGAAAAGTCCCCTGTTTGTTTGTTTTCAAAACGGTGCCCTGTCTGTTTTATTTGCTCGTTCATGCTGTCAAGAAATTGTCTCGGTGTAACTTAATATTTATTGTCCTTTCAGCCCATTTGGTAACGGAGGTGTTAAAGGTATGTCTTTTTCCAAGCGTTTGCATTCTTTTTATCCTTTGTTTTTATGTCCTTTCGTGAACAATATTGCACTTTCTTTTCTAAACTAGCTTTCATTGTCTTTTTCTAAATGACATGACATTCTATGTTCCCCCATTATTCTTCATTATTCCTTTCATCACTTGTTACTAAACAAGTCCCTTTTGGTGATGCTGGTTCTTAGGAAACAAAGTCACAAGTTAAAATACTGCGAAGTGAGACAGAAGCTTTGTGTCCTCAAGAATAATTATGTAACTGCAACATCCGAAGCTAGTCATACTGGTATTATTTGAATACTAATATTTATTATCTAGTGTTTCTAATATTTGATTATGATATTTTATTCTGCTGACTGTTAAAGCCCGTAAAATATCATCCATCATTTTTTGCAACGCCATTTGCAACCGGTAGGTACTGTCATTACCGTGGGAAGAGAACAAGGATGTGATCAAGCAGAACTTGACTCAGCTCAGCAATACCAATGAGCTTGGCAGACTTTTGGCAGCTGCGGCTGGAACGGACCAATTGGCGTCTCTTCTTGATTTGCTTATCAGGTAGGGACCGGCATTCCTTCAATAACCAACTCGACAGCCAATAAATTATGATAAAACATTCACGTGAATCTTTAAAGTTTTTTGGTTGTCGTGGCCGAAGGTAAACCCACAGTTTGTAAGGATAACTCACCTAGTTGTTTATGACGGAGTCTGTTATTGGAATCGTTCATAAATTTCCAGAAAATTTGAATTCAAATTTATTAAATTAGATGGCTTTTGTTGTATATCGATGAGAACAGCTGTTGTCATATCAAATTGTTTGTCGAAGTCATGAGCCATTTTCCAGAAAATTATTGTTTACTGGAAATGAATTTTCACTAATTTTATTAATAAGAGATTATTTTTTAGGCAAGTTAGTATATAAGTTTCATAATTATTTTATTGCATGTATTTCTTTGACAGATTGTTTCATTGTTTACTTTTTTAGTCTTAATGAAAACGCAAAGGGACCCGTCAGCGAACCTAATGAGGAACGTTAGTAGAAATTTTTATCTCCACTCTCTCTTTAGTTACAATGAACATTGTTAAACCATGTCTGCTTTTCCTCTTCGAAGAGAAGCCGCTAGTGAACAAACACATATAAGAATTGTCTGGAGTGAAGCCAAGAATTGTTCAAAACCACTCAGCGTATTGAAACTTAGTAATTGGGGAAATGCAGCAGTGAGGTCATTTTGCCTTCTAATAATTATGAATCTTTATGTAAGGTTTTGTCAAGGGAATATGATTCCACGCTTTGTAGCGTATTTTTTTACGATGTAAAAAAGTATTGAAGCCAGAGAGGAACCATGAACTTTTGAAAAGTATCTGCGGAAGTATTATAAGTCTGAAACAGCTACAGGTGCTGAAATCTAAAGGAAATCTAAATTGGAAATGTGCTTCCAATCTATATTATCAGAAAATGTATTAACATTTCCATTACCTCTCTTTCCGCGAGTTATCTTCTTTTTTGTTACCATCTATCAGTACTGTTTTATTGTCGTGCATTGTTTTTCATAAATGATTGGCGTGTAAGTAAAGGAGTACGGACAAAGCTATATTGCAGGTTTTTGTTCAATTTCTATCTTGTTTCGTCTCAAAAAATAAAAACAGCAGATTTGGTTTCAGATTTTTTGTATCAACAATGAAACGTTTGAATAAAACCACGTCTCACTTTATCTCTATCATAGCTTATTGATAGCTTGGTTTGTGCTTCAATTGGTTTTAGCGTTGTGTTTTAAAGTTTTGGTAAAGAGAAAGAACTTGCCACCATTACTATTTGCAACTCTAACATAATATCACAGTAAACAAAAATATTCACTATTGGCTCTCTCAAATCTTCAATGGCAATTCGCGACCTTCTTTATTCAAGACAAAAAAGTCGCAGACAACTACTGTCAAGTTTTCTCTAGCCATGGATAATTATGTTTGTGCTTATTGTGTTCTTCTATATGTTTACGCGCAAGTTCTTAGTAGATTAAGCAAATTCTCGAGTCTAAGAGATATCTGCACAGTTCTTCTCATATCATCATGTCCTCAATCCTAGGTTGCTAAGACCTCGTGGATGTTCTATTTAGAATTATAATTGAGAGTGCTAACCTTCATTCAACCCTATAGATTATGATTACCAGTCATTGAAAGAGTGTCAATTATACAGTACAGATGTCAAATTTCGTTTCAACATAGAAAATTCCAACTGCATCAGATTAACTTGTGTAATTGGTGTTACTTCATTTGAGATTGGAGCTTGAGATTGCTCGCTTTAACTGGCTTTTGTTTGAATGTTTAGTATAAAAAGACTATTTTTGAACCACAATATAATAAGAAAATAAAAACAGTAACTCCTCCCTTTTTTAAGAACGAGGGGATCTTCAGCATTTTGATAAGTTTGGAATGTGCTAAATGCATCTCAGACACATAGTACGCAACTTCTTGCAATCCATTGCTTTAGAGTATTAGCTGAGTTAATATTTCTGCCAATTTTTCAGCCCTTTTTGCGGAGGTCAGAGCGGATATATTCAACCTTAGTTTCCTGTTGTTGTCATACATTACTGCCCTGTTCGGAGTTAAGGTGAATTGATTCATCTCTTTTTTATCACCAGCCATCGTATCAGTATCTCAACATCCTTCAAGATAGTTTTTGAGGTTTCCACGAAATTGTTTCTGCCTTCATACTTTTATCAATGCAGATCCAGAATTGTCAAAAAGAAAGCTACGCGTTTTTGCTTATACCAACCATTTTGTTTACAGCATGCCAAGGGCATTGCCAAATTTTTCCGTACTTTATTGGTGAAGGGTGGGCTTAGTTTTGTTGAAGATGGGGGTCGGGAGACTACATTCGTTGCATGGCTGCAAAAAAGCTGTAATGTGGAAGCAAAGGCAACTCGAATGATGTCGCCATAATGAAGACTCTTGTTTTCCAGGTGTTGTCAATGGCGAGTAAGAAAGACTCCTTTTTCGTCTCGTGGAGAACGAATTGCTCTGAGGACGTCGGACAGAAGAGCTACTCCCCAATGGCCCTGGAAATGATCCTCGACCAGGTGATGACTAACAATGCCCCAAGCATCAACGCTGTGTAAGTAGGCCCACGTGGCTGCTGTTCTTCAGTTGTTGACATCAGGCGATTAGATCGAGGCTCATGGTGACATGCCAACTGAAAACGAGGTGCTACCCATCAGCCTTTTAGATTTGTTGAGATGCTCTACATAGCCTTAGCGCTTTTAAAAGACGGGTGAATGAGAATTGGCGTGGCAAAATGCGCCAAAAAGCATGAGGTTTCGTGGTTGACATTTCGCCCTTTTGAAAATGGTCAAAAGAAATGTGGGCAATGTGCAGATTAGCAAACTACAACGGTTTGAAGGTTTCTGTTCATTGAAATTGAAAAACCCGGAATTAAACAGTATACGTGATTGATTCAGAAGAACATGCTGTTATATTCAAAACATTGAAATACATTTTCAATGCAAGCAAAGATTGAGCTGCACTTTCAACACAACTTGAATATTAAACGGCAGTCTTTCTTTTGCAATCATTTTAATAACAACATTGATCGTTCCTTTGATTCGCAGTCTCGCAAAGTGGGATGACTACTGCCTCTGCTCAGGAGCTGTGATCAAAGAGCTTACCCAGGCTTTGGCGTGTAGTGTGATCGTTGTTGACAAAATCCAGGTATCATATGTGCCATACCTTTTTAAATGCATTCCAATGTATTTGCGTAAAACATTAATAATCGGGAAGCATTTTGTTTGGTAACGTCAAGGTATACTTGGAATGAAGGTACAGGCACCTTGAATCAAGTTTCTTTTGAATTTCCCAGGACTTTGTTGTGGGACCAGATTCTGACTTTGCTTGACCTTCTATACTTAATATTTTGTCAAATGGAAAATAAAGAACCTTGTTATTTTGTATAACATTTTTTGCAAGCTATATCATATATTTATGATAATTCAAAACTAACGTTTAGCTTCTGCCAAGCCAGCAAATTAAGCTCCACAGAACAAAAAAGTGTTTGCTAAAAGTATTGAAATATTTTTAGATGAATCTGACTTTGAGGAGAGGCGATCATAAAATCAGTGTGATTATTTATTTCTTAATGCAAGTACTTAAAATTATATTTAAGGTATTTAAAATATTTCAGCAACTACTGTTTAATGTAGGGAAATGTTTCTGATAATCTAAAATAACTGGAAGTGGAAAATTCACAACTTTGGTTGAGTTTAACGAATATTTCAACCTTCAAAACTATGAAGCACATTCGTTTAAAGTCATTAAAGTCGTTTAAAGTCATCAGATTTATTCGAAATAATAGAGCATTTTGTTTCTGATATTGGGAATTTGTTATTCTCAAGCATCAGCTTACGTTTTATAGATATCAATGTTTTTGTGAGATTTAGCATTACTAGAGCCAGTAGTCTTAATGTTGATCATATCATACCTAAGGCTTCTTCAATCATTCTTATAAAAAGATAGAGATAAGATCAAAGGGAGAAGAGTCGAATTTCTGTCTTGCGTCATTAAATAATTTGAGTGACAAAGGCGGCCTTTTATAAGAAGAATGAACTCAATATTAGATGTTTGTTATTCTGGGTTGAAAAGATCTTTATAACGATAGACAGGGTAATCTTTGTGATGTTCTACTGGTTCCACCAACTCTGTCTTAAAGTGTCAGTATAAGAACATTTTTAACGAATGGCATTGTCAGTTTAAATGTCCACTGAGTGTCAATGTTGATATCTTGAAACGAAAGGGTCATCAATCGATCGATAAGCGCGTAAGGGTGGCTGAGGAGTTGGAGATAACGCGAGGCGATGTTAATTGGCAAACTGGAGAACGCTTCTAAGCAACTGAATTCACAAGGAAGGAATTCCTACGGGGAACCTGCTCATATTTTTCGTTCCGTTAATCCTTTAAGAAAACCTTTTGAAATTCTTCCAAAACATTTCTTGCTGATCGGAAGATTGGCGCTTTAATCAACGGGAGGGTTGCCATTGGAGGTTGGAAGAATTCAACCATTCAGACAACGGCTGGTAAAATCTGACTGGTATCATAAAATTTGCCAATCAACAAACCCACAATATCGAATGTTGACATTTCTCTTTATAGAAAGATAGGCTATCGATTTCCATTTAAACTGAGGCGCCCATTTTTTGTTTGTTAAAATTTGTTATATACTCTATTTTGTCTCTATATGCTTTGTGTGTCCCATATCTTGTTTGTCGATTAATTATACATGCCTCTATCAAAAGGAGGTTTGTAAGGGCCTTAAGTCATGGACTATTTGAGGATCTCACCGCAAGGCTTGACAGCGAGCACTCATATCTGCATCAAATTATCCATTTCTCTTGACGTCATCTGCGGCCTTGTAGTATGTCGTCTACCGGTCAGATAAAAATCAATTTTGTCTTTGCTACAGCTACTGGTGCAGATATGTTGGCCAAAAGTTGTTGGCCTAAAGTTATTGGTTTAAAGTTGTTGGTCTAAAGTTCTTGGCCAAAAGTTGTTGGTCTAAAGTTGTTGGCCTAAATTTGTTGGCCTAAAGTTGTTGGTCTAAAGTTGTTGGTCTAAAGTTGTTGGTCTAAAGTTGTTGGCCAAAAGTTGTTGCCCTAAAGTTGTTGGCCCAAAGTTGTTGGCTGCAAGTTGTTGGTCTAAAGTTGTTGGCCTAAAGTTGTTGGTTGTTGGCCTAAATTTGTTGGCCTAAAGTTGTTGGCCTAAAGTTGTTGCCCTAAAGTTGTTGGTCTAAAGTTGTTGGCCTAAAGTTGTTGGCCTAAAGTTGTTGGCCAAAAGTTGTTGGCCTAAAGTTGTTGGTCTAAAGTTGTTGGTCTAAAGTTGTTGGCCAAAAGTTGTTGCCCTAAAGTTGTTGCCCTAAAGTTGTTGGCCTAAAGTTGTTGCCCTAAAGTTGTTGGCCAAAAGTTGTTGCCCTAAAGTTGTTGGCCTAAAGTTGTTGGCCTAAAGTTGTTGCCCTAAAGTTGTTGGCCAAAAGTTGTTGGTCTAAAGTTGTTGGTCTAAAGTTGTTGGCCTAAAGTTGTTGGCCTAAAGTTGTTGGCCAAAAGTTGTTGGCCTAAAGTTGTTGCCCTAAAGTTGTTGGTCTAAAGTTGTTGGCCTAAAGTTGTTGGCCTAAAGTTGTTGGCCAAAAGTTGTTGGCCTAAAGTTGTTGGTCTAAAGTTGTTGGTCTAAAGTTGTTGGCCAAAAGTTGTTGCCCTAAAGTTGTTGCCCTAAAGTTGTTGGTCTAAAGTTGTTGGCCAAAAGTTGTTGGCCTAAAGTTGTTGGTTTAAAGTTGTTGGTCTAAAGTTGTTGGCCAAAAGTTGTTGGTCTAAAGTTGTTGGCCTAAAGTTGTTGGTCTAAAGTTGTTGGCCTAAATTTGTTGGCCAAAAGTTGTTGGCCTAAAGTTGTTGCCCTAAAGTTGTTGGCCTAAAGTTGTTAGCCTAAGCAGCTTCACCTGCACTATGAATTTTTTTATTTTGTTGTTGTTTTTGCTTAGGTTATGCTTAGGGCAACAGTATGTGGCTAGAATTGAACTTAGAATAGTTTGATCCAGTCTAGTCTGGAATTAGCCGTCGCTGTTTCCTGTCAAGCTAAAGGCTTTATACTCTTCTTTATCTCATTTGTAGAAAGTGTGCGAGACGTTCAAGAATAAAAGGCCTGCGTTGTCGATATGTGCCAGCTCCTGGCTCTGCACCCAGTATACTAGCATGATAGCTAGCCAGAGGGACATGACACTCAAGTATGTTCCATTCAAAAATTCTATTTGTGTTCGTATTTGCCTGCTTATTATACTGCATGTAAGAAACTGGAACAGCCCAATAACTCTTTCTGGATGTAATGGTCACAACGTCACTCAGTTTTCTTGCCACAGCTAAAGAATCGGTCATAAATCATAACGCCCATAACCAAGAACGGAAGATGATATTTGGCAGGTCATCTGCGATTATGGAAATCGTTTAATTCGATTAGCAATTCGAATCTAATTCGAGTGTAGCACTACAACCCCAGATGGGCTAAATATATGAAAGACTTTCCTTGAAATACTTTTCGTTGAAGGCTAGGTAGGGACATGGAACTAGATAAGGACATGGAACTAGATAGGGACATGGAACTAGATAGGGACATGGAACTAGATAGGGACATGGAACTAGATAGGGACATGGAACTAGATTTGGGCATGGAACTAGATAGGGACATAGAACTAGATAGGGACATGGAACTAGATAGGGACATGGAACTAGATAGGGACATGAACCAACAAATTATTTTTCGGACTAAGAAGAATACAGTTGCTTCTATAGCATCTTAGAAACTAAACAGGACAGATTTTTGCCGTTTTCGCCAAGTTGAAAATCACTGTTTTCTATAATATTTTGCTTTGGTATATTCATTCGCTTAACAAATGCTTCTAATTTTGGTTATAAGTTTATAGTTTTCTTTGACTAAAGTGACGCCAGAAAAGTTTGATGCAAAGTTTTATTGCATCGCTTTTGTGCGCCTTAATAACGAGTTTATATTCAAGTTTGGTTCTTATCTGTTAGCGAATGACCGATACACTTGTGCTTACTAATGATATAAAAGACATGATTAGGATTAAGCGTTGGTTACAGCTGCAGTTAATTGACAAAATAGAGGCACTTTGGATTAATGGTGCGGGCTGTTTATCTACGTTTAATGGCTTGATGAACGTTAAACTGATGAACTGCTGATAAAAATAGTATTCTAATCGCTTTAAAACATGCGATTTTGCGATGAATGGGTGAATGTGAACGGTTCCATCAGACATAGCAAAAAATGGGCGAGGAGTATTTTGTCAATCAATAACGGAGATTACCAGCAGTTGCGAAGTGCAAAGTCCAGGCCAAAATCGTCAAATTGCCAAGAAGGCTTTTTTGAATGTAAGAAACATGGTTTGATTAAGAGGAGCTGAATAGCGCATATTGATATTAGATAGTCACACAAAAGCCAGAGTAGCCTCAAACTCGAGAATGCAAGCGAGATCAATCCATAATAGCTGATAGCTCACTCTCAAGTTTGCTTATGCATCTCTTTTTAAAAATATATTTTTTATGAATGTTTGGATTTATTTATTTCTTGCTCACTTGTAGAATACTAAGAGCATTCAGGGGTCATGGATCGCAAAAGACTGCACGGTTGGTTTCTAAAAGAATTATAAATGAAAATTTTGTATATATGTATATTTATATCGACATATATCTATTTTACCAAATGTTGCCCTTTGATGCAACAAGCTATAAACTTCCAGACTGATTTGCTTTACCTGCCAGTAAAGTGGTTTAGCGAACAATTAAATCACTTAAGCCGTACAAATGTTCTTGAACAAACATCAACTATCACACTCGTACTGTCATATTCACAAAAAAAGAAAATTTTATTTCCATATCATTCTGTTTGCCCGGAATACTTCAAAAGGAAGCGACCCGGAACAATGCTAAGGTACTGTAAGGGCTTATTCGAAGCTCAGGCCCAAAGCCTTCCTAGTTAAAGCGGTTCTTCTTTAGACTAGCTACGATCCGGGTGTGTATAAAGATGAATTTGTGGTCTGAACGATTATATATGGCAATCGAACTAGAACTGGCGTAGCGAGTAATGCGCGTAGCATGTACAATATAAGAATAAAATATTGTTGTTCACAGATTGGTTGGAATTAAGCAACAAAATAGCTCATTTTGGTTGCAGCTAGAAATGATTAAACCTAATCAGAATTGTTTCTACCCACTGTACTTTTTTATAGGTAAGCTCTTGTGGAGATACTTTTGAACTTTTCTTATCTCGATAATGCTTCTCTAATTACCACTCTGAAAATATTTTCTATTTGTTAAATGTTTAGGTCAGAATACATGGCGAAAATCATCGAGGACTTGGCAGGGTCAATCGGGCTAGAACAGCAAACGGTCGGCAAAGGAAAAACAGGTAAAAAGTTGCTCCACTTCATGTTTCGAAGTATCAAAAGCTGAATTTCGCTCATTGCAGGAGTGCAAAAACTGATGCAGGAGCAATGTAGAGTAAGTAAGTTAGAGTACCGAAGTTATGAATATTCGTGAAACTTCTCTATCGAATGAGTGGCATCAGCTACCAGCACGCTCAGTGATCGCACTCCGAATTTCTTCCGGACGGTATTAGGTTGAATTTCGCAAGCCCCTCTTGTAGCCTGTTTGCCAATAGACCTCAAGCTCCCCCTAACGGTGGTTTTAGATATGAACCAGATTTATCGTTTTCAAGCCAGAATTCACAACTAATTTGTCATTTTGATAGAAAATTTGAGCTGATTGCGGATTCTGCATAACAATGGTGCAACGCGGTGATATTTGTTCTCAGTCGAGAGCTTGCGATGTGTCTTGCTCTAAAGTAATATTTTCAACACAAATTTCAAGCTAATGTTGCTTCGTGGTTTCTGTTCGTCCTTTACATGTTAAAATTTTTTTGTTTTTTCCTGCAAGAGAAACGATGTCTGGAAATGTTCAAATTTATGCCATTTATCTGTGGGATCTTGGGCTGTTATGTCTTTTAGCATTAAGACAATCTAAGTTAAAACTGTGTGAAACCCTGACCCTCTTGGTGTCTGGAAAGCCTTTTTGGTAAAAACATGTTTTTCTAAAGACGTGTTATTGTGGTATTACCCATTTGAGGATGTTATTCAAGTAACGTTATTAATTAATTTCCGAAGACAGTTTACCAGCAAGGATCTTCCTCTAAGTGCTACTCTTTGACGTTAAGAAACCCACAGGAATAAAATATTTCAAATTATTTACTATTTTTTTCATGTTTTGTTAAAAAATTGATTTCAAAATAGTGCAGTCGAACCACCGCTTTTGCATACGTAAAGTACCTTTTAGTCTGCCAATCATTAGTGTATGCATACGTCAAAAATTATCAAAAGCTGTCAATTTTCGTGTCGAAAACACATAAGAGGTCACGAGTCTCAACAGTTCTCCAAGAAATTATTATGTTTACGTGGACAGAACACGATGGCTTTTCGCAATTAGTTATTTTTTTTCATCTGATAATTCCTTGATTGAAACATTGAGAGGCATAGTGGAAGCATTTACCAACATATTTCTCTGACACTACACATGAAGGTTTCTGTTTTGTTTGCACTTTAACCGAGGAAGTAGGTAAAAATGTTACTACAGTCGTTTAACTTATCTATGAAAATGGCAGAAAGAAGCGCCTTTCTGCTAAGTTTCTCCGCTGAAGTTCTTGAGTCAGTTCGCTAAATTTAAGAGTTCTATACGAATGAAGTTTGCAAAAACCTTAAAACTATATCCTCAAGCGTTCCCATTTGTAAATCGTTTTTAGCACCCACTCGCCCAGGATGCAGGGCTTGATTGGAGGCCCTGTAGCCAAGTATTCTCAAGGGCAAACAACAGCTCCTGTGTCATGGCAGGCAGCTTCTAATAACTGCGCAGATGGTTTTCAAATTTAACTGTCCATTCATCTGGGCGAGTGTGGCAAAGTTTATCAATAGCAATCCGTCCATGCCTTTTGAAATTATTTGTTGAATCCAAGTAACACAGTTGACATTGATGATTATTTGTTCCCTAAAGAAAAGCTTTTACCTGCAATGATCGATTGATATTTTAGAAGACCGACTATATCCAGTGTCGAAATCATTATTGCCGCAATCTGCGTTACAAGTGCCTTTGAAAAGGTTGATGTCTTTTGCGTTTAGGGTGGTAATCGCGATTGTATGCCATTCAAATGCAACTGGATAATAAAACGATAGACCTTCTCCTATCAGCTTTGTCTTGGTTAGTTACCATTCTCTAGAAGTTACTCGATGCCAACTCATAATCTAAAAACTTTTGTGTAATGTTGCAGGGATTTAGCATAAAAAATTCTATTTCCTAAATTCTATTTCCTAATTCCTAAATCCTAATTCTATTATTGAAGGAGAAGCACCCTAAGCTTCATGAGATTTGCTATAGGTCTAGAAAAGCTACCCACCACAAATAAATATATTTATTCTTAATTTGGTAATGGAAATTTTATTTTCTGAATCAAATTATAAGTAATTTCATTTTGAATGTTTGGTCTGCGCGATTTGTGAATATGTTTGCATCAAATGCAAGCCTGAGAAACATTATGCAATTTTATATGCTATTTTTCCACATTGTTTGAAGTAATTTCATAGAGCCATTGAAAT